>JAHREE010000270.1:294605-339723 GCA_033628505.1 Tringa tobata
CCACCAGACCAGGTTGCTCCAAGCCCCATCCAGCCTGGCCTTGAACCCCTCCAGGGATGGGGCAGCCACAGCTTCTCTGGGCAACCTCTTCCAGGGTCTCACCACCCTCACAGCAAAGAATTTTCTGAAGCAAGAGATTTGTTGCAGGACAAACGAAGTTTGCCATATATCCTAAAAATGAGATTTATTTTTTTTTTCACTTTGGCAAACAAAATTCAGCATTGCAAGCTGAATTCACTTTTCTTTAAAAAAAATGAAAACCTTTTCAGCTGGGGTGAAAAACTGCATGTCCTGTCTGAAAAATGCACTTTCTGGCTCAGAAAGTGGATTTTTTTCTCTCTCCCTGGCTGGCATGTTCCCCCACGCAAACAGCTTGAGCTAATATTTAATTGGGTAAATAGAATATTAGTGTTAGAGCAAGAGGGGCTGGTCAAGCATTCCTGCCTCAAGACAACCTCTTAGGCGCTCTGACCAGAAAGGAAATACCGCTGCATGTGGGCAAATGAAAAATGAGACGTTTTATACGCAATATTATTTATTGTTCTATTTGAAGTTTGGATAACAATTGTAAACCCTGCGTGTGCGTACATGTGCATGCACTTAAAATAGTTAATGAAATCTGGCTACGAATGCCGCTGCCGATCTCCTTCTCTATATATAGTGGACCGAGCCAAAACACAGTCCTCAGGTTTTCCAGACCTGGAGCGAGATCCAAATGTCGTGGCTCGTGCCCACCCCTACTTTGTTTCAAGGAACTCATTCATCAGCGGTGTGGACGTTTCCCTGGACTTTATTTCAGCTGCCAGGGATTTTTTTGGCGTTTTACAATAAGACTAATTGCAGCGCATGTGAGCCCCAAGGAATGAAGACGCTTCTCTGCTTTAAAATTAGTAGCTGTGACTGCCAAAGTGACACGCAGAAATATTCCGCAGGGCAGACAGAAAGCTCGATGGGAGTTTCCAAGGCCACACAACCGAGGGCTGACTTTTTCAACTTAACGAATAAGGTTTTCCAAAATACTGGTCTTCCTACTATTCCTACGGGGCGCTGCAGCGAAGTAGAGCGAGCAATTTTTGGCCTTAACCGCTTGATTTCCCCTCTGACGAGCTTTCATCTCTCTCTCGCTGCACGGCACAAGCCTTTTCTTGCCTGTTTTGAGTATCGGCTCCTCGGCTAATAAAATTTTACAAGTGATTTTTGAAAACAAACAATACTATATTATCCTTTTTTTTTTTTCCTTAAAAAAAAAAAAAACCCTCGTGAAATAAATATTCCATCAAAGAGACTTTTATGTTTCACAGTGGCAGTTCTCAAATGACCGGCGTGGTATCATGTTCAAAACAGGGCACGGTCCATTTTTACAGTAGATTTACTCAATCACAGTTACTAATCGGATTAGTACTGCTTTTATGTCTGACAAATTTTTAAAAGTTGGGGGTCATTAAAGCACTCGCACGTAGAGAGCCTGTGGTGCTGGGCCGTGTTTTCTAAGTTAACCATTTCTGCTTTGAAACAGATCAGCCATATATATATATTTATTTTTTTTTAACATGTGCAGAACCTCAGTTGCTCTTTTAGGTTGTGTTTATGCCACTGAGCGTTTAAATCCATTGCTCAACTTAGCAAAGCACATGCTTACGTGTAGAGTTGAGAGAGAACATCAGTTTAAGAGGTAGGAGAAGCTGAGTGCCTGGGAGGGACTCATGCGTGCTATGATCCAAAAGGAAAACATTTACTTACGGCTATTTTCCTTAACCATGTGCAACAACTAAACCTTACCAGCTGAATCACGGCTTTTGATATTACTCATTCACAATTGCTGCCCAAAATTCTAATAAAAATATATTAGCTGTCATGAGCTCGCAAGTGATTTCTCTAAGAAGTTAAGAAGAAACTATACATATAACTCCAAAGGGAGAATTTGGCCACCAAAACGCTAAGTTTTGCTCAAGAGGCTGGATTCCAGGGAAGCCAGGGAGTTACTCCAGGTCTTGTAGAAGTATGATACAGGCCTTGTTTGGATGCTGGGTCAGTATCTCCTACTTCAGCTGCTCTCTGGAATTGCACAGGAAAACAACTAGACACCTTTAACTCATAAAACTACAAAAGGGTCCAACACCCTCTATCGGACAGTTGACTTAAAGCTCAAGCAGAATGACTCCTGTGTCAAAAAGGATGCAGACAAAGCAGACAAAAAGGGCAGAAAATGAAGCCTGATCCTTCATTTCTACTGGAATTTCTTTCCGAGAGCTGGAGGAGGGAGCAGGGGGCGTATGGTAACAATTCCAATAGCTATTGCAGCATTAAAATGGCAGGAGAGGTTCTAACTGGCTCATTGCTGCACAGGCAGAAAAGGCATGTAAAACTGGTAAAAACCTTAGAAAAATTCCAGGTGTCACGCAGCACCAAAAGCACCTAAGAGCATCTGTCTTTTCTTGAAAGTCAAGTCTGTTTTAGCTTTAAAAGACTGTCACCAAAAGGCTGTCTTGCTAAAATCACCGCAGAGGCTGGTGTCTGGGAACGGTTCCACCGGTGCCTCACCTAAACTCACGCAAACAAGGAGTTTTTATACAGCCATTGAAACGGCTCTGTTTGCTCTAGTTTAATAAGTCTGGAGACTATAAGCAAAGATTAGATTTCTCAATGGATAAAGAAAAATAAGATACCTAATTATTATTTTTTTTTATCATGAATCAATTTTGCCAAAAGCATTTCAGCAGAAACAGATGCACTAGAACACAAAATAACTGAAATGACTAAAGTGAATGAAATCTAGCCTATGTTTGTACATGGTCTCTGTAAATAGTGACTTCATGAGAAAACGAAGGGGTTAGCATCAGCCAAGTACGAGTCAGGAAATGATCAAATTAAATTTACACACCGAAGCTTAGACTCCATCCCCTGGGTACGTGCATCGCTGTGAGATTTTTGATATTAATATCATATGTCATTTTCCAAACAATAAAGTTCAGTAGCAGACATCTTTTTAAAAAAACTTAATTCGCATATATATAAATACGTATTCAACAGAGTCTTGCTGCCTGTGTCTCAACTCTCTTCTTTGGAAGAGAAAACTGAAATAAAGATAAAGCCTAAAAGCTGAGGTCTCCTCTGGAAGACTGCAATGCTCCGTTGATCTGTAGAGTAACCATAGTATATAAATACAAATCTAGCTTGTTAGCTGTTAACAGAGCTATTAGCTACTCCGAGGAGGAAAATATTAATGCAATTCTGTCACCTTTTTGTGGTCAGGGAGCAGTTCTGTGTCTTCTCAGTGGAAAGCAGGAGAGGAGTCTTTTCTTCGTTCTACCCAAAATCATTAACTCCTCAAGAGTCTCAGAGCTGAACACCTTCTGATACCTGCAGAGATTGTGCAACTACCACTGATTCCTCAGCACTTCACAAATTAGCACAAAGAAACCTCATTAGAGCAACACACTGACAGAGTTGGGCAACTTCAAAGGAGTAATAATGTCTATTAACATAAGGCTGCTACTGTGAAGACACTGCAAATTACTGTACACAATGTGAATAACAGATATTATAATATCATAATATCCTATTGTAATGGAAGGGTCTTTAGCAAAATTAAGAGTGAATGAAGTTTTAGCATTTATAAGCAAAGGTAATTGTTGAATTAACAGATAATCCCAATTAGAAAAGAATATTTTCTTCACTTTCTTCTGTGAGCCAAGGTCCTCTTAAACTTCCTGAGTAACCAAAGGAGACCTAGTCAATAGAGTCAATGAATCATAGAATGGTTTGGGTTGGAAAGGACCTTCGAGACCATTCAGTTCCAACCCCCTGCCCTAGCTACAAGAACAGATGGCCACATACTTCCAATTACCTGAGCTACCCGGGACACCAAGAGCAGAGCAGAGGATAATCTTACCAGCAGTTATTTGCTGAACACTGTACAACGATGACCCTCAGAGAAGAAAAACATTAAAATCACTAAATTGCGCATTTCATGTCTTTAAATTCTTGGCACATTACTAGTCACATCGTCCCAGTTTATTTATCCTTCTCAAGCAAAAAAACAAACAACCACAAATCCCCAGGTCTATGACAAGACGACACTAACAGCATTCATCTCTTCCCAGAAACAGATGGGGTAAAAGTATTGCCAGCAAAAGTTCGTGATAAAGAGGGTCAAACAATTTGGGGGTAAAGAATTACCACGGGAAGGACCCCACTCCTGGTTCATTTGCGAGGCTGTCTGTAACTCAGACCAGCAAGCCCCACAGTAGCACAACATTTTTCCATCAGCAGGTCAGGGGGAAAGGCATATTTCATGCTCACGTCGCTGACCCAGACCTCTGGCCGAAAGGGAGTGATATTGATGCGCTCTGGAGCGGGTTTATCTGACTCTTAATCAGAAAGCCATTAGCCTGACACAAGGGTCAAAGCAGGGAGCATAAAATGCACTGATATAGGAGGGATTCACGTGATTTCCAGAAAAGGCTTGGAAAAAGAGAGTCTGTGGCACTTCCTCTAATTATTTTTATTACCGTGTTGGACTTCAAAACAGCAGCTCAGGAAAAGAAACAGGAAGGTAAAGCCTTGATCCCGCTGAAATCAACGGGAATTTTATTACTGACCTCAGCAGGACAAAGCTTGACTTCTTCCTAAGTTTAAAAGAATACCTGCTTGGTTTGAGCACATAAATATCACAAGACGGGCAGAGATTTCAGGGAGACTGAGAAACCTCCCTTTGATTTCCTGTGCATACCAGAGGCTATCAAATCAAAAACATTGGCTCAGGTCTTCCCTGCTAGATACACTTCCCTAGTGTCTGTCAGAGCCCTGTCTGCACAAATTGGCTTTAATTGCCCTGACCAGCCTCACCTGGGACCCCCACCACACCTCCGTCCATGGGGTCAGGATGCCCATTTAAGTTGAGCCCTGAGTTGTTGACTGGTTTATCCTGGAGAGATAGTGGGTCTGTGTGGTAGGTGGCTTTCTCTTCTACCTCCATCTCCTGAATGGGTATCAGACCTGGGCAGTAGCCTTGTCTTGTCTCCAGTGTTCTTGACTGGAGTTCTTGGCTGGGCTTTGGAACTAAATAATTTATTTGGCTTGTTAAGAGACCATCATTTGAAGCTGTCATCACCAGCAGGACCCTGCTCAGGTACTGTGGGACTGTGGCTTTGTTTGGGAAGGTCACTGTCTGTGCTGTGGCCACCCTCAGCTCCTCACTTACCCACTCTTGTGGTGCAGTCCTGTTCTTGCTGCTCCCTGGTAATGTCCCCCAGACACTCAGTACTCAGCGGGAGCTGAGACCATGGAGAATGGAAACACCATGCAGGTAAGAAAGCTAGCATTCAGGAAGGAAAACACAATAGGGAAAAACATTGTTAATTCTTTTTTGTCATCTGTCAAATAAGTCTTTCCTTTTGCTTTGGAATGGGCACATCTGTTTTATTTGATGTCTCCCTCTCATACCACAAAACATAAGCAAATATGAGGTGATTAATTCTTTTTGTGTGTGTGTGTCAATAGCAAATTTGTAGACCTGTAGTATATCACCTTTCAGTTCACTCTAGTCTGAAGAGTTTTGATATAATTTGTTCTCTTCTATGAAAGTTATGAAATAGCTTTGATCATGCTTGTCTCCCTACTGCTATCTTTTGTAATCATACTATAATCTTCTTCTGAGATGGGGAAATAAGAACTGCATATGGGGAAACCAGAACATTGTAGAGTGGCAAAATATTGCTGCAAAAACAACCCCTTTCACAAAAGTGTTGAGAAACAAAAACTTACCTCAGTTTGAAGTTCAAGGGCAGCTCTTCTGGCTTAAAGAGAGGCCAGGCCTACATTCATCTACCAAGGCAGGTGATTTACTCAGTATCACAAGGAATTTTAACCAACTTAAACTGCCGTATCTTAAATAATTTTCCCATTCCATCAAACAGCTGATTAACCCTTGACCTGATGGACCAAGTCTTGGGTAACAGAGGATTGAAATATTCTTTTGTAATAATCCAGAGATTCCTACGTAATCCTAGAATAATTATAATTCTTCAGGTAAATCCAAATCCCCTCAGCCTGCATTTATGAACCTAACCTTCACTGCTCAGCTACCACGTGTTGAGTAGGTAGAATTCCCTACCGCTAGAACTTCTCTGACTACTTGCTTACCCCACTGAAGTTCTCATCTGGGGGGGGCTGGGGCAATTTAACCACGGAATTGAAATGAAAGAAGCTAACAATTCCTTATCCCACACTCTGACGTAAGCAACACTGAGACCACTTGTTCCCTATGGTAAATTTTCTTTTAAAAAATTAACGTTCAGTTTCCTGCTACTTGACCTTTTTCAGGCTGACAGTGGTTAAACAAAGAGGCTGACTTGATGGGACAGGGTGGGTTGAAAACATACCGTTACCTTTGTTGTAAACTTTTGTGGATAAAAAGAGAAATTCTACCCCTGGCATTTTCAACCTCCCACCTTTGCAAGCCAAGGGAAAAAAAAAAAAAAATCCTTGACAGTCAGAGGGGGAGTAGAGAGTAGAATGGAGTGATACGAAATGTTGCTTAAAAAATTTAGTCTGTGCTGTGAAATTATTTTGGTCCCTCTATTACGTTCCTTTCTTTAATGATCACTTAGACAACTAAATCTCCAAAATGGAGAATGTTTTCTTCACCAACTGAGCTTCTGACATAATTATTGTGCAAGGAAATCATTATACCCTGCCCTGATGCCTGTTTGAAAGATTGTAAAGTCCTTTTAGTAATTCTGCAAAAAATGCATTTCTAAAGAAAACTGTTTTCCAAATGAAACTAGTGCCTAGATAAAGACAATCAGCTGCATAATGAATGCTACAACTGCTGATTAATAGTTTATGCATGAAGTAGATTAGTTGGTAGGCAACAGACCAAGGATGTCAAGGAAGGATTAGGAAAATGAAAAGCAGCCCCCACACTTATGGTTGCTTCTGCAGTAAACAGCACTGCCCCTCCCAGCACAGCAACAACCATCTGTTTTCATAATATATATGAATATATATTGCGATGCTTCTCATTATTTTTGTTAGTATCATGTTTGCTCATGTTTGTCACACTAGAAGGCATCATTGGCAGAGATGCTCTTTTTGCAATGGACTATATTGCCTAGAGTAAGTGGGATAAAACACTTTAAAAAAAATATGCACATTATACAGATATATATGCCAGGCTATAGGAACAAACAGTTCAGTTAAAAAGAGAAGTCAGAGACCCAAACCAGCCCATCTGCATGGATCTTGGCAGCAGCCCAGAGGACCTTACTTCCTTTTACATGGCACCACCTCCACACTAATGAACTCTCGGGGCCCAAGGTGCTCCCTAAGTAGGTTCCCATGGTTCACCTCTTCATGCCTCCCTTCAGCAGGATTTAGAGCTGTCCCTATGTTCCTGCCTTCACAGTGTGGGCAGCTCTGCAGCTTGTGTGGACACCCACAAGTAACGAAGATGGGACTATTCAGCCTTAGTCTATAGGAAACAGCAATCTCAAGAAGGGTCATAGAATCATAGAATGGTTTGGGTTGGAAGGGACCTTCAAGATCACTGAGTTCCAACTCCCTGCCATGGACAGGGACACCTCCCACCAGACCAGGTTGCCCAAAGCCTGATCCTATGGGGGTCCTATGGTATTAGAACAATATTTAGGCCATATTTTTCACAAACAATATAAATGAGGAAGACTATATCAGGGTTCTCCTCTAATATTTAGGTATTGAGAAGCTTGTAAAAGCTACATCTCTTTCTGGTACCTGGGTCCATGTTATGTTTCCCAATTCTACCTAGAAACTCCAAGTACTGCAGCCTGCTCACAGGTCACGATGCTATCCTAGGGTCTGGGGGCTTTTCACACTATGCTTCCTTTTTCAGGTTCTCACAGCTCAAGATTCCAAACTACAATTATATTCATCATGTGATAACCTCCGACAATAATGAAATATAGACAGAAATTGTCTTTTTTACCTCATTTTCACTGGTTATTAAAGATATCCAGCAGAGGTCACAAAGATGACCAGAGTTGGAGCACCTCTGCTATGAGGACACGCTGAGAGTTGGGGTTGCTTAGCCTGGAGAAGAGAAGGCTTCAGGGAGACCTTAGAGCCCCTTCCAGTCCCTCAAGGGGCTCCAGGAGAGACAAGGAGGGACTCTTGGTCAGGGAGGAGAGCCATAGAATCATAGAATGGTTAGAGTTGGAAGGGGCTGTCACTACACTTCCTGACAAAGAGTCCCTCTTCAGCTCTCCTGTAGGCTCCCTTCAGATATTAGAAGGCTGAGGACGATATAGGATGAGGGGGAATGGTTTTAAACTGAAAGAGGGGAGATTTAGACGAGATTTCAGGAAGAAATTCTTTGCTGTGAAGGTGGTGAGACACTGGAACAGGTTGCCCAGAGAAGCTGTGGCTGCCCCATCCCTGGAGGGGTTCAAGGCCAGGCTGGATGGGGCTTGGAGCAACCTGGTCTGGTGGGAGGTGAATTTGAAATTTTTAGGGTGCATTCCAACCCAAACCATTCTATGATCCTACATGTCTGATTATACTATGTGATAAGAATTATTTAATTTTTTTCCAAAGACTTTACATTACTGCTTCTCTATAGTTTCAAAAATTCCCCAAATGTAATCCTGTTACAGCTGCAACATACAGCAATGTTGCTGGCTCAGAAGCCACACTGCTGTCTGAAAATATTTCCTCTTCAATTATTGCCAGTATCCCTCCAAGATTATCATAATCAAAATTAGGGGGTTTTAAAGGTTCGTATTTTTGTCTTGTTTGCTGACCTGCAGATGACTTGACGCCACTTCTGTCTGTCCAGATGTAGTATACTGACTCCTGAGTGTTGGCTGTTCCCTGACGTTCAGATGACTGAAGACAACTGCTTGTAGCTGGGGGAAATCTGGATGGATATGAAAGAAGGTGGAGGAGCAAATGAAGATCTTTGTGTCTGTTCATATAAGCCACTAATCCAAACACATTTGCATTTGATTATAGATCAAAGAATGGTCAGCAGCAGTAACTAGCATGTTCCAATGTAGTATGTCTTATCTCAACATACTAAGGCCCCAACAGGCTCTAGTTGGCTCTGCTTCAGCGCGGGGGGTTGGACCAGATGACCTCTAGAGATCCCCTTCATCTTCAACCATTCTGTGACTGTGACCCAGCTGGACAGAAAGAGAAGAAGTCATAAGTGAGTAATAAAAATTATGTCAGGGGACAAGTGCAGCAATGGCATTGGTGTAGGCGTTGGAGGATTGAGAAAGCACATAAAAGTATGAAGGAGGCAGGACAAGGCCTGGGAAAATGAGGATGAGTACACAGAAGCAGTAGAATGCCAGCAATGGGAGACTAACAGACTGCCTTAGGTAGGAAAGATGGATGGAAAAGGCACTGGAAAAAGTTCTTGGAAAAGGTGTTACAGGACCTCTGATGTAGAGAGGGATAGACTCTACAAGATTCCTCATCTGAAAGGAAAGGGGAGGCTGCATGGCATCCTAACATGTGGATGGGACACTGAAACACCAAGCAAAAAGATGTGGAAAAGTAGTCCATGTATCTACAATAATCAGGTCTGCAGAAGCAAGAGGACCACAAAACACTCATTATCTTCAGATCTGCTGCACTTCAACCCTACTGCATAAGAACCTCTCTTCAATGTGCTTCTTTGGATGCACAGCCAGGCTTTCCTCCTGTGCAAGAACTGGGCTTATGCCCTCTTCCACGGGTACAAGCCATGGACTAGTGGAAGCTGAGCTGAAAACAGGACTGCTCCGTGCTGGTACAGGGCAGGGACTAACCTGCCTCTTCTTCCTCTCTCCCACACCTTGGTCCCACCTATGTTGTATCCAAAATCCTGTTGCCATTTGGCCTCCCCATGTGTAGACTGTCCCAGCATCGTGCAAAGGTGCTCATCAGAGACCAGCAGCAGCACAGCAAACTCCTGAATCACCAGGTAGACCTTAATACAAAATGAAGGGATGAGAGACAAGGTACGGTCAAGCATCTTCTGAAAACATTTTCTAGTTGCTTGGGATTTCAAGATATACCATGCTAGAAGATGTAAGTTGTCTGTGATGTCTTCTCAAGCCATGCTCCGGATGACAGGACAATGGTGAATTGCACTTGCTGAGAACCTGTTTCTAGAGCTCAGTAGGAGAGTAGAGTCTTCCAAAATTTATGAAAGAAGCCTTTGTTTTGTTTTGTTCAATATGATACCATATTGAATCGACCAGTTTATTCCCCTGAGCAACACCCATCAACCTCCTGAGATCAGCCACAGTAAACTGTATCAGCAACCACAGATTCTCTCTAATCTACTGCTGAGAAAACCCTTTTTTTTTTTTTTTTTTTGAATAAAAATTCAGAGGGAGGTCTTAAATCATGTGGAATTCTTGGCTTGGTGTGTGGCTGTCTGACACATACATAAGATATCAATGACACAACATTGTTGAGACTTTTGTGAGCAGTGAATAAATCGCTGCTTTGACAGTCGTGCATTTGCACATTTTAGTGATAAATGGAAGCAGGAAGTGGAAGACTTAATATTTTAGTGGAGGTTCTGCTGCCTTCTGCCTAAGTGATTGAGCTGAAAACTCACTCCATCCTTTCTCAAAACACCCAAGAGTAAGTAGCCATTAACCAGCAAATGAGGGGCCACCAGTCTTCCATGTGGGGTTTGGTCACTGCTGAACCTCAGAGGTCCAGCCCTCTTTGGTGGGGCAAAAACAATTACTGCCCAGGACCAGGCCTGCAAGTTATTAATTTCTATTCTCCCGTCCACAATCCCTCATTAGCAGAAAAAAAAAAATCAACCCCTTGTGTTTTTGTGTGTTGGTTTTCTTTCTGCCTGAGGAAGGCCACACCCGGCTGCTTTAATTATACTTCTAAATACATACATGTAAACATTATTGCTTTGGCTGGGAGAACATAAGCGAGAGAAGGCTTTTTGGCTTTTCATTTCTTTTTTTTCAAAGGCAGGCATAAATTAGTTGCTGATAGCTACAATTGTTGTTCAAATCTGGTTATAATTATAGGCATTAAATCCCTAATTATAATTTTATATTCATTTTTTTCACACAATAGTCATTCTTGCTTCAAACTGCTTTTCATAAAATTCCCCAGACTGTTTAACAGAACACAGTAGAAATGGACACACAACTTGAAAAATAACTTTGCTCATATTACGCTCATTTAAAAAGCTGTTGATTACAACAACTGTTTGCCAAAGCGCAAGCTCATTAGCTTATGCACATGCTGCTAGTCTCATATAAGAAGCTGTTTATAAGGGGACTCCTTCCATGTTGGGTGGCCTAACCTGTTTCTCCTTGTGTTTATGCAACTGTGCTGTTCAGCTTTGCAGACTTGAAGGTCACACTCAGGTAAGATCATGTAATCGGAGCCATGGTAGAGAACCCAGGGAGAATCCACAAGGATTAAGTTCCTTCCGCTTTCTTCCTCAAGTCAGAAAATGCTATAGGGACCGATCAGCAGTCTGCACCTAAGCAAAACCTGATAGAAGTTGATAAGCATTTAACTTGAAAATACTTGAGATGGTTGCTTACTACACCGAAGACGTTAAGTTTCAGAGGAAGGCTACTTACTTCAACATGTTGCTCAGAAATGGTCCAAAGGCGTTAATAATGAGGTCTGAAATGCTAAACGTTAGCCGTTCTGCAGAAGAAGCAAAAGAGATTCAAAGGAGCTCAGTATCTCAGAAGACAATGTCTATAAGAGAAAGAAGATGCATTCCCACCTTTTAGCTTTTCAGTTATTCCAGTAGCCAGCTAATATCCCTATAGAAACAATCTGAAGAAAGATTCTCACTGACAACGTGCTGTGGTTCTGCTACATGTGATAGAATTACTATGCAAAGGTCTAATTTTACTTACCTAAAGTGCATCCTGTTGATGTTCCTTCTGCAGTCAATGGGAATGCGGACCTCTAAAGGAAGATTCACCACATTCTAAATCATAAATCATAGAATGGTTTGGGTTGGAAGGGATCATGGAGTTTCAACCCCCCTGCCATGGGCAGGGACACCTCCCACCAGACCAGGTTGCTCCAAGCCCCATCCAGGTGGTCTTGAACCCCTCCAGGGATGGGGCAGCCACAGCTTCTCCGGGAATTTGTTATATGTTAGCTAATTGGAAGTAAAAGAAAGAAAATTTCTGGTGAAGGTGGATCCCAAGGGGTCAGCTGCACTTCATTCACATATTGGTTCTATAGACCACATACTTTGCTCATCTTCTATTAAAAATCTGTAAAACGAAGTGCTAGGAAGTAGAGAATAGCACAAAGAGGTAGAACAGGAAAATTCTTCAGCTGGAATGAATGACAAATACATGTATTGCCTCAGGTTCAGACAAAATAAGTTGTTTAACCTCTCAAAGCCTTTTTTTTTTTTTTTTGGAAGAATACACCCATAGTGGAAACTTTGGGCGGAATGTGGGTAATCCTAAAACCAGCCACCTTTGAGCAGTGTGCGTGCTTCACCACTGCATAATAACAGTGAGAGATCTTCGTTTTGAAACCATCTTTGAGAAGACTCTAGAGTATAAAAAAGAGCTAGTACTTCAGTGAATAAATATATAAAGGTTACTGTTTGGGCTTGGGCCTTTTAGAAGGATTTATGTATAGTACCAGTAACAAGGAAGAGACGGAACTCAGTACTCTGAAGGGTTAAAGTGAACTTTAGTTTTCCACCGATCACCCTCTGGTACTGTGTCTTCATAAATTTCCCTCGTTTATGGAGTGTTTTTGATGGCAGGCAATTCTTTGTTGAAAGTTAAGTGCTCTTTTATATGAATAAATAAAGAAGGCTTTGGTTTGAATGAATACATTATTTTGACAAATGTTTATTGGAAACCCAATTATGGCTTCATAAATCAGTGCTATCTGTGGTACATCAGGTGAGCTCACCAATGCCATCAAATGGCACGTTGAATATTGGTAGGATAATTAAAACAATTCTGTTGAATGTTGTCCCTCTTACCCAGGTCTGACAGTAGTCAAAACAGGAAGAAATTGTTTATTATTTTTATTTAACTTATTAAAATACTTCTCGTAAGATGTAATGGACATACTTAACAGAAAAGAAAAAAAACACATTTGTTTTCAATTTGCAGTTAGATTAAAATGACAAGGTCAGGCACGATGCATGATCTGAGTGGCAGCTGAATTTTAAGAGTAGCTGAGGAACAGAAAGGGTATGGATGAAGTCTATTGTTTGAACTTTACACCTGGGTGACGTGGGGCTTTGCTTGTTTTGTCTGAAGCGGTCACTGACGATAAGAAGTGTGTTTGGAATCAATTCATGTCCTTCCTTGTCCCCCCCGCTACAGTGATGCTGAGTTAGGATGACCAAATTAATTAGGAGCCATTTTCGTAAGTATGAAAAGTATGAAGGGAATCGAGTGAAAATCTTGAACTCAAAATCAAGAAGAAAGGGAGGATGTTGAAGCTGAAAAGAAATAAATAAAAGCCTACAAAGGACAATCTAACAGGAATTTCCATCTCTGGAGGCCCTCTGGCTGACAACAGCAAAATGGAGACATTTACACTATTTGTGGCTGGAGACAAAAGATCTGTTTAAGCTTTATGAGAAGAATCTGCATGATTTCCTAGTTTCAGGATATGGCCAAACGTATATTCACTAGGATTTACAAGATTAAATCAGGGATTGAAACTTAAGTAATTGGGTTTGGTGTGGGGGTTGGCCTCTTCTCCCAAGGGAATAATGACAGGACCAGAGGAAATGGTCTGAAGTTGCGGCAGGGGAGGTTTAGATTAGATATCAGGAAAAATTACTTTCCTGAGAGAGTGGTCAGGCACTGGAACAGCCTGCCCAGGGAGGTGGTGGAGTCACCATCACTGGAGGTATTTAAGAAACGTGTAGACATGGCTCTTCAGGGCATGCTGTAGTGCCCAAGATTGTTGGGTTGTGGGTGGGTGTTGTGTGTGTTGTTGGTTTGGTTCTTTTGTGGGGTTTTTGGTGGGGTTTTTTGTTGTTTTGTTTTTGATTTTTTGTGGTTGGACTCAATGATCTCAGAGGTCCCTTCCAACCATGATGACTCTGTGATAAATAGCCACATAGATACCTTTCCTAACTCCTCAGCTTCAGTACAGAATTCCTCTCAGTGGCACAGGAGAGGGAACAAGGAGACATAAGGAAAGCACCAGAAGACAGCACAACATTCAGCTTCTCTCCCATGACAGAAAATGCCTGTTAATAGTTGGCCAGAGAGATGGCAACGAAATACTTTGACTTGGAATTTGTCAGTTGACTGAAAGGGAGGAAAAAAAAAATGACCAAGACAAATTTGGTTTGTTTCACCAGAAACCAACCTTCGTCACGAGCAACTCAGGCTCCAGATTTCTGGCATCTGGCTGCAGAGCAGTCAACCTGGAGGCCCCAAGGCTGAAACTCCCACTCTGGGGCTTCTCAGAAGCTTATGTTTCCCCAGAGATTGGCTTCTCAGATAACTTACAAAGTTTAATGTCTTCTTCCAATTAACGGTTAGACAAAATCTGGTAATTTTCTGCGAGATGGAGATAATATTCTCCATTTTTTCACCCTGTCGTACCTTAGGCCGTTCTCAGGATTTCAGAAAAACAAACAATACAAGTGTGAGAAGCAATATAGGGATGGTCTTCACTATTTAGAATCCTATTTTTTCATTGCAAAATAAGAGTACATTCAGCCTAAAACCAGGCATGCATTTTGCTGCCAAAGGCACCATCACTAGTAATAAATACTCTGTATATAAAGGAGACAGAACTTAGGGCAATCGTGGTCCATGAAGCACGTCAGAGCCTTTGGCTTTTTCTCTTTTTTAAGCAGCCTTTCCAGGACAAACAAATCTCTTTTTCCAGAGTAGAGAGAGTGAAGGTATTGTTTTATATATTCGTTTTAGGAAAACTATTGCTTAAGTCTCGTGGATTGTGCTTTTTTTATGTCTTAAATTCTGGACCCACATGCTAGTTAGCCCTAAGTGGAAATGAGGGATTTTAGAAGTAAATTCTTCTTACTAAACTGTTTTTTCATGTGTATCCTCAGAAAGGCAGACCATTCAGTCCAAGCTATGCACCTAGAGATTAATTTCCTTCAATAGGATTAAGGAGATGTAAGCGGTCAGACTGGTGAAGAGAACTATGGAACTGCAACAGGAACGAAACACATTTAGAAACCTCCCTGAGCTCTGCTAAGGTTAGGAGGGTAACGAGAAAAAGGCAGCCTGCCGTCCATGGACTTGACACAAAAGGCACAAGACACCGCTCTTCAGCACCCTAATTATCAACCAAAGCATCAGCCCTTTCCCCAAAGTCTCAGGGCTGTTTGCTGTCAGTCAGTAATGCTAACAGATTTGGTTCCTGGCAAAGTTTATCAGTTTTTCTTATCTCTAGTCACTTTTCTCAAACCCTATTTCTTCCCTTTGCCTGTGGCTACTCTAACTGCAAATGTGAATTATCAGGAAGGGAAAAGGGGGGAGAGAAAGAGCCTCAGTTTTCATAACTCACATTTGAAACCCAGCTGCTCTGAAAGACTTCCCCTTAAATTTTATTTCTAAAGAAGTTGTAGCTATCAGCCTTATTTCCTTTGCTGTTGATTTAGCATTTCAACACAGGACTGAAATGTTGTCTAATTTCACTCTGCCTTTTGCCCAAAAGTCTTGATGGACAAGCTGGTTATTCCATCACTTCCCGGCCCCTGTGAGTGCAATCCATCAGAACAGTTGCTTCTCTCTTCTCCAGTGACAAAGACAAAAGAAGCTGCACCACTAAACGCCTTGCGTAGCCCCCTATTTCAAAAAATGGCATTTAAAGGTCTCATTTAAGAGCTCAAAGGAGGGGAAAGCTTCAAGGAAGATAGTTCTTCCTTTATATGCAAGACTCCTGTTGCCCTCCATAAATCACTCAGGCTGCTATTATAATCCAGAACAACAAGCTGGTATCACCCCTAAATATAGAAGGTTGTGTGAAAGATTAGCAGAACAAAAACAATAAAGGAGCTATTAAAACACCTAGAAGGTAAACTGCTTGAAAATATCTCCCCAGATTTCCTTGTGGCAAGACAGTGATTAAGCCATAAATCAAAGCTATTTTTCTTGAGGGGATATTTAGGGAGAAGGCAGTATGGTTTGTCACTGTGCTCATCTAAAGAACTGCAGTTCTTACACTAAAGGGGAATAGTAGACAGAGATAACTGATCACTGCCCTCAATTTCAAATACACTCCTCCTTCCTCCCGGCAAGAAAAGAAAAACAAGCCTCATTTTTAACATCAACATAAATGAATAGAATATGTTTTTAATGCTGGCTTTCATTCGGTTAACTTTTAGCTTTTCCATTGCTAAAAACTAAAATAGTGAATTGTGTTGGATGGATAGATTAAATTGCTTCTTTTCCAAAGTAACTTCGAGCAGCACTTAGAGAAATACTCGTGTTCTAAACACTTTGTACAGCATCACAGAAAACAATAGTTATTCAGAGGCAATAACTCCGGTCCATTATGTACTACTCACTGATGATACATGAGAAACAATGACAGAGAAACAGACCATCCAGCAAGTATTTGCTTTGAAGTCCACACACACGTATAAAAAAAATAATTCTATACCGTTCATTGCATTAGGAAATTTTGAAATCTCCCAATTTCCACTACTTGTCCTGCTCCTCCATCAACTTCGTCTGAACACGCTTGTGGTCTGTGATAAGTACTGGGATGAAAATGCCTATAGTAAACAATAAGAAAAATAATACCTAACACCAGACTAAGAATCGTTAGGATGCTCACAACTGTAAAATGTATATCCTTGATAACAGAAGGTTTCCAAAACATATATACAAGCAAAATACCTAAAGTTACAACAGTGTGAGTAGCATAATAAATAACAATGCAAACTTTTGTTTTTCTCCCCTTTACGTTAAAAAAGGTAAAAATGAGAATGATTCCAACAACAGTTCTGTACAGATATTCCATCTTCTTAGATTTGCAAAATGTCGTGTGTTGTTTCAAAGCCCAGGTGAAGCCACCGATCCAAAGAAATATCAGCAGAATTACAGAACTTCTAACATTTAATAGAGTGATCAGGGAAATACTGAGTAGCCAAGAAGTGATGGTAAGCAGTTTATAGAAGAGGTACACTAACTTGGGAAGCACATGAAAGTCACCTTTATCAGGCAGAGATTTTCGTAACGATATCTGATAGTCAACCGTTGAAATGGAGATACCACAAAAAGACATAATAATGGCAGCATCTAAACAAAACACAGGGAAAAATGTTAGACTGAAGAAAAAGACACTTATTTTACATTATAATTTCTGAATGAAGCTTTGGACAAATTTTGGCTGTCTTAACACTTTCTTTATACCAGTTTTATATTTCCTCTGCTCCTGAACAAGTTACCTCAATTTTAAGGCTCAGTTGGTTATGCTGTTGGGTATGCCTATATTATCCTGCGCAGCCTCTGACCCTTGATGGTCTTGCCTAAGTTATGTGTCATATTTGCCATCTCCATACACTTAGAAATTCCCAAAGTATTGCAGAAAGCCCATAAAAACTTATTATTCAGCAACTGGTATTGACTCTGGAGTGCCCACAATGTAGAAATCTGTAACTAAGACTTGACACTTCACATGGTCATATTTAAGATAAGATTCATCTGACCATTTTATCTGAGTACCTGTAGACTCCATGGACTCTGAAGGAACACTAGACAGCAGGGTAGGTCTCTCCGTTTGGTTAGATAAATTCCAACCCTGAGTAAGTCAACATTTTGCCAATAACGCTGCTGGTTTGAGAGCTGGAAATGGCACAGCTGCTGTCTTGCTTCTGAGAGCTGAACCCCTATCTCTTCATCATACTGCAGTCTGAAATGCTGAAGTAGCCTTAGGGGTTTTTTGACTCTCCCTCATCTGTATCACGTGGATC
Organism: Tringa tobata; assembly: GCA_033628505.1. Lineage (NCBI taxonomy): Eukaryota > Metazoa > Chordata > Aves > Charadriiformes > Scolopacidae > Tringa > Tringa tobata. The sequence continues at coordinate 312,532 of JAHREE010000270.1, forward strand.
ACGGTGTAACAGTTCACAGGGCTGCTCTAAACATACTACTGATTTCAAGATTCCCAGTCAGCAGTTTTAAAAGAAACTGTAAGCAAAAGCCCACAAAGCAAATTGATCTGCAAATGATATACTAATTGTATTCAATAGCTTATTTTCAAGTGATGTATCATTATGTTTCTATTAGATATTATGACTTGTTATAGTGAAATCTTCCTTCTCGTGGATTTAGCAGAACAGACCATCTCCTAGACAGAAATTCTAACTAAATGAAGAGTAATTATACAGTGGAGTATATGTTTTTCAAGGTATGTTTAAAATGTTATCCCATCACATGAGTTATCTTTTTAGGTAAGACACTCAACTTGCAAATTTAGGAGAAAGGCAGACTCACATTGCCAGATATCATTTTTGCCATGTTCCATGAAGACATAGATTTGGACAAAAAGCTGCGGTGTGGTCTCAAGAAAAGTCTTGAACACCCTGAGCATGTTAATATCAGTCACTACATCAACAGCTCTTTTTTGAATGAAGTTGGGAGGGTCTGTTTCTGATGCATCTCCGATGTCGTTTTGTTTAAATGCAGCTTGACAGCCATACTTCAAAGCAAACCAATACCTAAAAAAAAAGGAGACTTGATTAGACAGCACTTTTTAAAAGCACAACTCATTAACACAACATAGCCTAACAACATTTTTTCCCATTTTGTTCTCCATTCACATTTTATCTTTGAATGTAATCAAGCACCTTCTACAAAAACAAAATTTAGTCCAATATCTGTCTGGTATCAGTGATATCAGGTAATCACTCATGACCAGTGATACCAACACAATATAAAAACTACTAGAATAAAATGAGACTTGCCTGAATAAAGATGACGAGTTTTATTTTGATAGGTTCTTATTTCTTTAAAAGTACCACATTTCTGAAAATTCCCTTTTTTTCTGAAAATAGCCTGGAGAAGAGAAGGCTCCAGGGAGACCTTAGAGCCTCTTCCAGTCCCTGAAGAGGCTCCAGGAAAGATGAGGAGGGACTCTGGCCAGGGAATGGAGCAATAGGATGAGGGGTAATAGTTTTAAACTGAAAGAGGGGAGATTTAGGTTAGATCTCAGGAAGAAATTTTCCTGTGAGGGTGATGAGACGCTGGAACAGATTGCCCAGAGAAGCTGTGGCTGCCCCATCCCTGGAGGGGTTCAAGGCCAGGCTGGATGGGGCTTGGAGCAACCTGGTCTGGTGGGAGGTGTCCCTGCCCAGGGCAGGGGGTTGGAACTCAGTGATCTCTAAGGTCCCTTCCAACCCGAACCATTCTGATTCTATAATTCACGATCACCACAGCTGCTGCCTGTATCACCTTCTATGCTGACAGTGAATGTTCTTAATTGCCAAAATTAAGTCTTCCTCAGGCTTTCTTGATTGATGCTGCAAATTGCTACATGTCAGTGGACTAAAGAATTCATACGGTGCCCCAGGGAAATGTCCTCTTTTTCCATATTCACTGACTGTGTTATTGTCTTAATGCTGACTGTTACACTGCAGCCTGTTCTCAATTCTGCCAACATCTGTGTCACCCATTTCAATGGGCCAGGCTGAAAATCATTTTAGTCAGCATAGCCAAGATAGATATACTTTACCAACTTAATTTTGTTCCTTACAGAGAATAACATCTTATGTGAAATATAATTAGAGGTCTACATTCTTTCCATTAAAATAAACTAAAGCCTTTTTGAATAGGAAATAGTTTTAATTTCTTTTTTCCTCTATTTTTAATATATGTATGTACAAAGTACACACACACATATTATTTCCATATTTATTACTTAGCATTGGCGGTGTGACAACAAAACTAGACTGAGAAAGAAAGGAAGAAAGGAAGAAAGATAGATAATTTGGAAAGGTGTATTCATACCTTATCATTTCAGTCATCCTAAGTTTACTGGCCAAGTCGTATTTACTGGCTGGGCCCCTATTTTCCTCTGCAGTGGATGGAGAATATAGGTTCCCGCCCCAAAGGACCTTTTGGAGAAGCTCACCTTAAAAAGTATGACCTGACTCCTGACAAAAATCTATTTTTATCCATTGACTATATCGATAAACCGGAGAGGCTCAAGCTCATTGTCTAAATTAACCAGATAAATCGCATGACTAAGAGGGAGGACAGGAGGGAGTTGTACATGGATACGCCTTAGAAAACACATATAATAGGAAGTAGATAATTGTCAAAAACAAAAGTACAAGCACAGACGCCAGCTTGCTGTTATCAGCTCATACTTTACAGTACTCATTATCACACTGCTGAATTTTGAGGAGTGGCTGAAAGAACTTTGTAATTTATACATATCAACTTGGAAACATTTTTCAAGTGTAAGAGGCAGCACAGGAGAAAATATCATTTGTGCCAAAAAGAACATAACCAAGATGACAACACTGTCAGTGCAAAGGAAAAAATTATGTTTACTAGATAGTAAGTAACTCAGAGAAGATGGGGCTAATTCAGGGAAAGAACCTTCGAAAATTATAGAAATTCATAGCAAGGGGTATTATGCATTGGAAAGGGTATGAGTTCAGGCAAATCCAAGAGTTTCATTGATTACCTTAGATGAAGCATAAAAGCAGCATTTTAAGTAGATACAAGTGCTGAATCAAGTTTCCAGCATCTAGAGTTCTGGATAATTCGAGCTTGGATCTGAATTCGGAAAGTGTGTGTTGAAAGGTGAGATCTCAGAGATAGGCACCAATCAGCAGGAAATTTTAGGGATAACCTGGGACTGTAAAAAGCCAAAGGTGAAACCAGAATTACAGCCCCAAATAGATTACAGAGAATGGAAGAGAAAGGGGAAGAAGGGAGTGTTTTGGCCAGACATTAAAAGAGCGGCTTCTGCCATTCTACATCGCATTCACTGGCTTAACATTTATCATCAGTTATCAAAAAAAGAGGTCATGGCTTTAATTTCCTTTGGAAGAAAGAAACTCAGAGGGGCAGTTCTGTAAGTTACAAGCACAAAAATGGCTCTCCCAGCTATACTGAAAACCTTTGGGGACAGACAAAAAGGAGAGTGCCACAGTGGACCATGAGACATCCCCTCTAAAAGGCAGAACCTAGTAGAGTCTCTGTGGCCAGGTCTTGGTATGTCTGACATGAACCAACCCACGGCCACAGATCTGGTCTAAAACTTCAGGACTGTAAAGGAGGAGAAGCAGGAAAGTAAAGCTGACAGATGAAAAGAAAAAGAATCTTAAGAGGCAAAATTTAATTGTGACACCTAAAAGCTCCATCATTTTCCTTAATCCATGATAACATCAAGTGAATAAAACATGTGTGTGAGGGGAATTTTTACATCAGCTTAAACATATCTTTCATTGCTGTCTGTAGAATATTATAGGAAGTTAAAGGAGGCATTTTAAATAAGTATTTTTTTAAGTGCCTGCAATAAGCCTATATTCACTCATGTTTCTTGTGTCTTACATACCCAAAATAATTAAAATTCAGGACTTTTCAGTGACATCTTTCATCCCAGTTTTAAAATGGAAGTGAAATATGGGCACAAATGATCTCTATAATGAGAATGATAATGACATCATATAGCAAAGCCACCACAGAATGTTAAGCATATGGTATTTTAAACTATTCCTGGACATGTACCTTTCAGCAAATAAAGGTTCCTGTCACCTTTAACTCAGTCCGTGTAGGAAGTACTGCTAAAAGTATTCTTACTAACTATTCAACTATTCATTTCTCTCCTGAATCTTGGTGAGTTTTCTACGTATGGTTGGGCTTTCTGGTTCAAAAATTACCTTGTACTTCAGCTGTCTCACCTGCTGAGTGTAATCAAATTAATTACCCTCTTAACATCACTTTAAAAAGTTACATTTTTCAGTTACAACAGTATTACTCTGTAAAGCGAGCATTTGTATTATGCATGCCCTACCAAAAGGCTGATGAATCAAATAGAGTTAGGCTGTGAATGACAAAAACTATTACTTACAGGTAAAATGAAAGATCTACGTTCCCATCAAAACCTGACATAATTTACCCCTGGCATAAGTAGACCAAAATCTTTTTGTTTACATGCTAAGGCCAGAAGTGGCCTTGTGCCTGAAGCCATATTAAGCATTTCTTAATAAGCTATCTTAAAGCAATATGATTTCTCATTTTACAATAAATTTTAAATTGTGCTTACCTTATAAAAATTCCACAGTGAAGGAAATGAACTAGAAAAATCCATTTCAGCTTCCCAGTATTAGTGCCTTCCCAGTCATTTTCAAACCACTCATAACTGAATATCTGAGTTATTAATGATGAAAGACCCCTAAAACACAGGATCGATATACTCCAAGAATATTGTCCTTGACAGAAATATTTACTAACTACCCAGAAGTCCACTCCAATATCAACTACATAAATTATAAATCCAACAACTAAAAATATAAAGTTCTGCTTAGTAAATTTCATCATGCATTAGACTGTCACTGTTGTCATTCTCTCCTCAATTCGTGTAAAGGAAAGTCAAAATTAATTTAAATCTACAATGGAGTCTATTTCCTGATGACACCACCTCCTCATAGAAAGAAAAGTTGGGTTATGCATTTTTATTATGGCAGAGGGACTTGCATTTTTCTGGATTCTTGCTTTAAATATTAAATTAACTACACCAATACGTATCTTTTCTGGAAAAGATAAATGTAATTTGTCTTTTGAATTGATGAAGTCATTCTTCATTCCTTCATTCCTAAAAAGAAGAAGAAAAAAGGAAGGTCAGCAGTAACAATGTTTTCTTTTAAAGTATCATACAGCAATTCACGTGACCATTTAAACAATCAAGTACAAAATGAGGAATGTACTAAGATATCTGTGAACAATCAGTGCAAGAGAAGCTGCACCTCTGAACCTGCTGAGGTCACCCGCTCTCCCAACCACAGCGGGTCTCCACTTACGAAGCAGCCCTTGAGATAATTCCTAATAGCTGCAAAATCCTAAGAAACAAGCTTACCTCTACTAGCTTTTAAAAGCAGGTTATGGAAAAAAAAAATTATATAATCATAGAATTGCCTGGGTTGGAAGGGACCTTCCAGATCATCGAGTCCAACCATCAACGCAACACTGACAAAAGCCATCACTAAACCATGTCTCTAAGCACTGTGCCTGACGGTCTTATAAACACCTCCAGGGATGGTGACTCCACCACTGCCCTGGGCAGCCCATTCTAATGTGCAATAACCCTTTCCCTGTCAAAATTGTTCCTAATCTCCAATCTGAACCTCCCCTGATGCAACTTGAGGCTGTTTCCTCTTGTCCCATGGCCTGTTCCTTGGGAGAAGAGACCGACCCCCCCTGGCTCCCCCCTCCTTTCAGGGAGTTGGAGAGAGCGAGAAGGTCTTCCCTCAGCCTCCTTTTCTCCAGGCTGAACACCCCCAGCTCCCTCAGCCTCTCCTCACAAGACTTGTGCTCCAAACCCTTCACCAGCTCCATTGAAAGATTGATTCCTTCCCAGAACTTTCTTAACTTCTGAGCTATTCTCCCTTACTGTGCACAGCACAGAACACTGAGAAAACTCCTGTCTCAAGTACCCACCGTTGTATCAGAGCACACATCATTATGTTGTTTCCAACTGTGTTATTGCATTTGTGTGCATATATCTAGTGGTTTCACCATTTCTTGCTTGTTTTTCCATGTGCAGCAAGAAAGTGCTGAATGGGATTGCAGCTCTCCTGTTAGAGACTTGCAAAGCGCCAGACTTGAACCAGTCTACACCTCTTTGGAAAATGTCTCCCGCGCTGTGTGAGCAGTAGCTACACACAGATGACCTAACCACATATTCTACTACAAATAGAATTCATTCGCAGTCCAAACTACACTTACATTGCATAATGTTGCAAGGGCTCTTGTGACCTCTTTGAGTAGAATCATAGAATCACCTGGGTTGGAAGGGACCTCTCAGATCATCGAGTCCAACCATCAACCCAACACTGACAAAAACCATCACTAAACCATGTCTCTAAGCACTATGTCTGCCTGGCTTTTAAATACCTCCAGGGATGGTGACTACACCACTTCCCTGGGCAGCCTGTTCCAATGCTTAAGAACCCTTTCCATGTAAAAATTTTTCCCAATATCCAATCTGAACCTCTCCTGGCACAACTTGAGGCCATTTCCTCTTGTCCCATCACCTGTTCCTTGGGAGAAGAGACCAAAACTTGAGAGAAGAGACTGAAACTTGGGAGAAGAGACCGAGTAGTCCTTACACATCTTTGCTCTGTAGATCTGTGGCATTTGCCAGGTGAAAGAGAAAAGCTATAAACCAGTACGTTCTTTGTCTCGTTCATTTCCACCTCTGCAAAGCTACAGACATTAAAATGACAACAGTCCCTTATTTCATTTGCATATCTTAGGAAAAAAGCTGCTGGCAGCAATCCCAAAGGATTGGCCAGAGCACTAGGTTTGGGCTGGTGCCACCACCAGACAGCAGCAGGCAATACCCGGGGAAGAGCTGGGCAGGCAGGGACATGCCTCCTCTGGATTTGTGTGACTTTAGGCACACTGCCACAGGGGAATGAAATGAGACAACTGGCTGATATCCCATGAACAAAACTTTTGGAAGGTAACGCCTATTCCTCACTTGTGTTGACTGGGGTAGTCTACACTGTGACCCAGGTACAAATCCAAAAAAAAAAAAAAGAGAACCTAAACTCTTCATTTCCTAATGAAGACAAGTGGGAACACAAGAGGCTAAAAAGGTGCCGGGTGTTTAAACATTATTTTTTTGGATGTAGGCCTTAGCTGTTTGTAGCCTCTTGTTCTACCTTCTACTTAGGTTTCATGTCCTGGCCCTGAAGAGGTCAGGAAGATCAGGGGATCTTACAGCTGGGATAACTGGAATCCTTCCACTATTCTTTCCTATCCTCTCCAATAAAATACCACTAATCTCATTCAAATCACTAATGCAATTCACTTCCAATTCACAGTCAGATCCAGGGAAGTGAATTTCAGTACAAAGTCTGGCATAAACTGAGCTTTATGTCTACAAATGTTTCATATCTGAAAACTCACACATGAACCAACTTCATCTGAAAACTCGCAGATGAACCAACTTAAGAGTAGTAGGGTTCATTCAAGAAAATTCCAAAGGAAACTGTATTTACTCTATATAAGAACAACATGATATTCTGTGACTTGATGTACCACCTTTGTCAAGCTGCACCCTTTTTTCTGTGACAAGAACACTACATGGGCTTTTTAGAAGGGATTCAAAAAAAAATCCCCAAACCTCTCAAAACAGGTTCACCATTTGAGTGTTGCAGGAAACACAACAGTAAAAGGTAAGTCAATAATTGAATCCAAACATTTATGGCCGAAGCAGGCAGTATACCAAAGTTCACATTAATGAGTAATACTGTACTAGGCATATGAGTGGCAAGGAACAGCCTCTAACTTTGTACCTGAAATGAATAAACAGGGTAACTGGATTCCTTTCTCTTTACAACCTCCCTATACTTTTGTATCCGGGCGCCCCACAAAGAGGAATTACCTCATTATCATATCATCCCAAATAAGAAAGGAAGTTTTACAGTCCAGTATTCCTCTGAAACAACTGCACGAAGAGTAGCTGTGAGCCAGGTGATTTCTGACACACGGACTGTCCAATCTGCTGCCACGCCAGCAGCCTGCAGACCTGGCTGGACATCTTGGTGGGATATGAAGCCAGCAGGTAAGATGCGATAAATGAGGAGCCACGCATTAATAAGCATGTCAGCTTGCTCACAGTCTCATAATTAACTTGAAGAGGGGATCTAGTCTTGGAAGAGCCTTGGAATGGCTGGTAATACACAGGTTTATATTTTCTTCATGCCTAACTAAAAAAAAGTCTGTCAGAGACTCACGAATCTGTATTCCTGAATGTCCAATGTCTTAATTTCAAGCCCAAGCATAAATTCCTGCTCACAGGTGCACATGAAATCTCTGTTAAAGATCTCAGCCTTTAATACCCCCTGTATTTTATGCATGACAGCACTCCAAAGAGCACCATGGTCTCATGTACCAGCTAGGGTACAATGAAGTGCCACAGGAGAGAGTGTCTTATATCACTCAGAATTATATTGTCCCTGGTCTTACTAACCATAGGAGATCTAACACGACGGGAGTAAGAAGAGTAAAGTGTCTGTCAGCCAACATAAACATCAGCCTGCTCTAAAATACTTCTTCACTAACATACTTTTACAGAATTGTTTTCATGATAAGGCAGAAACAATAAAATGGAATTAGCAAGGGCTTCCGTTCTCACAATACATTTAAAATGCTATTACAAAATGCAGACTTACCTTAATACTGGCCAGGGACAGAGATTTTTCACTTTCAAAAATTGTAGATTTGCATATTCGCAGGTTTCCCATCCATACTTCTACAAGAGTTGCAATCCAAGAAAAGTTAAAGGGCTTACTGATATCACAGAAACTGAAAAGAAAATCATATGGAAACCACGTGACACGGTTAATGATTTGCTACTTGTCAAGCACTCTCATCCTTTATGGCTATATTATAAAAATTCTAGTCTAAAAATTTGGCTTAGAAGTCCCTGTCTGTATTTAATACTAAGTTTCATATATCATAAAATTCCCTTCATGTATTTATAGGCATTGATGAGATCCCCCTGAGCATTCTCTTCTCCAGACTGAACAGACCCACCTTTCTCAGCCTTTCCTCATGGGAGAGATGCCCCAGTCCCTTCATCGTCCCCCTGATCATCTCCTACAAACCAGCTGAGCTGCCTTTCTATTTTTTCTACACCATGCTGCCTCTTCATGTAGGAATCTTGTGGCCTGCATTCCCTTGCAAAATCTTTTTCACTTCTTTCTGGTTTTAAGGTCTCTTTACTTATCTCTTTACCAGGTAACAAGCATAAAAGCATAATGAAATATATTAATATCTTACTTAAAATAAGTTTTATAAATAGCAGTTAGAATTGTACTAAAATAACGCGAAAACCTACCAACCAAAAATCCTTTCAACAAAACTTTCACGCACCGATGTCTATGAAGTTAAGTATCTCAAGAAATTTTCTGTGTAGTATTCACCTGATTCTGTCTCATCATCACAGAATTAGATGCTTGTACTTAGACCTATTGGGCTATGACACAGCCACAGTGAAGAGGCATTTATCCTCAACATTTATGCTTAAAACGAGGAAGAAAGCCAAATGCCAGTACTCAAAGGTTTCTTGGGTGCTAAAAATGCAGTTACCTTGTGGGATTTTCAGAAATACCCAACTGCATTTTATGTATCTTGTAGCTGTAGAAAATTAATCCTCCATCAAATATCACATTGTATGTGACCAGAAATCTCAAGTTAGGTTTATAGAAATTCAGCTTTTTTTTTTTTTTTTTTAAACTGGCAGTCTAACATCCCCCACTTCAGAATATTTTTCCCCTCAAAATTTTGTCTTAACAACGTAAAACAATCAGTGAACTAAAAGAACTTGAGGGTCTACACTCATATATGCTTATACCACGTTAGAGAGCATAATAGCGAGAATTTCACTACGTGCTATTAACCCCTGTATTACAAGAGAAACAACTGACTTTTTAAACCGATGGGATTGTGCAAGAAATTGAGGTGATAGTGAAAGAACGTGCACTTCGTTCCCCAAAGGCACCCATTGCTGCCATCTACAGACGGAACAGATTTACAGCTCCTGCCTAATACTGCAAAAAAATGTTTTCTTTTACTACAGGACAGTGACACTAGTAATAAGTATTCCCCGGAGAACAAGTCTAGAGTTCACCAAACAATTCTTAATTTAGGAAAAAAAAAAAAAAGCCTTTCGATGTTAAAAATAACTGGGACCTTACTACTGGACTAGATGATCTTAAAGGACCCTTCCAACCTAGACAATTCTATGATTCTGAGTTATCAATGACATGTAAAACTTCAGATATATCATTTCAGAAATCTCAGAAAGTCTTTCAGAATATTCCTAGAAAGAAGAAACTACTGAAATACACAACTTGCCATTGCTTAGGCAGTACCTTCCTCTAACCACTCAGGGACTGAAAATGAGTTGAACGTACCACCAAGTAGGTGTATATATATGTGCTACACAATCAGCATAACAGGATACCTCATGATTAGGTAAGTTTGGGTCTAGTCACAGTTTCTTATAAACCAATAGACAGGAAAATTATATGGGAAGAGACTGAAATATTGTGTGTAGGGGTGTCTTGCTTATTTGAGCAGCATACCCGCACACAAAAAGCCTTCTTTCCTTCGACTTGAAACATCCTTTCTGTTGTCTATAGTTCATGCTTTGATGAGCTAAAAAATAATAAACAAATGTAATGGTTCTATATACTCAATAAGCAAAGTTTTAATCTATAGGAGAAAGCCAAGAAATTGGCTTGAAGGCCTAAATACAGAGATGGGCAGTGCCTGTGCTGTAGCACAGTTGCTGCCTGTGGTTTTTGTGATGCCTGGCAATTAACACCTGCAATCGAACTCCGTGCCCAGGAGTAGATATTTTTTTAATTGCCTTATAATATAGGCCTGCACAATGTACTGCCAGCACGCTTCTTGTGTGTCACAAAGCAAACTTTTTTGGCTCAATGTGTAAGCGAGGGGGGAATACCAGTGTCTCACACAGGGCAAGATGCAGACCTCTGTGTGTATCCAACAAGCCTTTTGGAAGTTTGCCTCTCAAGATAACATTTGGGGACTTCTGCCCCTTCAGAAGACAGTGCGAATCTGTTCCATTTGCCCACACAAATCCTAGGAATGGCCCCAGATCCCATATAAGGGTTGCAACTCTGTTTTCATACAATGAAAAACCATTTACACAAAAAATATGCTACCACCAAATGCTTTTTTTTTTGTGCTTTGTATTGCTATGATCACCTTATAAATTTACACTTATTTGTTACAGGTAATATATAGGGGTTTATATAGGTATAAAACAATCAGTTAATATTTGAAATTCTAATGTTGGTAAAGTTGCCCACGGGAATATTACCTGCTTTGTTTTCAGGTTAAATGATCTTTATTCTTCATTCACGGGTATTTTAAGTCTGCTCTAATTTCTCTAACAATGCCAGTTGAAAGGCACTTACTCAGAGGGGTTTCAGAGGGGGACACTGCAAAGCCAAATGGGTGAATTGGAGCCACCTTGCAGGCTCCAAAATGCATGCTGTTTGCATGCTGTCCAAGCATTATGGTTTGGTCAACAGTAACAAAATTTCATAAAATCACAGAACAGCTGAGGTGGGAAGGGACCACTGAAGAACATCTGGTCCAAATCCCCTGCTCAAGCAGGGCCACCTAGAGCAGCCTGCCCAGGACTGTGTCCAGGCGGCTTTTGAATATCTTAAAGGACTCCACAATCTCTCTGGGCAACCTGTGCCAGTGCTTGGTCACCCTCAGGCTCAAAACACGTTTCCTGATGTTCAGAGGGAACCTCCAATGTTTCAGTGTGTGTCCATTGCCTCACTGGACCCCGTGACAGGACCAAAGACAATGGCCCTGTGAGAGAGCTCGGCTCCATCCTCTTTACATCCCCCATTTGTATATTTATATACATTGATGAGGTCCCCCTGAGACTTCTCCAGGTCCAACAGTGCCAGCTCCCTCAGCCTTTCCCCACAGCAGAGACACTCCAGTTCCTTCAGCACCTTAGTGGCCCTTAGTACCCCCCCCAATTGTCTTAAAAATGCTGAATCCCAGATAGCTCCTATATGACATACAGGAGCATATATACCTCCATACAGCACATATATGCTGTAAATTTCACTGAATTTCACTGAAAATGGGCACGTTCTCAGAATATACAGAAGATACAGCTGTCGCTTCAACAGAATTCCTCCAGCACAGCCCGGACCTGCGTCTCACGGGGCAGCAGCGAGGCACTGACCCCTCATGGTGTCAAAGAATGATCTGGGGCTGGAAGGGATCTCTGGAGATCATCCAGTCCAACCCCCTGCCAGAGCAGGGTCACCCAGAGCAGGTCCCACAGGAACGTGTCCAGGTGGGTTTGAATGTCTCCAGAGAAGGAGACTCCACCACCTCTCTGGGCAGCCTCTGCCAGGGCTCTGCCACCCTCACAGGAAAGAAGTTCCTCCTCATGTTTAGGTGGAACTTCTTATATTCAAGTTTGTGCCCATTTCCTCTTGTCCTGTCCCTGGGCACCACTGAAAAAAGACCTGCACCGTTGTCTTGACACCCACCTTTTAAGTATTTATAGGCATTGATCAGATCCCCCCCCCCCTCAGTTTTCTCTTCTCCAGCCTAAAATAGACCCAAGTCCCTCAGCCTCTCCTCGTAAGGGGGATGCACTGATGAGGTCCCCTCTCACTCTTCCTTCTCCAGGAACAGCCCCATGTCTCTCAGCCTTCCCTCATCAGAGAGGTGCTCAATTTCCCCTTGATCATCTTTGTAGCCCTGTCTTCCACGCAATTACCACAGGGGTTGCTCCCAGAGGGCCGATTGCTAAGCGAAAACCCAGCCGCTGCCGCCTCCGGGAAGGAACCGCCTCACTGCGGGCGGAGCCCGGCCTCCTCGCCTCACGACCGGGCGGAAGGCCCCGGTGAGGCGGAGCAAGGGAGGGGCGGTCGGAGGAGAACCGTCGGTTTCCGCCATCCCTCCTTTCGCTTGTGGTGTCGAAGAGAGCGGAGCCCCCGGGGGACGGGCGGACTTTGCGGGGGCTTCTTTTCGGCTTCAGAGATGGTGTCGCTGCTGCCGCGCATCGAGCGGCTCTCGTCGCGGGTGGTGCGGGTGCTGGGCTGCAACCCGGGGCCCATGACTCTGCAGGGCACCAACACCTACCTGGTGGGCACCGGACCCAGGTAACGAAAAAATCCCTTCATTAGGGTAAAAACTGAGGAGAAAAAAATTTTTAAAACTATAGCGTTAAGCTGTGGGGATGGGTGGCCGGCGGGGTGTGGAGCCTCGGGAGGGGAGTTCCCTGAGGGGAGCCGGGTGAGTGCCCTCCTCTCAGGCTCCCCCCGGGCCGCAGCTCCTCCTGCCTGGGAGCTACAAGTTTGTGGACTAAATATATTATTTATTCCCCTTTGTAAATAGTTGTGCCACGGGGGTAGGACGTTATGGAGGGGAGAGACGGGGCCTGGAATATGGAGACACCCATTATTAGCACATTTCCCTGCAACGCAGGGTTCTTTAACATTACCTAACTGTTATAGGAGTGCTCTAAATTCTCTCACTATTTTTTTTTCCTCTCTTCTGTTTTTTTTTTGTCCCCATGTAGAAGAATCCTTATTGACACCGGGGAGCCAGCCGTTCCTGAATATATTGGCTGTTTGAAGCAGGCGCTCTCCGAGTTCAACATCTCGATTCAGGAAATCCTAGTGACGCACTGGCATCGGGATCACACCGGTGGAATACCTGATATCTGCAAAAACATCCCTGGTGGTAGGCCCGAGGTTTCAGATGTTGTTGAAAATGTTACATACTGAGCAAGAAAAAAAAAAAATACCTTTTCCTGAGTGCTTCTGTGCAAAGCACCTGGAAGATTTTTGTGGAGTCTCTGATTGAAACTACGTGTAATTTCATTACACTGTTGTAGCGTCTAGAATGGGAGCAGTGAATAATTTGAATGTTGTAGTAGTACAGTTTTTCATCAATACCTGTGCATACCTTCGTAGTGAATTTTTATTATGTGTGAATAATGCAAATGCACATTGCCATCTGCAGTTTACATGATATTAAGAGCTGTGGGAAAAACTTGGTACTCTTTGTAAAGGAAAGTAAAATATCAAAGTAAACTTTGATACTCCTTTCTACATTTATGGTAATGACAAGTTGACCATTATTTTTGCTTGCAGAAAAACAGTAAATAACTGAGTCTCTGAAAAAGAAACATGCATAACTTTGAGATTCCTTGCAGCAGACCGTTAGTAATTGCTGACAAATTCATAGGCCTCAGATCATGAGGGGAAAGAGGGCAGGGGAGTCAGCAGGTGCATCGTGATCTAAAAATGTGTATTTCATGTTGATAAACAGTAGGAGACGTTTCTGCTTTAGTGTCTGGGAAGAGAATAAGCAGTATGGATCGTACAGTTCTGAGCATCATTGGACTTTGTCACAAGTTTGTCACAGGCTTTATCAGATTTTGTGAAGTTGCCAGGTGCTTATTTGCAGAGAAGCTGGGGCGCTACTGAAAATAACACTGGTGTCTTTGTGAGGATTTTGGTTTTGCCAACTCATGAGCATGGTTATAAAGACTGGCAAGGGATATAAGTACCTTTCTGGGTTGCTCTCCATAGCTGTTCCAGCCCCTCACAGTTCATGCTCAGTTCAGAATGATAGACCCTGAGGGAAGCTGCAGGTCAAAAAGCCTCCATCCAGAGTTAGGCAAATGTTGAATGGTGCCTCTGTGAATCATAATACAGAATGTGAACGCAGAAATCTTAGTGGTGGTGTAGAAACTTGGGGGTTTGGCTCTTGATGAGTCAAGAAGGGATGTTTGTAACATCATAATTAGTGACACATCTTTTTTTAGTTTCACTTGTGCTTTTTCATCTTCAAAATTGCTGCTGGTACAAAGTACAGTATTCACATTAAGTGGCTTTCGTAGAATCACAGAATCTTCATGGTTGGAAGGGACCATTATGATCATAGAGTCCAACCACAAAAAAAAACAAACAAACAAAAAAAACCCCACAAACAGACACAAACTAACAACCTCAGGCACTAGAGCATGCCCCAAAGTGCCATGTCTACAGGTTTCTTAAATACCTCCAGGGATGGTGACTCCACCACCTCCCTGAGTAGGCTGTTCCAGTGTTTGCTAGTTAGTGTTTGTGGCTCTGGAATAAGGTTGCTTTATAAACTTAAAGTTACTGTGCAAAATGTCTTCTTTCTTGTTTTGTATTCACACTGTGTAATAATTAATTGTACTTGTTCAAAAGGTAGCCTTTCTGTGGAGTTAGCTTCATGAGTGACAAATTCAAACCATCGTTTTCTTTGCTGTCTTTAAATAGACTCTGAATATCGCATCTGTAAGCTTCCTCGTGTGCCTGACCGTGAGGAAACAATAGAAGGAGGACATAAATATTTTTATCTTAAAGATGGAGATGTGGTACAGACAGAGGGAGCCACACTCAGGTAAACACCAATTTTTTACTTTAAAAATATTTCCCAAGGAGAGACTAAAACATTTAATGCTTAAAATGTTAAATTTTAAACCTTTAACTTGTCGGGTTCTTGCAGGGTGCCAGTTTGGGAGGGCTTCTTCCCAGAAAGCCTCTCTGCCTCTCACAAACACACAATAAAAAGATCTGACCATTCTGTTTCCAGAGGTCTTTCATTAACAAGGCATTACTCTTCTAAGGCAGATTTTGCTTGTTTTCCTCAGTTTAGGTGCGAATTATATCCCACTTGTAGAATATGCCAGCTGGCTGATTGGAAGAAAAGAAAATAAACATAAAGGATATATTTGACCAAAAGCATTTTATTTTTTAGTGTAAAAAGAGAAAATACATGAGCATGATGCTGAATATTGAAGACCTATCCCTACCTAAGTGTTTGGACAAAACAGTTTAGAGACAGAAAACAACTTGTTAAATTTGAATCCAAGTAAGACGGGTGGCACATTTTGAAGTTTGGGGTCGTGCAGCCAAACTTTATGCTTTGTTAAAAGCAGGTATTCTCAGCTGGTTAATTCAGTAAGCACTTTAAGAATACTCTTAGATCCACCATTGGTTCTGAAATCGCAGTATCTGCATGTTAAGTTTTAGTTAGCAACCTTCAAATTTTCAGGGTGTGCCAGGCAGCATTGGGTTCTTTTTCCTTTGTTTTTCCACATCAGTGGTTAAGCTCCTGTGATGTTTTGTCAGGAACTGGAGGATGCTACTTCCCACAAACGCAAGATGCAACCCATCAGCTTGATTTCTGTGTTGCCTCTGCAAGGGCGATGGCTCCACCTGCTTTCTGCTGAGCTCGGTGTTCAGTAAGAGCTGGAAGTCATTGCATCAGAGGGTGCTGAGCTCCTGGCCTCCCACCCCCGGGTGCCCTTTGGCATTGGTCTGTATGTACACCACACTTGGCACCAGCTCTGTCAGGACCTTATCGCTGCTGTGGTGCATCTGCCATTAACAAGAAGATTCTGTTGAATTTCAGCCGTGATGTTGGTCCGAGTTGTGTATTTTCAGTTTGAATCACCCATTCACCCTTTGCAGCATTCTAACGCAGTGCTTGATCAAGCTGTGGGCTCCTAAATCCTTACCATTCACAGAATCACATGGGGTTGGAAGGGACCTCTAGAGATCATCCAGTCCAACCCCCTGCCAGAGCAGGGTCACCCAGAGCAGGTCCCACAGGAACATGTCCAGGTGGGTTTGAATGTCCCCAGAGAAGGAGACTCCACCACCTCCCTGGGCAGCCTCTTCCGGGGCTCTGCCACCCTCACAGGAAAGAAGTTCCTCCTCATGTTTAGGTGGAATTTCTTACATTCAAGTTTGTGCCCATTTCCTCTTGTCCTGTCATTGGGCACCAAATTCAGCTGTTTAATGACCTGCTCACGGAACAGCTAAAAGAACCATGATTCCTTGTTGTATTTGACAGCTTCACTCCACTTGTGTCATGAGGCTTTCAGGGAAAAATAAATTTTGGGAGACAGCACTTTATCTGGGTTGCATCTAGAAGCTTATTGTTAAATTCTAGAAGAATTGCCAGCATTATCCTTACCCTCTTTTGCTAAGTGCACAGTGTATGTCGAGAACTTCACACATTTCTATCTGCAAATAATGTGTCGATTTTTCTTTTTTCAAGCTGCAGAGTAAAGCCCCCATAACACTAATTCTACGTGACTAGCCAGCTCCTCAATGTGTTTTTATTATGTGTGTGTCATGGAAGTGAAAGCATGTTAGAGATGATGATCCGTGTTCTCTACATTGTATAAGAAAATGGCCTGGGATTATACAAAGCAATGCTCCATTTACGTTGACATTTTAACCTTTTTCTGGGTTTTGTTATGGGCTACTTTTAAGTGTATGGTTTTATCATCATTTTTTTTCTATCTTCTGAAAATGAAGCGTATATGCTGTGTGAAAACTTTGGCTTTTTTTTCTTGTTCTTTAAACAGAGTTTTATATACGCCTGGACACACTGATGATCATATGATTTTACATCTGGAAGAAGAAAATGCTGTATTTTCCGGTGACTGTATTTTAGGGGAAGGAACGACAGTAATTGAAGACCTGTATGATTACATGAAAACTTTGACAAGGTTGTTACAAATGAAACCAGATTTAATATATCCAGGTTAGTGGTTCTATTTTTAACTGCTTTGTCTTACTATATGACTTTTAAATACCTCCTCTGAGAATTTGAGATCTCTTATAGCAATCAAACAGCATTACTAATGTAACAACTCAAGTTCATTACTTAATATATATCTCGGGCTAAGCTAAAATGACTTTAGGGCATGGTGGTTTACAAGACTTGAACATTTTTCGTTGATAGATATCTTTCCTTCCGGAGATTTCTCCATTTGAGGGAGAATCTTGTGCTTTGGTGCCTAAACCCTACAGAGGCCAGAATCTTTCACTGTTGGAATCACGCAGCAAATTTGTTTTTTTTCTATTGCTCTATCCATGTGCCTTAATATTACCCTGCAAGAAAAAATAATAGTTGTTCTTTTGGTCCTTTGCATCCCCGCACGCACTGCCGACGTGAGTAACCTGGTAATGTTTTTCTGAGAGAGATGTCTGTCCTTTGCAGCACAGATTAATCATAAATTCATCTTGGAAAGCTACGGAACTGTCAAATGGTTGTCTTAGTTAATGACTTGACTTAAATGGGAACAAGAACCAAGAGGCCAAACATCATGTTCTAAAAATAAGTTGCTGATTCATTCAGTCTATGACTTTGCTTCAGTTTTTTTCCTTTGTCACCCCCAAACCTTGGGAATGCATTTAGTTTTCACATAAACCACGTGTCTATTTGACAAGACCCGATTTTAAGAATTCAGTAGATAACTAGGGTTTAAGCTCCTCGTGCTTTTTCAGAGCTACGTCTTAGGATTTTTTTCTGACTTTTTCTGTTTCATCTTCTTGAACCTGTCATTCTGAGCGACTGTCTACATTCTCATTTCTGTCTTCCTCCATTAACCGTCTATGTTTAGCCTACATAACCATATCTCTTTTGTGTTCATTCTTAAAATATCTTCTTTTGAAGTAGGTGTTCTTTAAGTCCTTTAAGATCTCAGCATAAAAATGCTGTTTAAGAAAAATATCACTATAAATATTCCATGGATACAGAGGCTGACATAGACAGAAAAAGTTGTAGACTTAACTACTGATAAAACGAAGAATATTTTAGCCTCCAGAATTTCAATTTATCGATGAATTGAATGTTCTGCTTTCCTTCTTAAATATCTACAAAACATGGTCTTTTTTTCTACTGGAATTTCTGCCTTCCAAAGCCGCATATATGCCAAATTCTATTAGGTTTCTCAGTTTTACCTGTTGTTTTTCACTCTCTCCTTAATCATTATTTATGTAGATTATGTATTCACCAAGGTTGAATATTTGTCTCATTTATCTGTAACTTTGCTACATTGGGAAAGTGTAGGGTGCTGCACCTGGGGAGGAATAACCCTCTGCACCAGTACAGGTTGGGGGCTGACCTAGTGGAGAGCAGCTCTGAGGAAAAAGACCTTGGAGTCCTGATGGACAACAGGATGACCATGAGCCAGCAACGTGCCCTTGTGGCCAAGAAGGCCAATGGCATCCTGGGGTGCATCAGGAAGAGTGTGATCAGCTGGTGGAGGGAGGTCATCCTGCCCCTCTGCTCTGCCCTGGGGAGGCCCCATCTGGAGCACTGGGTCCAATTGTGGGCTCCCCAGTTGAAGAAGGACAAGCAACTGCTGGAGAGGGTACAGCAGGGGCTACAAAGACGATGAGGGGCCAGGAGCATCTCTCTGATGAGGAAAGGCTGAGGGACTTGGGTCTTTTTAGTCTGGAGAAGACAAAGCTGAGGGAGGATCTGATCAACACCTATAAATAGTGAAGGGGTGGGTGTCAGGAGGATGGGGCCGGTCTTTTTTCAGTGGTGCCCAGGGACAGGACAAGAGGTAATGAGCACAAACTTGAACATAAGAAGTTCCATCTGAATATGTGGAGGAACTTCTTTCCTGTGAGAGTGGCAGAGCCCTGGCAGAGGCTGCCCAGGGAGGTGGTGGAGTCTCCTTCTCTGGAGACATTCAAACCCCCCTGGACACTTTCCTGTGGGACCTGCTCTGGGTGACCCTGCTCTGGCAGGGGGTTGGACTGGATGATCTCCAGAGGTCCCTTCCAACCCCATAGAATTCTGTGATTCTGTTGTAAGTATGTTCAGGCTGTATTTGCAATTAGGAAGCCAGTCAGGTATTCTCCATTTTCAGTGATGAGTAGCTGAGTATTGAGATAGTTTGGAACTAACTTTCTCTTTTTTTGTCCGTGGATCACAAAATGTATGTGCAAATCACAAAATCACAGTTTTAAGTCTTCATAATTCTTGAGCCATTTCCCTCTTACCCACTCACGTTGCAGCCTCAGAATTAGAAGTAGGGGAGCATGATTTTTTGTCTCAAGCTGACCGCTGGCTAGGCGTGAGTCACTGAATTTTGCCAGTCCTTGCCCTTCCTTGTTACTTTTTTAATTTAACGTGGAAATGGCTTCTGGCCAAATATTTTTGACAGCCCATTTATAGCCAATAGCTGAAGAGAATCCTTGGAACCAGAAAAGGGCGATTTAGTCAGTAGAGGGCTCCCTATCCTCTAATAATAATCAGTGATCCTTGAAAATACAGAAACAAATAGTACTGGAGTTAGGAATCTGTGCAAGATTCCATGGGCCAGTTATTTTCTTCAATTTTATCTTCTGTGCTTTAATTTACTGTAAAGTGAGAGAATCTCTATTACTTCACTGACTGTTAGGAGAATAAGAACTTTCTGATCATCTGGCCTATACAGAGGTGTGAAATAACACGAAGCTGTCTGATGTAAAGTCTGAATTATTGGAAAGACAGTCATATTTTGAGAGATCTATTTCACATGCTCAAAAACATTTTACATTTACATGATACTAATTTACGTATTGGTGAAGTTAACTGTGTTGCTGTCTCTGAAAAATGATGGATGGGAAAGATCCACATCTAGATTTAGTTCCAAGCTTTCTGACATCATTTTAATGTATGTATATATGTATACACAATGGCTATGGATCAGATGATGTAATGGGTATGAAATATCTTTAATTTTGCAAAACATGGGGTCCATTCCAGGTGCTGACATTGGTCTTGTACGTTAAGTCAATTAAATCACTTAGAAGAGCAGGGACTGGTTTTAAGAGTGCCTTGTGATTCCATGTGCAGGCCTTAATTTTGGGTTCTTTAATGTGACTTCTGTCATTAGAGAATGCACGAGAATGGACCATTACCATTATAGTCTCTGCTCTGTATATCTTAATGTTGTTTTTTCTAAATTAAAGCTTTTGTTTTTAAATGGTAACATACTGACTAGAAATACTGTTATATTTGTAACTTATTTTGTAAGGAACTGTAGCTTCAGATGAAATACATCTGAAATCATTAAATATATGTGCACATGACAGTACAGTTCTATACTTACATGTTACATATCTTTTTATTTATATTATCTTTTCACAAGGTAAGCTTCAGTGTCTATTTATTAATTTCAAATCTGCTGAAGTGGGTGTATAAAATAATTTCATAAATATTTTGACTACCTGAAGGATGGACTCCTTTGACAATTTTTTATTTCGTAGATATTCAATACATGAAAAATCAGTTGCTATATTTCTACAAGCATATATACACATAATGCTTTTCAATTGCAGACTGTGATGCAGACATTCATACTTAATTTTGTCCTATTTATATGAAAAAAAACAAGAGAAAAAAACAAGAAAAAAAAACAAAAAAAACCAAAACCACATGAATATCTTACAATTTAACATCAAGGGTATTCTGACAGGGTGGTACCTACAGGTGCTGCTCCCTTATGACTTTTAAGTCTCCCAGAGTTCACACAAGATTGATTCAGTTACTCAGTAGCATACTTAATTCCAAATTTAAGTAATATCCCTGTGGTACCTGTGTTTTAATTTAGGTCATGGCCCAGTAGTACGTGATGCAAAGGCTAGAATCCAGAGCTACATTTCTCACCGAAACGCACGTGAACAGCAAATTCTAAGTGTTTTCCAGAAGAATGCTGGAAAATCATATACATCCTCGGAGCTTGTAAAGATAGTCTACCAGGTAATTGCTGATTAAAAGTTTTTAGATCAAACTAAAGAAAAGTGAGGTTATGTTCATAAAACTGTATCTTACAGTTCAAGTATTTGAGTGATGACCATGGTGGCTTTTTACAAGAGAAAAAAAAAAATAAAGAAAATATTTCTGCTTGTTCAGAATTCATATATGACTGTGCATTTAATTTATATTGTTTGAGCACTTCACTGGAGTTGGGCCCAAATGATTCTTACAAACTTCTTGTTTCAATATCTACATGGTCCTTAAAAACAGTTTCCTAGTATTAAGTAAAAATTAAAGTTGTTTTGTCTTCCTGAAGCTGTTATATTTTTAAACTTGTATACTCATTTACAGGTACTGATTGTTAAAGGATATTTAAATCCCTGCAAATATTGTCATGGAATAGCAGTGATAGGTATCTGTAGAGAAATGTGTCTTTAAATTTGTCTTTAAAAATGTTCAGCTGTGCTGACAACCCAGGGCAGACCAAGCTCAGAATGGCACAGTCTTGTTCGTGTTGGCCGAAGTTTGCGTAATACAAAAGGAGAATGCCAGAAAAATGAGCAAAGTAAACAAAAAATGTGGGTTTGGGCTACTAGTTTAACTGGTGTAAAATTGGTTTACTCATTTCAGTTTGTCATTATATCTGACTAACTGAATGTTCAACTTAGCAACTGAGAAGAGGAAAATCTGTGTTAATAAACCCTGAGTTCCTTATTGACAAAATAATTGGGAGATATTTAAAAAAATGCGTATTTATGTTCCCATTAGGAGATCCCGGAAAATTTACTTCTAGCAGCAGAAAGTAACCTCCTAGTCCACCTGAAGAAGTTGGAAAAAGAAGGAAAAGTGTGTAAGTTGAGGATGGAGGGGTAGACGGAGGGTCATTCATTTTGATTTTTTTATGTACTGTTTCTTGTTGCATTTTACTGCATTATTTCCAGGGGGAAAAAATACCTGCAATTAGTTGCAGCAGCTGCCCTTCCGCCAACTTCAAATAGAATTACAAAAAGCCTGTGGTTATACAGTATTTCCAAAATCTTAGAAAGTCTTTTATAAAGTATTTGTGACGTGCTTAGAGCACAGATTACTGCAAGGCCATATACCTTTACATTTTTATTTAAAACATACCGTGGAATAAATAGAATCATAGAATTGCCTGGGTTGGAAGGGACCTTTCAGATCATTGAGTCCAACCATCAACCCAACACTGACAAAACCATCACTAAACCATGTCTCTAAGCACTATGTCTGCCAGTCTTTTTTCAGTGGTGCTGGTGACAAGAGCAAATGGGCACAAACATGAATATAAGAAGTTCCACCTAAACATGAGGAGGAACTTCTTTCCTGTGAGGGTGGCAGAGCCCTGGCAGAGGCTGCCCAGAGAGGTGGTGGAGTCTCCTTCTCTGGAGATATTAAACCCCACCTGGACACGTTCCTGTGGGACCTGCTCTGGGTGGACCTGCTCTGGCAGGGGGTTGGACTGGATGATCTCCAGAGGTCCCTTCCAACCCCATATCATTCATTTTTTCCAACTTAGACCTTCTGTTTATTTTAATGTGGAATCAGCTACTAGGTACTAATTGCTTGAACAATCGAGACTTCATTATTTGAAATAGTAATGACCTGCTTTTGATTCAAAGAAAAAAGAGACACGTGAGTACAGTCATTACTGCAGTTCAGAAAATGCTGTCTTTAAGCATATTTTGTGCAGAATGCCATGGAAGCTTACCAGTATGATACTTAACTGCACCAGCTCTTAAATGTGGTCTCAATTCTTGATTATTAACACATTATTGACCTAGAGATTGGCTCAATGAGATTCCTCTGGGATATCAGGTGCTCTTGACCATTTATCCCTTCCTTTCACTGCCAGAGCAGCTCAACCAGCAGCATTTTCTGTTTAGATGAAGTAGTGGATAAATTAACTTTCTCTCTAAAGGTAAGGTTGCAGTCTTCCCTACAAAAGATGTCCAGGAATTAATTTGTTTGTCTGAGATAGCTCTGGCTTAAGAGATGAAAGTCACTTTTTTCAGTCCCTCCCCTTTTATAAACTCAATGAGGAGCGATACTACCTTTGTGGCTTGGCTTTTCATAGAATCATAGAATTGTTGAGGTTGGAAGGAACCTTTGAGATCATTGAGTCCAACCATCAACCTGACTCTGATTAAAAAAAAAAAAAAAAAAAAAAATCCCTAAACCATGTCTCTAAGCACTGTGTCTGCCCGACTTTTAAATACTTCAGGGATGGTGACTCCCTGGGCACTTCCCTGAGCAGCCCATTCCAATGTGCAATAACCCTTTCCCTGTAAAAATTGTTCCCAATCTCCAATCTGAACCTCCCCTGGTGCAACCTGAGGCTGTTTCCTCTTGTCCCATGGCCTGTTCCTTGGGAGAAGAGACCGACCCCCCCTGGCTCCCCCCTCCTTTCAGGGAGTTGGAGAGAGCGAGAAGGTCTCCCCTCAGCCTCCTTTTCTCCAGGCTGAACACCCCCAGCTCCCTCAGCCGCTCCTCACAAGACTTGTGCTCCAGACCCCTCACCAGCTGTAAGCTTTCTCCCATGTTTGGATATAAATATCTTGGTCACTGTTTCACATTTTTAAATCACAGCTGATGAAGAGATAGAAATAATTTGACTGTTCTTAATTTAGGAGCACAGATTTATTTTTTCCTCTAAAGTTCACAAATTTCAGAATATACAACAAGTGCTCTGCTACCTCAAATTTCTTAACATCTAAAAATTTTAATTTTCTGACCTGTAGGATTATTAATAATTCTTTATATTGGGAACCTGTTAATGTTTGTCACCTTGCATTAAAACTGAATACTGACGTGAAGGAAAGTATTCCAAGAGTTTTAATAAAAAATGACATGTACAGATGTTCAGGTTAAGCTTGAGATAGACTAAGAGTTTGTTTGTGACTAATTTGGTCTTTTTTATTTCTTAACAGTATGTGAAGCATCTCCCAACTTCAGATGGAAACACAATTTATAAATTACACGAGATTGCTCAAGAATGTTTTTAATCTGCAGAGTTGCAGCATGAAAAAATACAACGATGAGCTCAGATGATATGTAAAATAAAATCTCATTCTTCTCTCTTCTTTTTTTAAAGTGGTAACACAATTTTAAAGCAATGTTACAGTCAGTTGACTAATGTTTTTCATACTCTGTTTTACAGGAATTTTAAAAAATAACCTGATAATTTTAAAAAGTAACCTGGTGGGTACCTAGGTAATAAAAGGGAATGAGTATGAAGAACTGAATGTTACCTCTTTTACAAAATACCCAGCTTTTCATCGGTGGCAGAAGGAAAAATAGCAAGGTCTAATAAACTTAATATTACAAAGCAATATTATAAACTTAATAAATATATTTTTAAATCTCTAGTAAAAATAATAGACCAGGTGTTATTCTAAATCTGTTTTTCACTTGCTTGTGATTTTTCTACTGAGTTATCTGTATAGTCTCAAAACCAGATTATTTTTGTTAACGGGTGTAAATACTGCTGTTTATATTCCTTTTGTAACGTAGCTGCCTGCGCACATCTCTGCTGGTCGCTCACTGCAATAGGGTTTAACAGACACTGAAAGGAATTCCAGACTTCTCTGTTTTCTGATTCATAAATTTTAACTAATGAATGTCAAAAATTGCACAGAGTTGGAGCAGCCTCTTAAATGCTTTCTCTTACAAGATTCTTCAAGAGTGTGATTTAAAAGCTATATAAATTCAGGTGTGTATTACACACCCTATGAAGTTAAGTTTGTCACTTTATAACTAACAAGCTTTTAACTTTTGCTGCTATGTCCCTTTAAACTACAAATATTTGAACTAAAGGTTGGATTTTGTTGTAAGATACTGTATAGTGTATTAAAATAAAATAGTTGAAGATTAATTTAAACTGCAAGCTCAGTTCTATGTGTAGCTTAAGCTTTCAGAATAGTGTATAAATATTTGCATTGCTTTGTGTATTCAAAGTGTATGAAGTTTTTGTTAGATAAGCTTCTCTTAATGCTGGCTCAACCTTAAAAAAGAATAAAAATCAGATAGGAGATGTTTGAAAGTACCGAAGGCAAATATATGTCCTTGGAAACCCTTGAAAACCTTTTACCATTCAATCCTGTACCTTTGTTTGTGAAACATGCAGATGTTTGGCTATTTAAGGCAGACCTTAGTAATTATTGTTAATTTATGAAGTCAGAGGCATTTGTTCTGATCAACAGAGTCAAATCTGATCCCAAAATGCTCCCGGGGACAGCGATCTGAAGCTGAAATCATGTTCTGAAGTAGTAACCATGCTCCCAAAGAGAGGAAACAATAACTTTCCCCCTCTCCCCACAAACCTGAATTTTTTTTCAATTATCTTTTGGATTGTTTCTCTCTTCATAATTACTCAGCAGCTTTCACATGGACTTCTTTCCATTAATAATTACTGCTTTCCATGAGTTTATAGTTACCTTTTCTGCTGTTAGGAATAAAAAGGTAATTGTCACTGTTTTCTTTTTTAAGAACTTAATTTGTGTGCTCTGAATAATGTCATTTTGCTTGAGGGAAGTCACAGTTTAGGCAGAGCTGTCGCTAACGCTCGTGTAACGGTGTCTCTGAAATACTAAAAGCAGAGATTGCAGTTACTCGGATGTATACGATATGTGTATAAAAATGGGGGTTGGCCTGTTAACACCCCTTGTATCGAATACGTTCATCTGTGCAGAAAGCATTCAAAGTTAAGAACAAAAGCAGGAGAGGGGGCAATTTCTGTCTCAACAGGCTGAAAGGGCAAATGTCATTCCATGCATTAACTTTCCAAACAGGTGGAGACAGAAGCTGGAAGAAGCACAAATTGCATTTCCAGCCTCCCTGCCGGCTGATTTGAAGATCCTGTCCCGAGAGGCAGCATCACTTGCCAGCTTTAACACCTAGGAAAGAAGTTTGATGGTAGTTATAACCTTTTGAGGGGGTTTCTATTCTCTTTCTTGCTAGCTTGATTATTTGCATTTAGTTTAAAATGTCATTCTTGGTTCTATCTTTAAGCATGTTTGACGGCAAGTGAATTTAGGAATGGTTGCAGAATTGGAAGGGCATTGTCTGTTACTGCCGTAATGCGCTCTCCTGTTCCAGTGCCTCCCTACCCTCACAGTAATTAATTTCTTCTTAATATGTAATCTAAATCTCCCCTCTTTCAGTTTAAACGTCTGGAAAGAAACCTGGCAAATGCAGGCCAGCAACCCATTGACAAGAAGCAGGCTGAGGGCTGATAGTCTCTGGTGTTGCCTAAAGAGCCGTAAGAAATATGCAATCATAGAACGGTTTGGGTTGGAAAGGACCTTCAAGATCACCCAGTTCCAACCCCCCTGCCATGGGCAGGGACACCTCCCACCAGACCAGGTTGCTCCAAGCCCCATCCAGCCTGGCCTTGAACCCCTCCAGGGATGGGGCAGCCACAGCTTCTCGGGGCAACCTCTTCCAGTGTCTCACCACCCTCACAGCAAAGAATTTCTTCCTGAGATCTCATCTAAATCTCCCCTCTTCCAGTTTAAAACTGTTACCCCTCATCCTATGGCTCCCCTCCCTGATCCAGAGTCCCTCCCCATCTCTCGTGGAGCCCCTTTAGGGACTGGAAGGGGCTCTAAGGTCTCCCTGGAGCCTTCTCTTCTCCAGGCTGAACAACCCCAACTCAGCCTGTCCTCACAGCAGAGGGGCTCCAGCCCTCGCAGCATCTTTGTGGCCTCCTCTGGCTCCGCTCCAAGGTCCATGTCCTTCCTGTGCTGAGGACTCCAGAGCTGCTGGCCACGCTGCTGGGGATGCAGCCCAGAATGGGGTTGGCTCTCTGGGCTGCCAGCGAGCATTGCCGGCTCGTGTTGAGCTTCTCATCCACCACATCATGTGGCAGAAGAGAGAACTCCAGTAAAAGGAAGGGTGTGGAAACTGTTCAGTTGCTTGCCTTGTTTTCCATTTCA
>JAHREE010000270.1:344498-369050 GCA_033628505.1 Tringa tobata
GGATTTAAGTAGACTCGGGTGGAGAGGGGGCAACCAAGCCTTGAGCTTGGTCCAAAACATACCCCTTTTTTTGGCTCTCCTGGGTAACCTCCAGGGATAGACGTGGTCTACCTGCCCGGCTTCCCAAAACCTTCCCCCTTGTGTCCCGTCAAAGCAAGAAGCTCCCGTTTCCTTCGGCTGCGTGTTTCTGGCTTTTCAATGTCTTAGGCCTTTCTTTTAGAGCCATGAGCCTTTTTGTTACGTGGACGGTTTTCAGAATGATTTTATCCAGGTGTCAGGACCGCTCAGGGCTAGAGGCCTGGAGGAGTTGGGGGGGTGGGAAATAAACATATGGAAGAAAAAGCAGGGCAAACCAAGAAAGCTGTTACGTTTGGGTTTACAATCGAAAAACACCAAGATGGTCCTTTTATGGTTATCTTCTGGGGATTGAGGTTGAAGAGATGGATTTAAGCCGTTACCTGGTATGTCTCCTTCTGCCTTACTGTATTTACGGTGTTACTGGTAGGGTTGGGAGTTTTGGGGGGGGTTGGAAGTGTTCAAGGCCAGGCTGGATGGGGCTTTGAACAAGCTGGTCTGGTGGGAGGTGTCCCGGCCCAGGGCAGGGGATTGGAACTCGATGATCTTTAAGGTCCCTTTCAACCCAAACCATTCCATGATTCTATGTGCTGAAGTTTTTGTTTCCAATTTTTTTAAATCCGGGGTGTTTTGTACCCCAGCGTAGACGGGCCATATGCCCTGTTGGCACAAATGTGGTACGGCTGAGAAGGTTTTTGCCTTTTTTTTTTTAAAACGCCTTGATACATAGGTCTTGGAAATCACCTGCTGTGGTCAACGTGTGTCTGCTCTGCCTGACTTGGGGCGCTGAATTAGGACTTTGTGAGTAGCCCACAGAGCCTTCAAAGGGCAGTTGAAGAATTGACTTAATGTTTGGAATTGTCCTCTGAGGGCTCCCTTGATGAATAGGGAGCCTGAGGCAGCTTCGCTCATTCAGGCAAACTAGTTGTATTCCCTGAATTTCCATGGGGTGAGTGATTGAGTGTGTATTCAGGGATTCCTAGAAAAACTAGGGAATTTACAAAGTGCTAATTCTAAGGAGTGAGTAAGTAAGTCTCATTTCTTGTGAGTGATAATAAAAGCTGATGATAACCAGGTCATTCATTTCAGATACGCAACATACCCACCCCTGGTTCATAAAGAAATCTGGGGGTTTGTTGAGTTTTTGTTGGGGGTTTTTTTGGTCAGTCTTATAAATGCAACAAGGACGATAGGTTTTCACAGCAGTGGGAAAAGGATCAGACCGTAACTATTGTAAAGCATGGTTAGTTTTCTTTCTTCTCTGCTAAGACACCTTGATTCGTGTTGGGATTCGAGAAAGCTGTGTTGAAGTTGAAAATTAATTGGTGCATATTGATAGATAAGACCTTCTGCTGCTGCTTATTTATTAGGGGGTTTATAGTGTCACCACCCAAAAAAAAAAACCCAGCACTTTCTTTTTCCCCCTGCTCTCTTTTATTCATTCTGCTTTTTCTTACTGTCCATCATAAAGGAGTGGTACCACTGCTGCTAAATTTCATTTCTTTTGTTTTGCGCTTCTTGCCAGAGGATCCCCAGGGTCGAAGGAATGCTAATCGTATTGAGTTGGTATGCAAGCTGGCCTGAAACCCTTCTCCGTTCTTTTTGCCTTTTCTCCTTTCCTCTCCACGTTTTTCCAGATCACCCACAGATTTATGAAAACAATACTGACCTTCAAATTTTGTCAAGAAGCAGTTTTAAATGAAGTTTATTCTCAGTCATGGCTCCGTGCGTCGGGGTCTAGGGATTACATGATTTTGTGCATGCTGTTAACATAATAATACAGTACGGACTGGAGAGAGAATTGCAGCGTCTGTTTTTGTTTTAATGTTGTAGTAAAGACCATTTGTAAGTAGCAATTTTGAGGATATTTCATTCAGGAGATCGGGTATTCTGTAAACAGACATGTAGAGATCACGCAATAAAGTGATGGAAAGTCAGGTGAAATGGTGAGATAATGTGAATTGAGCAGGTTTGTGGGTGGGGACCAACGTGCTGAGGAAGGGTGCTGAAACTACGGGCAAATCTTTTCAGTTTAATGTAGTTTATATCCGTGAGAACTTATAGCACTTAATGTGGTTTTTTTTTTTTTCCCTCTTTCAGATTACAGCAAAAGCAGCAGTCATTTTTGTTACACTTCAGTACAACGTTACCATTCCTGCCACAGGTACGTATCTTGCAGGAGGTTCATTATGTTGTGTTCAGACATCAGTGTGCCACACTTTATAGACTGAGGGTAAAGCAAATGTGGGAATTTGAATAGATACTAAGCAGTTTTCAAGGACTCCACTTTATTTTTAGTAAAACTCCCTTCTAATTAGGTTAGGGACAACGTTTCTGTTCTGCTGGGTTAATCGTTAGTGCTAAAACACCACCTGAGTGGTAGATAAGTTCACATCAATTCTTACTCTGGTTTTCTAAGTAAGAATCTTTACTAGTCAAAGCAGGGTGACAGTTTAACATCACTTTATTGTCCCCTTTCAGTGCATTGGGGTAAGCTTTATGAGTGTCCTTAAGTTTTCATATTTTATAGTACATCTTTCCAGAATCAATTTTAGTTTGTGGTTTGATGGAAAAGATGACTGTGAAGAATCTAGTGATCCAACTCATGATGGCAGTTTTAGTTTGACTATGAACTACCTGTGTTTGAAAGATTTCCCTTTGAAAAAACAAACTTATTAGTGATTAAACCGTATTAGTGCCTAACAGTTAATTTTGTTTGTCTTTTAGAAGAACAATCTGCAGAAACAATCTCCCTCTATCACTATGGCATCAAAGACTTGGCTACAATTTTCTTCTACATGCTTGTAGCAATAATCATACATGCTATAATTCAGGAGTATGTACTGGATGTAAGTACAAAATATTAATCCCTTTCATCCCAATAATTGTCAGGTTTTAATTAGACTTTTAAACTATTAACTTTAAACTTTAGCATTAAAGCTTTTAACTGTTAAAACATGCATTGATAGTTTTAGATGTTCTAATGCAGTTAACAGGTAAATGTGTGAAGTACTACAGCATATAAATAACAATGGACTTTCTTTTCAGAAAATTAACAGGAAAATGCACTTTTCAAAAACAAAGCATAGCAAGTTCAATGAGTCCGGCCAACTCAGCGCATTCTACCTTTTCTCCTGTGTTTGGGGAATAAGCATTCTGGTCTCTGTAAGTATGCTCTCTTCCGTTTGTATTATGAGATTTCAAAAGCTTTGCTTATGTGGATGAGAAATAAGGAGGTTTTGGGCTTCTTTTTTATTTTTCAGGTTTTAGCTGCTTTTAATGTTAAGCAGGGACAAGTTTAGGGGTTTGGTGTAGTGATAACTGAGTGTAAAGTCCAATAGTGTTACTGTTTCTCAGTCCGAGTTAATTTCATTTACTGTCAACTGAATAAGGTAAAACTTTTAAACTCTGTTAGGCTACTTCATTTGCTGTAGTTTTTCCTGTGTTGACTTAGAGTAAAATAAGTGTTAAAAAAGCATCATACATAGCATTTTGGCGGCCTGGGGAATGGGGGTGTGGGGGAGATAGCGGTAGGCTCAGGTGAGTGTGTGCTTTCAGATGACTTGCTCTTTGCTAGTGGTTGTGTGTGGGCTAAGTTTCAAAGAAAGGGAAGAGTTTTGGGATTTTATTTTTTTCTTTAACATAATGACTCCTGAGAAAACTTACCTTCTCTTCATTAAGCTCAGAACTTGTCAGCAGTTTACAAGGGAAGACTTATAGCTGTAGTGATGCTGAAATAACCTCCGTCTCGTAGGGACACTTATCTTGAATGAATGCTTGGTTTGTTTTGTTGCTTTCTATTTTTGTAAGCCAATACAGCTGTTGTTTGGTTGGTTTGGGTTTGTTGTTTGTTTGGGTTTTTTTTGTAAAAGGAAATATATTGATCTGCATTTTTTACTTGTGTAGATATGTGCATGTTTGTATGTATACGTGTGTATACATGAATACATACATGTATGTATATTCATTCTTGTGTTTCTGACTAGGAAGTAACAGATTTGAGGGTTTATTGGGTGTTTTTGTTTGTTTGTTTGTTTTTAGGAGAACTATATATCAGATCCAACCTCTCTGTGGAGGGACTATCCGCACACTCTTATTCCGTAAGGCCTCTTCCTTAGAGGGTTGTTGGGGAGAGGAGGGAGTGTTTTAAACTTAAGGTGTGTCACACACAATCTGTGTAGAATAAGTAGTCTGTAAAACTATTATTAGTCATTAATTTATTTTTGCTATTATTTATAGAGGAGCTTCTTTCTCTGACAATTTATAGCATACAGAGTTCTCTTCCTGTAGGCTATTATTTAAAGAATTGTGTTTTTGCAAGTTTTATTTATCTTTATGAGTTTGTTTTTTAAAAAAATCTTACTTTTCAAGTGGCTGGTAGATGGAATCTGTATTTTTCTTCCTTTAGAGACATTGATTAAATGTGTTCACTCGAAAGCTTCTTAAATGTTTAAGCTCACTAATAAAAATTAATATTCTTCAATTCTTGCTGTATTGTACAGGTTTCAGATGAAGTTTTTCTACATCTTACAGTTGGCATACTGGTTTCATGCTTTTCCAGAATTGTACTTCCAGAAAACTAAAAAAGTAAGTTCAAAATGTAAATCAAAAGAACTTCAGACAAAGCAACTCTAACAGTGGAAAAGCTAATGTCCTTTGGACTTGTAGAGTTATGTGCTACCCTGGATTTCCTACCCTGTTCTTATTTGTGTTACCCACTTTTCCTGATGGAATTTTGGGTGCTCAAATGTCTATGTGAGAAGGTAGGGCTTTTTCTTTTCAGCTAAATCCTGTATTTCTAATTGCAGTAGAATTGCTATATATCTGTTTTGTAAATAAAAATGACTAGCGTTTCTCATCTCCTAAAAGAGTTTTCCCTTAAGCAAATGAATGTGAGACTTTATTTTCAAACTCTTTTGTTTCTTGTAATTAGTAGCCTGAATAGTCTCACTGAAATCTAGAATTGCTTCATGATTTGTGATACAAGTGTAGAATATAAGCAGTAAATAATTTCATAAATCCAAGGAATGTTGAAATCTGGGATTTTACTTAAATGCTACTATCCTTAGCAGAAGTTCTGGTTAGTTGTGTATTGAGATTTTTTTCAGTGCTCAATTTTTAACAGCATCCTTTTTTTCCCCCCTAAGGGTTTTCTCTGTTGGGGTTCTCAAAATACTGAGATTACTGTCAATTTTTTCCTAGCGTTTTTTTTGCCTCCCTGGACCAATGTAGGTAGTCTCTCTGTGTGGTTTTTGCTCAGGCTTGTTTTGCATATGCGGATTCTTTTTAAGCTTTTCTGTTTTAAACTTTTCAAAGTGGCTTCACCAAGGGCAAGTCATGCTTGACTAATTGAGTGGCCTTCTGTGGTGGAGGGACTGCGTCAGTGGATGAGGGAAGAGCTACCTCAACTTCTGTTAAGGCTTTTCATATGGTCCCCCACAACATTCTTACCTCTAAACAGGAGAGAAAGGGATTTGATGGATAGGCTGTTAGATGGATAAAGAACTGGCTGGATGGCTTCTTCCCAAGAGTTGTGGTCAGTGCCTCAGTGTCCAAGTGGAAGCCAGTGATGAGTGGTGTTCTTCAAGGGTTTCTCCTGGGACCGGTGCTATTTAATATCTTCATCAATGACACAGTGGGGTTGAGTGCACTCAGCAAGTTTGCAAGTGACAGCAGGCACTGAGAGTAGAGATGCCATCCAGAGGGGCTCTTGGTAGCCTTGATGAGTTGGCCTGTGTGAACCTCACAAAGTTGTATAACGTCCTGCATGTGGGTCGTGGGAATCCCCAACATCAATACAGGCTGGGGCATGGAGGGGTTAAGAGCAGCCCTGAGGAGGAGGAGTTGGAGGTACTGGTGAATGAAAAGCTGGACCTGAGCTGGCAATGTGTGCTCACAGCCCAGAAAGCCAACTGTGTCCTGGGCTGCATCAAAAGAAGCATGACCAGCAGATCAAGGGAGGTGATTCTGCCCCTTTGCTCTGCCTTGGTGAGACCCCACCTGGAGCACTGTGTCCAGCTCTGGAGTCCTCAGCACAGGAAGGACATGGACCTGTTGGAATGGGTCCAGAGGAGGCCATGAAGATGCTGCGAGGCATGGAGCCCCTCTGGTGTGAGGACAGGCTGAGCGAGTTGGGGGTGTTCAGCCTGAAGAAGAGAAGGTTTGGGGGAGACCTTACTGTGGCTTTTCAATATCTGAAGGGGGCTTGTAAGAAAGACAGAGAAAGACCTTTGTATCAGGGCCTGTAGTGTCAGGACAAGAAGCAATGATTTTAATCTGAAAAAGGGGAGATTGAGATGAGATCTCAGGAAGAAGTTCTTTGCTGTGAGGGTGGTGAGACACTGGAAGAAGTTGCCCAGAGAAGCTGTGGCTGCCCCATCCCTGGAGGGGTTCAAGGCCGGGCTGGATGGGGCTTGGAGCAACCTGGTCTGATGGGAGGTGTCCCTGCCCAGGGCAGGGGGTTGGAAATGGATCATTGGTCCCTTCCAACTTTGACCATTCTGTGACAAAGCTGAAGCTCCCCTTGCTTGAAGTTTAGGGAATCTCTCCAAAACGTAGGAGTTTTTCTTAAGCACAACTGAACGTACTCTGCTTGCCACTTCAAGACAGATTTTTATTGTGATCTAGTGATTTATTTTTTTCATTCACAGATGGCACCTTCAGCTTTCCATGTGCTGTGCGTCTGTATTTCATTTCATGTCTCTTCCTCTTTATTATTTCATCTTTGTGAAGTGTTAAATTGAATGGATCTGGCTAGAATCTTGAAGTGTGACCATGTGGCTTAGCGTGACTGGTTAATGACATTATTCCCTGTATTTGCCAGCAACAATGTGCCAGAATCTTGGATGATCTTGAATTTTTAAAATAAATGTTAACACTTGGAAACCTTCTCATTTTGATTTGTAGATTGTTATTTTTGTAGCAATCTGATGGGCTACGAACATGCAGAACTGTAGGAAGTTATCGGATTATGCAGTAATAAATACCAAATAAGTATTGTAATGGCTAGTACGAATCCACAGTAGTTGTATCAGATAAAAATGGGCCCTTTTAAAAAGCATCCTTTTGATGTTCTGTGTGTTTGTTCACAATAGTGTACATCTAAGATACTGAATATTGTGAGTAAGCAATAAGTTATGTGTGGGATTAGATGACCGAGGCTGAGTAATTCAGTGGCAGAACAGGCCATATTATGTAGCTGATAAACCACGAAGAATTTCAAAGACAAGGGAATAGTTTGTAATAATATATAACATTGTACAATAACGTATAACACTGTGTATAACACATAACGACTTTTTTCTTCTCGATAGGAAGATATCTTTCGCCAGATTGTCTACATTGGACTTTATCTCTTCCATATTGCTGGAGCCTATCTCCTGAAGTAAGTCAATTGTAAGCATTTGCTGTCTTCATTCTCTGTCTTAAACATCTGACAAAATACCTGAATGTTTGTATTATTTGTTTTGATAGTCTGACCCATCTTGGACTTGTTCTTCTGGTATTGCATTACTTCGTTGAATTTCTTTTCCATATATCCCGTCTCTTCTACTTCAGTGATGAAAGATACCAGAAAGGGTAAGTGGTCTTCATCTTTTAAATTCACATAATTTCTGTCTCAAAGCCTTGTGAAGTTCAGTGTTTCCTTAGAGACCACAGTTCTGCAGACTAGTTCTAGTATCTATATCTCTAAAACAACTGGGTTTTTTACCTTATTTACCTATTTAAGTAAATGTTAGTAGCGGTATAAAATGAAATAAAATACTATAGTATGTATTAATATTTTTTGAGAGGTTTAGTAGAAGAAAGGAACAAAATATGTTACTTATACAGTTTTGTAGGCACTAATAATAGGTTTATGTTCTGATACTAATGGAGAGCACTTTGAGTTGAAATCGGTTTGTAATAAAGAAGATCGTGAGGCAGGACTTCGCTTGCTCTTTCTCTTCTGTGAACATTAGAAATACAAGACTAGTTTAGGATGGGTGCGAAATAATGAATTTAAATTCTCACATTTCAAATGAATTCACGTGGTGAAGGGTAAACATTTGCATTGTCAGTACTTGTATCGTGAACGGAAAATTTATTTTGTGCTTGTGGTGTTTTTCTTTGTAGATTTTCACTGTGGGCAGTTCTTTTTGTTTTGGGAAGGCTTCTCACCTTGATTCTCTCGGTCCTCACTTTTGGCTTTGGATTGGCAAGAGCAGAAGATCAGCAGCTGAATTTCAGTACTGGGAACTTTAATATCCTGGCTGTCAGGTATAGTAAACCTGGAACAGCTCGTAAGCGTGAGCTATAAACCTGTATTAAATACACAATGTAAACAGTAATGGTATTAATGCTAATAATTCCAAATGGTTGGGTGTTTTCGTGCAACCAGTGGGATCAATAGGAATATCTTCTGTAACAAACTTGCAAGGCACAGTGAAATGAATTGAAGAATTTACAGTCTACAGCTGAGAAATCTGTAACTGGTTACTTTTTTTTTGTCAGAAAAAAAACCAATGAAAAGGAATATCCAATTACAGAGATTACTTTCAAATGTTTTAGAGTTAGTGAATTGAATTCTAGATATAATTGCAGTGAGTTTATAGAGGTCAGGGCATTATGCCCAGAGCTTCCTACCTCTTCCTCTGCCTTCATTATTAGTCTCCTGTTGCTGCTGTGTGCTGCAGAATGTTCAGCGAACCCCCTGGCCTTTTTTATGAATTAAATCCAGAAAAGGAAGCTATTAAAACATTGACAATGTCAGCATTACCCTGCAGAATTGATACTCTTAACTGCAAGACTCTCTTAAACTATTTTCAGCTGTTACTACCTGGTACCTTGAGAGTAATACTGAGAAAGGAGAAAGCTGGAAAGAAATCTAGTGCTGCCCAGTTTTGATGGAGAAGCAAAGATTTCAGAGAGCTGGGGGTGTTCAGCCTGGAGAAGAGAAGGCTCCAGGGAGACCTTAGAGCCCCTTCCAGTCCCTAAAGGGGCTCCAGGAGAGATGGGGAGGGACTCTGGATCAGGGAGGGGAGCCATAGGACGAGGGGTAATGGTTTTAAACTGAAAGAGGGGAGATTTAGATGAGATTTCAGGAAGAAATTCTTTGCTGTGAGGGTGGTGAGACACTGGAAGAAGTTGCCCAGAGATTCTGTGGCTGCCTCATCCCTGGAGGGGTTCAAGGCCAGGCTGGATGGGGCTTGGAGCAACCTGGTCTGGTGGGAGGTGTCCCTGCCCAGGGCAGGGGTTGGAACTCGATGGTCTTGAAGGGTCCTTCCAATCCGAACCATTCTATGATTGTATATCTAGTTTTGTCCAGTTGTGCTAAGCCCAGTCTCTCTACGTGAGCTAACTCATAAATTAGAGTTAAATTTACTGATAAACCTTTACTTGCATTTTGTTTCTAGAATCAGCGTGCTGGCCTCCATCTGCATGACTCAAGCATTTATGATGTGGAAGTTCATTAATTTCCAGCTTCGGAGGTGGAGAGAGCATTCTTCTTCTCAGCCTCAGTCAGTGAAAAAGAAGTTTGTAACAGCTAAAGGAAAGACTTCCAGAAAAGAAAGAGGTTTGTATTTTCGGTTATCTTGTTACCTTTGCTTCTCAATTTTAGGTAACAGAGGGCTTTTTTAAAATGTAATTGCTAAAGAAACATTTTGTGTTTCACTTGCAAGTGAGATGACTCAGTTATAGAAACAGTATTGGTGAATACTGTTGTGTTGTGGATTTCTGTTGTGTTTTTTTTTTTTTTAATTTAAAAAACTCACTACATCTTAGTTGTTTGGTTTTTCTATTCTAATTGACTGAATGAAGGAATTACCATTTCTTTAGTTAATGAAACAGGAGATTTTTATTATTTCTGTTTTTTATTACTTGAGTAAATTG
This sequence comes from Tringa tobata, assembly GCA_033628505.1. Lineage (NCBI taxonomy): Eukaryota > Metazoa > Chordata > Aves > Charadriiformes > Scolopacidae > Tringa > Tringa tobata. The sequence continues at coordinate 354,447 of JAHREE010000270.1, forward strand.
TGTCATGTTTCCATTTTGCTCCCTTAAAAAGGGAAGAGGCACATTTTTAGATCTGTTCTCCTTATCAGTTACTCCTAAATTTTTCTTGCAATTAATTTCAAGCTTGTTTTCCATCACTGCTAAACTTTGAGATTGCAGGGCATTGAGTTCATTTGATAATCCAGTAAATAAGCTTATATTTGGACTGGTTGAACTAAAAATGTTTCACTTTTTTTGATATACTGAGCGTAACGTGTTTGAAGACCGTTTGCACCAACGACTGAGATCTATGGTCAGATCAATTCAGAGTTTATTTTTCTTTCAAGGTTTATTTTTATTAAAATGATGTGTTTTGGGAGTATTTCTGTACTCCCTTTTGATGATTTGTAATTATCACAACTTTGCTTTTATGTATTGTTGGGGGTTTTTTTCATCAGAAAATCCAGTTGGATTTTTTTTTTGTTTTGTTTTTTAATTGCATGAAGGTAGTTTCATATGTAGGTGTCCCTCTTAATCAGAGCATCACATTCATTGTGTCTTACAAGGGGTTTTGTGGAATCGGTGACAGATATTTTTAGAGCGTAAATTTAACTGGCATTTTAATTAGTGAAAAATGTGTCTTTTAAAATTCCCTTAAACCATTTCATTGGGGTAATTCAGTGCATTTGCTAGTTTTCACCCAACTTCAATGGAGACTTTCAAGTGGTAAAGGAATAGTGAAAAAGGCAGTTAATTGGATTTGTGGTTATATTCACAAAATAATTGAGCTATGCCTTTCTCAAAGACTGGGGAATTTTACAGCTTATTTTAAATGGGAAGAAAAGAACTTTAAAATGGGAAAGGTTAGTGTTATTCCAGATTCTTCAGAACACTTACACAAGATGCAGCAAAGCAGTGTATTTGAACTTTTTAAAATGTTTTGGGTTTGTTTTTCCTATTTATTTTTTGTGGTTGGGTGGATTTTGGGGAGCCAGAGTACAATGAAACGTGTTACTTTTAGACTATGCCAAAAGCAAGAAATGACAGTAGTAAAATCCTACTGGTGGTGTAGGTGGGCACATGCTGGTTCTTGTTCTTTCTTTTACTCACACTTGTTTTGACCTAACCGTTTAAAAAAAAAATAAGATTTCAATTACTTGGCTCAGAATCATAGAATGGTTGGGAGGGACCTTAAAGATCATCAAGCTCCAGCCCCCCTGCCCTGGGCAGGGACACCTCCCACTAAGCCAGGTTGCTCAAAGCCCCATCCAGCCTGGCCTTGGAACGCTTCAGGGCTTGGATCTAGCTCATTGTTTGTAAGCTTCTTGATTTAAGAATACCACAAACTTTTTGAAAAGTATCCAAAGACCACTTTATATAGGCTTAAAATTTACAGCCAAATCCATTGGATGGACCTTTGACTGTTCCTGTGTGACTAACTTGGTCTCTGTCCAGTCTCATCCTTGGATGTTGCCAATTTTATTATTTTCTTTTAGTTGCCTCTTTGCATAAATGGGAGCATTTTGGGGGTAGTGAGGGAGAAAAGGGAGATAACAGTTGTTTTAGTGGATTTGCCATGCTCTGTAGTTATCTGCAACTCATCTGCAGATGGAAAACATTAATTTAACCATTTTTTTATACAAAAAAGCCCCAGAACACTTGCTTGAAGTCAGAATGATACTGTAAGTCAGAGCAGAGGTGTTAAGCAGTAAGCATTACAGCTGACCACGCACTCTGCTCTTCAGACTGGTTTATAAATATTAATTTTATATAAATACACTGTCGGGCAACATCCCTCCTCCTTTGGTTGCGGTGATGCTGAATAAAGGGGATACTTTTAATTGACAGTGGTGTCATGTTGCTCTATTTCTATAAGTTGTGTGTGTTATAATTCCATAGGTTGTAGATCATTGTTCTACAGTGCAAAACTGGTAAAACTTGTGTTTTACTTCTGTCCATCTTATCTATGTAAAGATCTGCATCAGAATATAAATTAATTCTATATGCTGAAGTATATGCTTAAGAATTGTGTGTACATAAAGATTTCTTATATTTATGAAAAACTCGTAAAGGTAAGTGAAGGAGTGTAATTTTAGCAAGAATTAAAATATGAAATAAGTGGGATAAACAGTGAAAACCACTATCAGGGAATTATTTGTATATTGTGCGTCTCCAAAATTTCACAGGATAGTCTCATCAACAGGTTGAGTGTTTTACTTTTTAAGAGAATATCTTCTGAAACATTATAGCTGATCTCAATTTTTCAGTGTAGATGTATATAACGTACACATTTCAGTCTCTGGCCCGTGTCAGGAAAACAGATTTTATCACAGGAAACATTAAATTTTATACTTTGTAAAAACTTCACTCTAGTGTTGCGTTACGAGTGATAATGATGAGGTTTAACGTAGAAGATACATCTGAAAAAAAGTTAAAAGGCCGTTTGTATAGGATCTATGAAAATGTCATAAAATATAGAGTCTCATTGTATTTAGCAATGTATTCTTCTTTTTTCTAGAAAATGGAATAAATGGAACAGTGACCTCAAATGGAGCAGACTCGCCTCGTAGCAGGAAGGATAAATCCTCGTAAAACTGGGTTTCGTTAAGTTAATTGACTAATGTCCCCAAAGAATCTGCTTTTTACATGGATGGCCCTTCAGCACTAGAGATGTTATGGATTAAAGAAAATGCAATTCATGTTTTTTGATTATTGCTGTTGTTTTGAGAAACTTTTTTTAAAAGCCATTTTGACTAAGGAAAAAGGTTTATCTGTCTTCAAATATGTGGGTGGGGGGAGGGGTACAACACTTTTTAAATAACATTGACACTTTTTTAAACATTTATTGTGATGAAATAACCTCACTTAATGAGGATCACTGTTGCAATGTATTATTTCCTTCCAGTTTTTGTAACCTTGGTGATATATGCTGTTCTGCCAACTTCACTTTTTCCAAGTTCTTCAAGTAATACTGCAAAATTGAAGTAAAAAAAAAAAAACAACCCTTAGTGTGCATTTTCAGATACTCTGGCTTTTCAGTTAATTACCTTGGCTCAAATTTACAGTTCAAATTGGGATTCCCAGACCACACCAGTAAACGTCTTTATTTTTGTAGTTATTAGCTACGCAATGTCCGCTCTAAGAATTGCCCCATATCATTAAAACGAAGCTGAACTAATTGGAAATGTTGCAGAGTCTTATTGTTTGTTGGTTAGAAATCTCTCAGGAGGAACAAAACCCCCTTTTTTGAGATATAGGATTTAGCACTTGAAAATTAGAAGGGAGCGTGTGTGGTGATAGAAAGCGTTGATTTGAGTAGCGCTGTTAACTCCCGTCCGTGCTTTTTAAAGTGTACGTTATCTTGGAGAATTAGTGTGTGTTGGACCTTCTTTGGCAACTCGTCTGTCTGATTTTTATTTTTTTTTTAGAGGGTGGAGGTTCTTAAAATGTTGGTGTCGTGATTGTTACAGGAGGCGTTTTAATGCTCCGCGAAGAGGGAATTTGTTAGATAAACGGATCAAGTTGAGAAACATTCCTTTATTCTGACTGCTTTGCTTTGTTTCACCTCTGTTAGGAAATAGTTTGATTTCTCCTATATATATTTTTATGGAAAAAAGAATATTTAAAAGCTACAACTTCTTAAAAATGATTTATGGTGCCCTTTGCTACAACTGGAAAAATCTTAATTTAAGATTTTTTTTCCATTATCTGTCTTTCATAATTGTATTAAATGTGAAGCTTTGTCCAGTTAATTTTCCAGTTTAATATGCAGTTAATGTTTCCTCTGTACCCTTTTGTAACGGGTATAATTCAACCCATTTCACTTGAGAGAACGAGTTAGAGATTTAATTCCATCTTAAGAAGAAGTTGCTAAATTAGTCTTTCAAGTTAAGCCAAGTATTGGACTGCTTATTGATTGAGAGGAGTAATTATGAGCAATCAAGCTGATAAATAAAATAGTTTTAATTAAAAAGCTGTTATTATAGTTGATTTTTATACCCAACAAAATAATAAATCTGCATTCTGTATCTTCTACAGTTCGGTTGCTTGCTCTACAGAATAAACGTTTCTAGTACAAAAATCTTGACTACAAGTAACTATCCATTCTTCAATCGTTCAGCGCTATTTAGAGTTATTACAGTTTAATTTATTCTATATTTCAGCTAATTTGAGTCCCAGTTCCCGAGTACTTGCTTCACAGCTCCTGAAGTGGACTTGATAGACATGGATGTGCTTAGCTCCGGGGCAGCACCCCCTGTGATACGCCCAGTCTGCTCCGGTGGAGGTAGCTATAACCATATCTCGATTTGAAGAAATAAAACTCTTTTTAAGTGGTGAAACTGTGAATCTATCCCATCTGGACCGTGAAACTGGAAAATTGGAACTCGGAAATTTGGAGGGAATTGCCTACATGAAATACTTCCTGCGCAAAAATCACATTTCACGTCTGTTGTTTCTAAGAGGAGCTTTGTAGATTCCTTGTGCCTTGCTCTTGAGTTGTACCTTAAGCCAAAAAGGGGCGAATTTTTAAAGTTTCTAATCTGGTACTTTGGGTCTTAAATCACTTTGCTCATCATACTTGCTTGTCCTGAGGCTGGCGAAATCCTAAAGGGTAGAGGAACAAATTGTGAAGGGCACGCTTAAGGTACTTCTTGGGATCTTTTAAGACTTATTGGAGTCTGAGGGTTGTAATAGTTGTTTCCTGAAGGCAAAGTGTTTCTTGTAAACCTCATTCTTTGGCGCAGTGGTCTGGAAGTGAACCTGAAGTTTACATTTCCAAAAACTTCAAAAGAGTACAGTGTTCTTGCCTGTTCATTCTGATGTTGCTTTTTTTTGTCTCCTTTTGGCCTTAATGGATCTTGTTGGCCTTTGGACTTTGAAAAAAGCACTTTTGTTTCCATGATGGCTTAATCTTCATCCTTGCCTTATAGGAGTTGTTGCTTTTTGCCAAGTGATAGAGAGTCATTTCAGTTGTTCTAGAATTTGTATTAGGTATTGAAAGCCAGTTTCTTTTGTCTCTTGTGTCATAACTAAAAATACATATTTATTCACTTTCGATGAGGCAAAAGCAATAACTTTTAATTTTCTACCTTGGGGTGGAAACCCCCCATGAATTTAGAAGATTTTTGAGACTTCTCTTTCTGGTTGGATATTACTTGGTTTCACATAAGATTACTGTTTGCCTGGATATCTTCTTTTGAATTGCTTAAAGCTGATTTCCGAATTTTACTGCATTTTGGCTCTTTGTAAGCTGAGATTCAGTAAACTGAAAGAAGATTATAGTTGTCTAATCATGTTTTCCTAATTATGGAATCAGGAAAATTAGAAATGGAAATGTCTGAAGAACTCATTATTTTATTCCTATGCCTAATAAAATCATTATTGCTTGGACTGTAGTAATTTATCCTGCTCAGTTACCAGGTCCCTCGAAGAGAAGGTTTTGTCTGTGTAGATGGGTTTGAGTTGAGTATTTCTTACAGACTGTGGGTAGGGTTTGTTGGGTTTGGGTTTTTTCTTAAAACCCCCTCTTTTCTGTTCCGTCTTGTCAGAACTTTTCAAGATTACAAGAGATGATTTCAAGCCTTAACCCCCTGCAAATGTATGTTTGGTTTATGTGTCAGAATCTACTATCAAAACCAGTGTTTTACTAAATAATTGTGTAACTTCAAAGGGCAAACAAGAAATGTAGAGCAGCTGAAATTAATTTTCAGAGTTTTTCCTTTTATCTGGACACTTCCTCCTCTTGACTAGGTGCAAAGATTGATTTCTTTGGTGAACTATTGATGAACATGGCTCTTTGGAAATGCCGCTCTTTTGGGTGATCCCATGCCCAGATTTAGGGATGATCAAGGTATTTGCAGCGCAGAGAAAATTTGTAGACTATTTCTGCTAGTGTTAGAGTATGCTGAAAGTAAATTAAGTATGTTGGATAATGCATTTGGAAAATCAGTAGTTATTGGTAAGCTGTTGATAATTTTCCTAAATACCTTTTTTCTTTTAAAATTTTAGTTGTGTTTATGGAGTTATGTTACCCAGAACTGTAATAAGCAGTGTGGGACTAACTGTACCTGAGGTGACTTTTGTCAAGGAGGCAAAACTCAATATTAAAGGTAAGGGAGCATTTTCATCATTTTAGGTTGATGCCAAAATTACAGCAGCTAACACAAACTCAAGTGTTTGCATATAAGCAAGAAAAAAAGATGGAGGGAAAAGATGCCTCAAGCTCTGAGGCAGCTGCCCCTTCCAACTGTGAGTTTGGTTGAAAATTATGCTTGTTTCCAGTATGAGGTGGGAGATCTCCTTGAAGGGCTTCCAGTCCTGGAGACCAGGAGGGAAATGGTCTGTCTAGCTTCTACGTTGGCAGGCTGTTGACATGATCAGGGACTTTTGTCAGATACAGTGGGGAAAATGGAAATACTCGAGGTACTGTGAGATGTTTGATCTGTCATAGTTTCGGGATTTTCAAACAGTGCAAGGTGATACTGGTGGTTTAGAAATAGGAATTTTGAAAATGTAGTTTCTCTAGGATCAAAAAAAACAAGATTACTTTTTTTTAACAGCCAGGAAACTACAGCTTTTCTTTTGGTGTGGGTTTTAATTGTTTTTTTTTTTTTCCATCCCCATGAACCCTTCATGTACTGCAGTAGGTCTTCCAGAGAGCTTTGCAAGAATTGCACTGTATCCCTGTCCAGGTGTGGGGTAGGAGGGGGAAGAGTTGTGTGGTTTCTCTTCTTTTGTTTCGTGTTTTCAAGAAGTTTCACCAGCTGCTTCCTAGGTCATACTTGGGTTGGGTTCCGTTGGTGACTCAGCCCTTGGGGCCTGTGTTGTAGCAGACGGGGACTGGCAGCTTCAATAGGCTCCCTGTGCTGTGTTGGTCGTTGCTGTCCTTTCTGTTCCCTGGGGAAAATGTCAGTATTGAAGGGACATGAGCACAGAGTAGGGATAGTCGTGACTTTTGTAACGTCCGCAGGCCAAGGAGAGCCTCAGTCTAGAGATAGGGCTACAAAGATGATGAGGGGACTAGAACATCTCTCTGATGAGGAAAGGCTGAGGGACTTGGGTCTTTTTAGTCTGGAGAAGAGAAGACTGAGATGGGACCTCATCAACGCCTATAAATACTGAAAGGGTGGGTGTCAGGAGGATGGGGCCAGGCTTTTTTCAGTGGTGCCCAGCGACAGGACAAGAGGGAATGGGCACAAACTTGAACATGGTAAGTTCCACCTCAACATGAGGAGGAACTTCTTTCCTGTTCTATGGAATTAAGGCTTGGGGAAAATTTGGGAGATCTTTTAAGAAGAATGAGACTTTAAAGGACTGATGTCAGTTTAACCTGACTTGGAACAGGCTGCCTGGAGAAGCTGTGGCTGCCCCATCCCTGGAGGGGTCAAGGCCAGGCTGGATGGGGCTTGGAGCAACCTGGTCTGGTGGGAGGTGTCCCTGCCCAGGGCAGGGGGTTGGAACTGGATGATCTTTAAGGTCCCTTCCAACCCAAACCATTCTATGACCTGTTCATCCTGCTTGAATTTCTCGTATTGCAAGTTGTGGATTCTCTTTAGAGCACTGGATTAGCCCCCACTTGGGATGTTTTTATACCTTAGGTGCTTGTGGTGGATGCCTGGTGGCTGTTCCCTCTTCTCATCGCTCCCTTCAACTTCTCGGTTTAGGCTCTGCTAAGCCTAGTTCTCTACACGCTGAGGAATTTGGTGTGCTCTTCAGAACTAAAATAGAAGTAGGGCTGGAGGGTTTCTGGATCAGATGTGCAAGAAATAAGTGAATCAATGCCTGAGAGGTGGGGGTCGTTCTCTTCTCCCAAATAACAGGCAATAGGACAAGAGGAAACGGCCTCAAATTGCACCAGGGGAGGTTCAGATTGGAGATTAGGAAAAACTTTTACAGGGAAAGAGTTACTAAGCATTGGAAGAGGCTGCCCAGGGTAGTGGTTGAGGCACCATCCCTGGAGGTATTTAAAAGCCGGGCAGACACAGCGCTTAGAGACATGGTTTAGTGATGGTTTTTGTCAGTGTTGGGTTGATGGTTGGACTCGATGATCTGAGAGGTCCCTTCCAACCCAGGCAATTCTATGATTCTGTGACGTGTATTGCAATATGTAGTGGTGTTTGGATACAGCTCACATCCCAACAGCAAGTGCCTTCCTGTNATGTAGATGGTATCTAGGATGATGGTAACAACTCCTGCCTTGCCTTTCCCCTGCTGCACCTCTCGCAATCATAGAATGGTTTGGGTTGGAAGGGACCTTAAAGATCATCCAGTTCCAACACCCTGCCCTGGGCAGGGAGACCTCCCACCAGACCAGGTTGCTCCAAGCCCCATCCAGCCTGGTCTTCACCTTGCCCTCCTGCTGCTTTCGGAACAATCTAGCAAGCGCTGATGGGAAGCAGAGAAGATGTAGTCCTATGAGCCAAATCCTGTGATGGGTTTGGGATGTGGAGAAAACAGCCACTAGAGGCCACCACTGCCTTTGTCGTCTGTGTCTGCCTTTGGGTGTCTGGTAGCCAGCAAAATAGAAAATATCTATCCAGAAGGCCATCTTTTTGCTCTGCTTTCAGCAAAAATCACTTCTTGCCTTTTAAGTAGCGTCTCTGCTGTAACTCAGAAAACAGAGCGTTGAATTGAACTAGACACAATTCCTTGTAGTTTTGGGTCTCGGTGGTGACACAGTAATAAAATCTGGATTATATTCTGCAGGCCTTGGGAGATGTCCTTATTTGGCCAGAAGCTACTTCCTGGCGTCTGGTTGAGAGAGCAAGGATGTAGATCTGTGGTGTTACAGCTCTGTCTTAACCCAAAAGTCCAATATCTTCGATTAAAACCAGGGCTGAGAACGCAGAGTAAGCCTCAGATGACATCTCCTGGCTGTAGGCGAGTAGGCAGCCCTGTGGCAGAAGCTGATTTCTCTGCTTAATCCTTGAGGAGGGGGGGAAGTACAGAAAACCTGCTTGCTTTATTTCCACTAATTTTTGATGCTTTCAGAGCAAAGTTATTGTTAGAGGAGCTTATTAAATTGTTTCCTGCACTTAAGAGGAATTTCAGCTTTTATCTGTCTGTAGGTGACCCTTATTTTGTGGGAGCATCGCTTATGGACATCTCCCTTTAGGTGCTGCTGGAGCCACGTGAAAGCTTTGCCTGCAGCAGGTAAAACAGCCTCTCAGAGAATATAAATTAAAACTTGCAGCTTATAGATTTTATTTTTTTTTTGCCTTCAATAATAAGGAAATGTCCTGTTCCTTTCGTATGTGTCCCCTTTTGTATAGAGGAAAGAGTTTTGGGGGGACACTGGTAAACAGCACGTGATACCCCTAAACCAAAACCAAAAATTAGTGTAATTTTACCCCCAGAAATAAAAACCAGAAATAAAAACCTATTGTGCAGTGGCTTTAGCTGTTCTGGGCCCCAGTGGGATGGCTTTTGCTGCCGGAAAGCATTGCAGCGCAGGGTAAATCCAGCTCTGGAAGAATAATAAGAAATATGGCTCTCCTTCAGGAATGTCTTGGGACTTTGGTGGAGTCTGGGCAAAATTTTCCTGAACATCTGGATTGGGGCAGTCCTGGTAAGAGATGGCAAACCAGCTGACTCAACGTTACGAGCTGTGAAATGTGCTTTGATTTGTAATTCCATTCAATTGCGGGCGACAGGTCGAGCGTCTGCCTGGCCTGATCTCCAGCTGGGTACGGTGACGCTGACCTCCGAGAGGGACGTGGTGCACAAAAGGTCCGTTTGTGAGGCTCCACACCTATGGAAATTCATCTGAAAACGGGACACGGGGGCTTGCGGAGCTTACACCGAGAAGGTACAACATCAAGCACCCTCTTACTCTGGCTCAAGGCCAGGCTGGATGGGGCTTGGAGCAACCTGGTCTGGTGGGAGGTGTCCCTGCCCAGGGCAGGGGGGTTGGAACTGGATGATCTTTAAGGTCCCTTCCAACTCTACCCATTTTATGATTCTACAACACAGCGAGAGGCAGGGGCTGTGGTTGTGCTGGAAGCAGTCGATTCCTTCAGGACTTGAGGGAAACGTCCCCCTGTTTCCCCACCACCGAGCCTGCCCTGCTTCGAGAATTTGGGAGATTTGAAATGGAAAGCTTCTTAATTTATAGCGATCAAGGCAGCTCGGCAGCGTTGGGGGATATTAGGAGCCTGTAACCGAACAGAGGATGGAGTATGCCCCACCCTGGAGAGAATGATGTAAATCATTCTGATTCTTGGCACTGGTATTTAAATTTTGTTCATAGCATGCTGTAAAAAAAAAAAAAAAAAAAAAAAAGGAAGAAAAAAAAAAAAAACCCTTTCAGACATTGTAAACTTGTCTGTGCTGTCAAGAAAACGCTCAGAAGCTTTCTAGAGGAAATTTTTTTTTTTAGGTGGTGAGGGAAGTGTTGGTGTCATTTCTAGATGCGGCACGAAGGGTGCCATCGTTCTCTTGGCCCTGCCCCTGCTCTCCCACCCTCCCCTCTTCCCCTTCTCTGCCCCACAAGTCAGCCCAGTGGTGAGAACTGAGCTACAGAAACTATGGTTAACCCCAGAGGTTCCTCTTAGAGGAGAGCCCAGCAGACTTCTTGTCTCCTTTGCAAAGAGCTGCTGTCCTGGACCAACCCAGAAGACCCACGTGCTCCAGCCTCTTTGCCTTCATGGCTCTGTAGGGAAAGGGATGTTGAGACTGAGAGAAGTGTCGTCCTGTTTCATCCACCCAGTTTCTGGCAGTCATCGGCTTAGGGACTTCTGAAGCATCTGGTTGCATCAAAACTTTTGTTGTCTCTTTATTTTTTATTTTTTTTTATAGCCAGCAATGGCAGTATTCTACACGCGTTTGTATAATCCCTCTTGAACCCATTTAAATACTTGGCATCCGCAACACTCAATAAGTTACACAATTTAACTGTGCCTTGTTTGGAAAAAGTATTTCCTTTGGCTTGTGCTTTAAGCCAGATGATTTCCTTGTGTGAGTCTCAAGGAGAATAATCATTCCCTCTTCGCCTCTCTCATACTACGCATGATTTTATAGACCTCTCTGTGTCAAGCCTCAGGGTTCTCAGTCTGCTTAGTGTTTTCTTGTGCAGAGACTGTTCTGTGCCTCTGATCATCTGTCCTGTCTCTTCTGAACCTCTTCTAGTTCGCCTGAACGTTTCAACTTTGGGTTTATGCGTTACTTTAAGTTTATTGGGAAGTAGCTCCTAACAGCTCATTCACTTCTAAGATCTGATTTGGTTTTTTATCTTAAAACATGTTTTTCTGATGTGCGTTTTGCATCGTCTTCACTGGTTTTGCTGAGCGTGTTTATGTGTGTGTTGAGTTGCATAAATGTCCTCCTTGAACGGTGAGATACTGAGATACTCATTTTAGGTTGATCAGTGACACAAAAGTAAATATAGTGATTTGACATTGTCCCCCATGACATCCTGGTCTCTAAACTAGAGAGACACCGATTTGATGGATGGACGGCTCGGTGGATCAGGAGCTGGCTGGATGGCCGCACACAAAGGGTTATGGTCAACGGTTCAATGTCCAAGCAGAAGCCAGTGACGAGTGATGTTCCTCAGGGTTCGGTGCTGGGACCAGTGCTGTTTAACATCTTTGTTGGCAACATGGACAGTGGGATTGAGTGCACCCTCAGCAAGTCTGCTGATGACAAGCTGTGTGGCACGGTCCACACGCTGGAGGGATGGGATGCCATCCAGAGGGACCTGGAGAGGTGGGCCCGTGCAAACCTCATGAAGTTCAACCAAACCAAGGTGCAAGGTCCTGCACCTGGGACACCACAAGCACAGGCACAAATAGAGGTCAGGCAGAGAATAGACTGAGAGCAGCCTTGCTGAGAAGGTCTTCAGGGTGTTGGTGGATGAGAAGCTCAACATGATTCAGCAACATGCGCTGGCAGCCCAGAAACCCAACCGCATCCTGGGCTGCATCAGAAGAAGCGTGGCCAGCAGGGCGAGGGGGGGGATTCTGCCCCTCTGCTCTAGTGAGACCCCACCTGGAGCACTGCAACCAGCTCAAGACAGGAAGGACATGAACCTGTTGGAACAGGTCCAGAGGAGGCCACGAAGATGCTCCGAGGGCTGGAGCCCCTCTGCTGTGAGGACAGGCTGAGAGAGTGGGGGGTGTTCAGCCTGGAGAAGAGAAGGCTCCAGGGAGACCTTAGAGCCCCTTCCAGTCCCTCAAGGGGCTCCAGGAGAGATGGGGAGGGACTCTGGATCAGGGAGGGGAGCCATAGGACGAGGGGTAACAGTTTTAAACTGAAAGAGGGGAGATTTAGATTAGAAGATTAGAAAGAAATTCTTTGCTGTGAGGGTGATGAGACACTGGAACAGGTTGCCCAGAGAAGCTGTGGCTGCCCCATCCCTGGAGGGGTTCAAGGCCAGGCTGGACGGGGCTTGGAGCAACCTGGTCTGGTGGGAGGTGTCCCTGCCCAGGGCAGGGGGTTGGAAGTGGGTGATCTTGAAGGTCCCTTCCAACCCAAACCATTCCATGATTCTATGAATAGTTCCTCGCAAGGAAAATAAGCAGTAACTCACTAACGCAGAAGCCAAAGGCTTTATCTTGAACGCAGCCTGGTCTTCCTTGGCCCTGCTCGCTCTCCAGTGGCCTCTTGGTTTTATTTGTAGTACAGTGCCCATGCCGTGGTGGTTCTCTCTTGTTGTTCTTCCTGCTGCTATTAAAACATTTTTTCAAATGATTCAGGAAAACACTTTTCAGCAGTAGGGTTTGTAGTCAAGCGTATGGCCTAGACTGGCCATAATACTGCAGTATTTCAGTAGCAAGCACTGGACATTTCAAAGGTCTGAGCTCGCAGGGTCTTGGAAAAAAGCAGCATTAGAAATTAACCCCTCCTGGCAGGGGTGCTGCCCTTCCTGCTGGGAGCAGCTTGGGTTTCTCTCACTGGGGGTCCGCTAGTTCTCCAAGGGTCGTAACTCACCACAAGGCATAATTTCTAGAAGCAAAGATTTTCCAGACAGAGCTAGCTGGTGAGTGGTTATGCCAGTTTGTTTTGTCTTTGCCCCATTTTATTAGTTACCTATCTTTGTTCATGGTAATTTTCATAAAAAATGAAGTCCTTCTCTTCCAGTGGGGAACTACCTTTTGGACTTCAGAGCAGTACGGGTTGATCACCCCAACATCAGCCTGCTCATGCTTCCAAGGGCGGATGGAGATCTGGTACCAAACCCAGTTGCTGCAAGGTATGGTTAAGAAGTTAATTTGAAAGTCATGATGAGTTAAGTTCTGTTTTGGAACCCACCTCACCATTTTGGGGAACCTTTATCTAGTTGTTTTGAACTTTCTGTTTCTTTTTAAATAGCAGATCACATTCAGCTGGCGTAGCTATGAGGACACTGGCTTAAGGATCCATGACCTCCAAATACATGTTATCTGCTGTGCTTTGCAGTTCCTGCTTTACAGAAAAATGGTAAGGCGTTGGGTTCTGCGTGGCCGGGTGATTCAGCTTCATGGGGAAGGTTGTTAAAAATCACCCGTAACTTCAAAAGCAGATTTTTCTCCTCAAGACAGGCCGTGGTGAGAACAAGATGCTGTGCCACAGTGCTTTGGATGTTCCATACTTCAACTCGGAATCCTCTGACCTGGATATCTGAGAGACACCATGAGTTAAAATAGGAAGTCTGCCCTAGAACAGCTAACAGCCCCGGGACTTGCATCTAAACATGATAAAATATGACCCATGTATCAGACAAGGAGAAGTGGCAAAGCAATTTCCAGTCCCTAAGGGGGCTCCAGGAGAGATGGGGAGGGACTCTGGATCAGGGAGGGGAGCCATAGGAGGAGGGGGGAGGGTTTTAAACTGAAAGAGGGGAGATTGAGATGAGATCTCAGGAAGAAATTCTTTGCTGTGAGGGTGGTGAGACACTGGAAGAGGTTGCCCCGAGAAGCTGTGGATGCCTCATCCCTGGAGGGGTTCAAGGCCAGGCTGGATGGGGCTTGGAGCCACCTGGTCTGGTGGGAGGTGTCCCTGCCCAGGGCAGGGGGTTGGAACTGGATGGTCTTGAAGGTCCCTTCCAACCCAAACCCTTCTATGATTCTATGATACATTGTCATCTTACAGCGGAAGAACAGGAGCTGATGGTCCAAAGGCTTCTGTTGTACCATGGGCTACCAAGCCTGAATTACAGTTCAACTTGTGAAGTTGTGGGACCTTTCTTACTTCTACCACTGACCTGTGTGCATTGGGAACGTTGCCTTAGATGCATCGTTACAATTCTTCTGAAGACAGAAGATATGTTGGTATATTTGGGATTTATTTTTTTTTTTAAAAAAGGTGAACTAAAAAGAAGAACTGAAGAAAGACTGGGGTTTGAGAGGCCTTCTGATAACCCAGCCCTAGAGACTGTGGGGTGCCACCGTTTGGATGAGCTTGTAAGTGCCTACAACAAAAAGAAGAACTTTGTTCTGGAAGTCACATGCCGGCGAGGGAGCTGCTGACTCCAACACTGAGGCTCTGAGGTACAGTGTGGCCATTTATACTGCTCCAGAAGGGTCCCTGGAGGACTCAAAACTTTTTCAACGTGGGGTTTTGGGTTTCCCCCCCGCCCCGTTCTGGCACACGGTCCCATTTCCATGCCTGCAGCCCTGAGCCGCCTTTCTATCTGGGCCTGTAATTTGGTGTGGTTTGGGACTTCCA
>JAHREE010000270.1:383897-396896 GCA_033628505.1 Tringa tobata
AGTATTTCATAGAGAAAAACAAGGAGTAAAGGTCTAGCTTGCCTATATAGAATCATAGAATTGCCTGGGTTGGAAGGGACCTCTCAGATCATCGGGTCCAACTATCAACCCAACACTGACAAAAACCATCACTAAACCATGTCTCTAAGCACTGTGTCTGCCCGGCTTTTAAATACCTCCAGGGATGGTGACTCCACCACTTCCCGTTCCAAGGCTTAATAACCCTTTCCGTGTAAAAATTGTTCCTAATCTCCAATCTGAACCTCCCCTGGTGCAACTTGAGGCCGTTTCCTCTTGTCCCATGGCCTGTTCCTTGGGAGAAGGCACCAACCCCCCCTGGCTACAACCTCCACATTCATACAATGAACACGTCTATAACAGGAGCTGTGCTCCTATTCTCTTTTTCTCTGTCTCACCACTGCCTTTGCTGTGAGAATGAAAGCCACACTGTGATGCCTGAAACAATATTGAAGTGACCAAGGACACAGCTCCCCTGGTCCAGTGGCCATGGAGGTGACCTGTGTTTTCAGAAAAATCTCTGCGGCCAACAAACTACCACAGTAACGTAGTTTCCTACAAACATTGTAAAAGAGTGAACAGCAACAGAAGTAACCATGTGTCTGCCACCGGAGCAAACACATCTCTTAAACAACCAAGCTTCCACAAGAAATGAGACAAGAAGAAATAATTAATCAACAAACCAGCTAGAAATGGATATTAAAACTAGATTTTGTACTTTTTTTTTTTTTTTACTAATGCCAAGCTTCTCTGGCGTATCTATGTAAATAAAAACGGATCAAAACTGCCCAGTCTTTCTGATTTAAAGCATATTTCTGGTTGTATTGCAAAAAAGCCTTCTTCAGGATACACCCATCAGGAAGTTCCAACGTTTTTGGTCATGTTGGCTGTCAAATACGCACATAGAGCTTTGTTCACGGGAAGGACCATTTTCTGTTTCCAAGCTCAGGCTCTTATTATAGCTTAGATCAAACCCTGTAATAAAACCCTCTAACAGGCGCCAACTCTATCATACGCAAATACTTAAACTTCTGCTGAATCCTCTGGCCTGATCCACCATCTACAGCCTTACTCACCCCGAGGATACTGCCAAAGGTGCATTTGTTCCTCATCATTTCATATTCCAGGCGTGGCCAAAGAGTAAAATTCAGTTGTTTCCACCTTATAGCAGGAAAGGAACTGCCTTCACATCACCAGCGATAGATTCAGATACGTCCTTACTGTCTGAAAAACGAGTTTTAAACTCACAGACTCTCACGGTTTTGTTAGATAAATAGATTTCCCCCATGAAGTCTTGGAAAGGGCAGGGAGCACTGCTGGGGGCACTTGTAAGAACTCAGAAAACACCACCCCACCCCAAGACCAAGCTGCCCCTGGCCCTTCCCTTTAACCCCCTCCGAAAAAAGACAGGAGGAGGAGAGGAAGAGGGCAGAGCTGGGTACCCAGAGGCTGCCGCAGCGATGCTGCTGCAAAATACATGTCATTTCTCATTTTCACCAGAGAGGAGAACCCGTGAACAGTGACAAGGCTGCTGTTGAGACAGCAGGCTCTAAGTATTACAGACCAGCTCTCTAGCCTGCAATCAAGGGGAAGATACAGCAAAAAAAAAACCAAACCAAACTCAAAAAAACCAACAAAACCAAACAAACTGAAAACCCAACCCAAGCGAGAGCCACTGCACGAAAACAAAAAATGCGAAATGGCACGTAGAGAAAAATGAAACACAAGAATGGCATGGCAGTGTCTTTCGTTTGTAACACCACCTTTAAACTTCACTTAAGCCTCATTCATTAAGTCAAGAAAGCACACATAAACTCTTTAGGTGGAGCCGGGATGAGCACATAATGACAATAAGAGGTTTCTGTTAAACCACATCACTATCTGCTGCCAGATCACAGAGATTTCTTCATTAAGGGGCTGGATAAAGGCGGTATCAGATGCTCATCTAACCCAGACCTATATCCACGGTGTGGAGACATCTAACAGCCATTTGGTCACACTGACAAGTCCTGAGGATTTTTAGGACTGACTTGAGGCCACGTCCCAGCCTCAGCCTCCCCAGCCCTTACGCCTCTTCTCCTCTGGAGAGCCACCTCCTTCCCTGCTGCAGCCCGAGATGCCAGCCCTCCCTGCCAGGTTCTGGCTGTGGGACCTTGAGCTGAACAGCAGAAGGCTTCTCCTTCCCATCCCTCACCAGCTGCCTGACCTCCTTGGCTCCTCACCCCTTCTTCCCACCCCACTCGTGACTTTTTTCTCTTCCATGCTTTGTATCTCCAGCATCTCCCCAAAGCCACTGGCCACTTTCCCCCTGCGTTTTGCTTTGTTTTATAACTGCTATTGCCCAACTGGATGTATGTTCATTAACCTGTGGCTGGTGGAGGTAATCAGAGCCCCTTCTTAGCCCCTTCAGCTTCCCCTCTGCAGGTGTTTGTATCCCAGCTCAGGAATCACCTAAAACGGTGGCCAGTGTCCAGGACTTAGGCTTTTTATAGTTTAACTAGAATATTTTAGGGGTAAAACAACATGGGGGAAAAAAAAAAACACCAGCAGCCTGCAGCAGCAAAAGATGGTAATTTGCTTTCTGAACTCATTTGCTGCCGAGTAAATTACGAAATAAAATTATATTTCCAATTGCTGCCTCCGAGGGCGCAGAAGGAGATGGGAGAGAAAAGCATAGCTCTGGAGAAGCAGGAGATGTGGCTCCAGGTTTCAGCGCTGCTCGAGAAATCCTCTGCCATAAGCGATATCTCGGCCAGGCTGTAGGCTGAGCATTAATTAACCAGGGCACGGTGGACAACAGGGTTTCAACAACCCCGTTGAAAAATCACTTTGCAATTTTCAGGTGAAAGTTGATGCAGTTGGAGGTTCGTCATCAACCACGTTGCGCTTCGTGCTTTTTACTCAACATTCTCTTTATCCTGCACTGCGCCAAGAGACGTAGAAAAACGAAGACAGAACAGCGATAAGAACAGAAAATAAAGACTTTTAACCTTGTAAATAAGTGCTAAGCCTTTCCAGTGGCAGCAGCGTTCCCACTGACGATAAACATCACTCCCTCTTGTGGCTAAAACTAACTATTGCTAACTCAGTGCCACTTCAATTTTTTTCGTGGAAATTCATTGAAGAAAGAATTCTTCACCTCAATTTGCCTCTCACTGTGCAGTCACATACGTGTTCTCTCATGCAGAAGTATAATAACACACCACGCACAGAGCTGATGTTGGATATATAATTTCACCTCGTGTCTCCGTGTTAAAAGGCTACCAAAAAAACCCCCAAAACAAACCAAAAAGAAGTCCAAAAAACCTCAACTCCCACAAAAGGGTGATAAAACCAGAGGAGAAAACTTACCAGGGATCTGATAGGCACAAATTTACAACTCCATCCAAAAGAGGCTGTGAGTGATGGAGTTTGTCACACCCAGACACTGACTGAACCGTTGCCCTCCTCAGGTAATGAAGAGTTAAACTCGCAGACTGGCTTGGAAATTAAAGATGTGAAACTGCTGGATGCCTTCACAGGATTAACACATCCCCTGAAATCTCTCTTCTAAGGGCATGCAGAACCCTATGGGAGACTTTCTGCAAGCATTTCAAGACCTCAGTGGCTCTGGAGACCTCAACGATTTTATTTTTTGATTGACCTGAATGGCCATTAGAAGTCAAATCACAGAACCACAGAATGCTATGGGGTTGGAAGGGACCTCTGGAGATCATCCAGGCCAACCCCCTGCCACAGCAGGTCCACCCAGAGCAGGTCCCACAGGAACGTGTCCAGGTGGGTTTGAATGTCCCCAGAGAAGGAGACTCCACCACCTCTCTGGGCAGCCTCTGCCAGGGCTCTGCCACCCTCACAGCAATGAAATTCCTCCTCATGTTTAGATGGAACTTCTTGTATTCAAGTTTGTGCCCATTTCCTCTTGTCCTGTCCCTGGGCACCACTGAAAAAAGCCTGGCCCCATCCTCCTGACACCCACCCTTTCAGTATTTATAGGTGTTGATCGGATCCCCCCTCAGCCTTCTCTTCTCCAAACTAAAAAGACCCAAGTCCCTCAGCCTTTCCTCAGCAGAGAGATGCTCCAGGCCCCTCATCATTGTAGCCCTCTGCTGTACTCTCTCCAGCAGTTCCCTGTCCTTCTTGAACTGGGGAGCCCAGAACTGGACACAGGACTCTAGATGGGGCCTCCCCAGGGCAGAGTAGAGGGGCAGGATGACCTCTCTTGACCTGCTGGTCACACTCTTCCTGATGCACGTGGTCTAAACAAGACCAATATAAACTTTCTGCCATCCTCTCATATTCATCCTCCATTTATACCTCCAGTTGTGCCAGCTGTTTCGCTCACAGCATCACTTCATACGTTCACTTGATTATTCACTGCGATCTGCAAACCTTTCCCCGTGTGAAATTTAACACAGAGGTAAGCTTTTAATTATTTTGCATTTTCAGTGAAGCTTGGTTACATTTCCTCTCATAACTTGTGTTTTTCTTTCTAAATCAACAGGAAAAAAAAAAAATCAGAATCAGTGTTTTCCTGGTCATTATAACCGGGAGTTTGGTCAACCATTATTTGGTCAACCATTATTTTGTCAACCATTATTTGGTCAACCATTATTTTGTCAACCACTACATTGTCAACATTCTTTTTTCTTACATGTTTTTTCTATGTAACATGCTTCTTAAAAAATCGGCGCGGGGGGTACTGTGAGTAAAGCTGGCACTTGCAGGTGTGTTTCCAACTGATTTTCAAGTAAGTTCAAGTTCTTCTTCCGCGAGGTGGAAGGTGATGGACAAATGGTTGGCCGTTTATGAACTCGCTGGGCCCCTCCGGTGTGGCTGCCGTCTCATAAAGCTGTGTCTGCAGCTTCAACACGTAGCGAGGGGGGGTTTACGTGCCCCACCACCACCACCACCACCTTCACGGGAAACTGAGTCCCCACTTACTCATTAAGCTTCCCAAATGGATTTAAATCTGGTCTTTATGAAAGCAGTAAGATTTTGGTTGACACGGTATGTACCTAACTCAAACCCTCAAAGAAAATAAAATGAAAGTCAAAACCATTTAAACCTACTATAATATCTTCACCCTCTCGGGGGTGTGGGGGATGTGTCAAGGTCTTCGGATTGAACCAGAAGATGCCACAAGGGCATCTTTAGGGCCATGAAAATGCTCCGAGGGCTATGAGGACAGGCTGCAGAAGTTGGGGTTGTTCAGCCTGGAGAAGAGAACGCTCCGGGGAGAACTTAGAGCCCCTTCCAGTCCCTCAAGGGGCTCCAGGGGAGATGGGAGGGACTCTGGATCAGGGAGGGGAGCCATAGGACGAGGGGGAATGGTTTTAAACTGAAAGAGGGGAGATTTAGATGAGATACTAGAAAGAAATTCTTTGCTGTGAGGGTGGTGAGACTCTGGGAGAGGTTGCCCAGAGAAGCTGTGGCTGCCCCATCCCTGGAGGGGTTCAAGGCCAGGCTGGATGGGGCTTGGAGCAACCTGGTCTGGTGGCAGGGGGTTTGGAACTGGATGATCTTGAAGGTCCCTTCCAACCCAAATCGTTCCGTGATGATTCTAACCCTTAACTCCAAGTAGGGCCAATTTTGAAGTTATGCCAGATTTCCCAGAGCCAAATTCAGCTGAGCTCTTACTCTCCAAGGATGTCCTTGCCTCCAAGGATGGAGAGTCCACAGCCTCTCTGAGCAACCTGTTCCAGTGTTTGACTGCACTTGTGCTTTCCCTCCCTAATATCTAGTAGGTCTCTTCCAGCTTGTGCCTGTTGCCTCTCACAGTGAAAAGGCCACCGTGGACCTCCAAGAGGGATCCACCTTCTCTGTACCTATCCATCAGGTAGCTGACGAGAACAAAAACATACCCATTACCCTTCTCGTTCTCAGCCTCTTTTTTCACGTGATGTTCTCCAGCCCCCTCACCATCGTGGTAGCCCTCCTCTGGATTTGCTTTTCTACGACCATGTTTTTCGTGTACTGGGTAACTCAAACCTGCATGGCAGCAGTCCAGATGCAATCTCACAAGTTCTCCATAGATGGGAATAACTGTTTTTCTCCACCTGCTGGCTCTTCCCTTGCTGTTATCGCCCAGGATGCCCTTGGCCTTGGCACACTGCTGATTCCTTGTTGCTCACCAGGACCCCCAAATACTCTGTTTTGCAAAGCTCATGCAGTGGGGGGCTGTTCCGTCCTGGCTGCAGGGTGCTGCTCCAGCATTTGTTGAACTTTAGGATATTTCTGACAGCCCATTATCTATCTGAAGTTCCCTTCAGCCCACGGACCACTCCATCCCAACTTGCTGTCACCTGCACTTCGTCTCATCACTGAGGCCTCTGACAAAGACATTGTACAGTATCAGCCTCAGTATCCACCCTTGAAGCACCAGCAGGAAAGCACTGGAGCAGGTTGCTCGGAGAGGCTGTGGACTCTCCATCCTTGGAGTCTGGCCACCAGCTGGACCTGCTGTTGCTGATCCTACAGCCCAATGGCCCAGCCAATTTTCCACCCAACTTCTCTTCCACTTACCTGTTTCATACCTCCCTGATGTGGTTAAAGGAGGTCTATGAGTGATGGTGTCAAAAGCTTTGCTAAAGTCAAGGTAAATGACGTCCACCGCTCTCCCCTTCTCCACAGACTCAGTTACCTCGTTATAAAAAGCAGTCAGGTTTGTCAGGCAGAATTTGCTCTGTGTCACCCCTGACAGCCTGTTCCCAGTCACCTTCTTGTCTTTCAAACACCTGGACATGGTGTCCAGGAGGATTTACTGCTTAATCCTCCCACAGGCCGAGGTCAGGCTGGCTGGCCTGCAGTTCCCTGCTTCTCCCTCCTTGAAGATGGACACGACATTTGTCTTTTTCCAGCCACCAAGTGCTTCCCCCAGTTGCCACCACCTTCACCCCGTGCACACACAAACCTGTCGTGATACCCATACCCCATCGTTACTGCAGTTACCCTCTGACCTCACATCTCCAAACTATCGCTGACTATTCTCCTTCCATCAGCCCCTCTCCACCTTCTGCCCTCTCAAAATAAGACATTGACTTACGCGACACTATGTTCTTTTAAAGCATCTGGGATCTGGCTCAGGTCCTTTGATGGCCCTTTGGCTTTATTGCCGTTTGATACAGGGATACACCAGACTCTTGCAGGGAAGATCCTATCCTAGGTGTATAGTGCTTGTGTGCTAAAACTAAAAATAAGATTATTTTTTTTTGGTCCTAGAAAAACTTCAGACATAAAAAAAATTACTTTTTGCACCTCAAATAACAAATTTGTCAATTAAAAAATAGCTAATGAAAAATCTTATTGTATGTTGATGTCTTACTAATGCAATAATTTCCTTCACATTCTTTTTCTTTTAAATCAGATAACTTTATAACGCTCCATAATTTTTTAATGCAAGAAATCGATCTAGATCAATTTCACCTTATAAAACGTTTTTAAGAAAATTATAATTGTATAGGGTAAGAATTAGATTTTTTTAATCAATACTTGTGCAAATATTTTTATACTGGAATAAATGACTCGCTTTCCTCATGCTACTTCGGTAGCAGTTCATGCTGAGACAAAATAACGTTCTAGAACACTGTGATGGGATTGCTGAGCAGGTGGGACCAAATTCCAACCGTGAGAAGAGGGGCAGTGCCTGGTGGGCGCTCCTGGGCCCTCCTTCAGCAGAGGGGTTGGACGAGGTGACCTCCAGCAGCCCCTTCCAGCCTCAGTGGCACTTTGTGGAAAACAAAATTCTTTCTGCTACTCTGCTTTATTTCACACTCCTGTCCCACCTTCTCCAATTATTCTTCCATTTTACCATCTTTTTTGTTTTCTTTCTCTTGCCCGTATTTCCTCTTTTATCTTTATTTTTACTAGTTTTTAATCCTCTGTCTCTCCCATCGTAGAATCACAGAAGGGTTTGGGTTGGAAGGGACCTTAAAGACCATCCAGTTCCAAACCCATGCCCTGGGCAGGGACACCTCCCACCAGACCAGGTTGCTCCAAGCCCCATCCAGCCTGACCTTGAACTCCTCCAGGGATGGGGCAGCCACAGCTGCTCTGGGCAACCTCTTCCAGTGTCTCACCACCCTCACAGCAAAGAATTTCTTCCGAGTCCTCCAGCCCTTGCAGCATCTTTGTGGCCTCCTCTGGACCCCTTCCAACAGGTCCATGTCCTTCCTGTGCTGAGGACTCCAGAGCTGGACACAGTGCTCCAGGTGGGGTCTCCCCAGAGCGGAGCAGAGGGGCAGAATCCCCCCCTGGCCCTGCTGGCCACGCTGCTGGGGATGCAGCCCAGGATGGGGTTGGCTCTCTGGGCTGCCAGCGCACATATTCCCATCCTGCAGCAGTTATGGTGCTCAGCAGCAGTGATGCCGTGACATACCCTGTATGTTCATGCAGTCTGGTCAAAAAGACATCGCCGTTCCTCCTACTGAGGATGAAAGAACCCCAGCTCATCCCTATACTCCGACTTCGACCAAAAATGCCATCAGCCCTCAGGCGTACACACACAGGGGTGTACCTTAGCTATGTGTAAGAAATAGAGCTAGAAGTGTTCGTGATGGTTCTGCTGTTTAAAGAGGGCTGTTCCCCTCC
Source organism: Tringa tobata (assembly GCA_033628505.1). Lineage (NCBI taxonomy): Eukaryota > Metazoa > Chordata > Aves > Charadriiformes > Scolopacidae > Tringa > Tringa tobata. Next base: position 392,502 of record JAHREE010000270.1, read on the forward strand.
CCTCGTACTTACACTGTTGAATATGTTAACTTACCTTTTGTCCAGAATTGTGCAATGCTCTCCTCTTCCCTTGGCTTCCTGTGCTTGAATACATACATTTTTGTACCTTCGCAATAATTTGATAATAAAAAGCGGTGCTGAGGAAGGGCAGAATTAAAAGCCATCCCACCATTAGCAACACCTTCACTAGCCCCGCTTTGTGCTGCTCTCTTTGGGATGTCCTCTGACGAATTCTTCTAAGGAAGCCTTATTAATTCCTATTGAACAGCTGCTTCTCCTCACTGACCACATCCATTAGAATGTTCTCCTCCTGGATCGTGATTGTGCAACCCCCAGCCCAAGTGGCCCCACATCTTTTATCTTGAATGTACTTTCTAAATTCACTATTAAGCTGATTACATCTTGAGGATGATCAATCTGTGTTCTCCGTTGGCTATTGGTCTCCATTTACTATGTAAATCTAGACTTATGTACACACGTAAACTTATTAGTTCGTGTAATTAGAGCACAAAACATATTAAAAAAAAATCAGAGTGATGGCGAAGCGTGTTTTTAACTAGCAAAAGCTCAGCGTGTCTGTACAAGTAGCACATTTCACGCAGCAGACTTAAGATCTGCCTCCCTCTGTTGCAGCTCTTAATGCCATTATGAAAGAGATGAAATCAAGATGGAAGGATGACAGTGATTTAGTCACAGAACCAGTTAAATGGCTTTCCAAACTTGAGGCCATGGATAGCTTTCAGATTTACAGATAGCACAGAAGCTTGATCTCACAAGTAAATAAAGTCCAGAAAGCGTGGAAGGAAATACAAGGAGCCTGGCTTCACTTCAGGGTAGAGTTATGTGTTTTGACATATGTATGTAAGAGTTTTATGTTCAAGGTCTGTAAATTTAGACATTCAGCTGTTTGCTGGCTTTTGTAAAATTATTTTTATTATTGCAGTTACATTTTCATTAGAGCTTCTTAAGCGCATGTTTTTATTTCTGCTTCCACCCCTAAACTCCAGAATAACCAGATATTTGCATAGAATTATTTAATCTAACAAATATTAGAAAAAAATACTGTCCCTGAGCTTTTTGGACTACATGGTAGGACAGAGGTTTTTCCACCCCCTCAGACTGACTCCATTTCTCCCTCACGGCATGCCCTCTGAAAGCACCTGAGCATCACCTTCATCTGACTCACCAGAAGAAAGCATCAGGGATGGGGAACAGTCATTCTTAAAGACCAAGCCAGAGAGTACAGAGCAACCAGAAGGGTTGAAGATTTCCCTGATCACCTTAGAACATCTTTACTTTTGAAGGGTGGTGAGACCCTGGAAGAGGTTGCCCAGAGAAGCTGTGGCTGCCCCATCCCTGGAGGGGTTCAAGGCCAGGCTGGATGGGGCTTGGAGCAACCTGGTCTGGTGGGAGGTGTCCCTGCCCAGGGCAAGGGGTGGGACTGGGTGGTCTTTAAGGTCCCTTCCAACCCCAACCATTCTATGATTCTATGATCCATCCTCCCCTTCTGCAAGCAGCTCCTTGGATTTGCAGACTCTGGTGGTCTCCTTGAGCCGGCTTCCCCCGCTTTTGGTCTTGAGGAGCAGATGCTGTTACTGCATGAACCTCCATATGTAGGATCAAGATGACACATTTCTCATGATACAGCAAAAAATTCTATGGTTGTATTTCTCCTTTCTTCTATCAGGAAGAAAAGGTGACAGTGTTGAGTTTTAAATAATTACTGGGCGTTAAATTATCACTTCACCCAAATGAGTCTCAGCCCCAGGCTCAAGTCGTAGCTCTGTACCAACAAAAGATAGGTCACGTTCCTGGTGTCGTGGTCCTCCCATTCTCACATCTCTGGGGTTTGTAGACAGCTGTATTGCTTTTGGTTTTACTACGTGTGCCTGTTCTATATCTATTAAATACGCCTCGTCGGGAAACAGCACGGTCAGCAAAGCCAAAGCTGAAGGAGGAAGAGGCTACAATTGTATTACGTTTTGAAATTTGTTTCTTATGCCATCCCGCTCCAGCCCTTGCACTTAAATTCTCAACTATGTTTGTAATAATTATAAGTGCAAAACCAAACATTAAACGGTAAAGCCGTTTCATAAAAACAAACACACACACACCAAAAAAAAAAAAAAAGTAAAAAGAGAAAAGGAACCGAGAGAGAAATGGATAAAATAACTCGGGGCTTGTATTTGCAGTAAGATAAAAGGTGCTTCAGTAGGTGCTTGAGAGATGATGCAAATGCACTGGATGGTTTGGAAAAGCACAGTCTGTAACCGCGTGTGCACTTACCCGTAACTTCACCAGCTCAGCCTCACCGTTGTCTGGTGGCTCCAGCCTGACAGCTAAGGCTGTGGGCACCACCAGGAGTTCTGCTCCCACCGTTCAAACCAACCTGTCTTTCGCAAGAGCCACCAACGTTTGGAAGACGAGTGGTGTAAAGTCATCCCTCCTCCCCCACCTCTGCAGTCCTTTCTGTGCTGTCCCTCCCAGAAGACGAGCTGCAACCCAAGGTTTCCCCTCCTCATTTTGACTCTTCTAATTAAGAAACGGTCCTTTGCTGCACAATTCAAGTGTCTTTGATGAGGTGGCTGCAGACACTCTGCTCACAGGCTTCCAAAACCCATCGTCCTATGTATATTCCTCTACCCAATCTCAGCCTTGTACTTACCAAAGGGAAAAAACCCCAGTCCTCTGAAGGACAGACTGAGCTGAGACAAAGTTGTGCAATTTTTTTACATCAGAGAGTGCCAGAGTATGAGGGGGAATTTAATTTCCAAATAGAAAACTATCACATTCCTTCTTAGTTTAAATACAGCTGGGTTGGTTAAATATATACCCTGAATCCTGAAAAAAAAACAACCAACAACAACCAGAAACAAGATCATGAGGCTGAAAGAGGTCAAGAGGCCAGCTGTGTCCACCCCCTTCCTTTGAGGCAGGATGATCAACACCTCTCTCACTCCTAATGCCTTGGTCTAACCTGTTCTGAATGGCCTGTGATGAAGACATCTCAGCCTCCCAGGCATTGCTATACTCCTCTCACCATTGGTTTTTCTAATGCTTAAACACGGTTTCTTTTGCTGCATTTATAGGCCTTGATCTTCTCAAATCTACCAGAGATATGGAGATTATATTTTTTCCCCCCTCTCTTTTTGCCAGTTCTCACCCTGCTGCTGCAGTGTTTCTCCTCAGTCTTTTTCTCACCTGAGCAATCCCAGTTCCTCCCAGTTCTCCTTTTAGGTCACATTTTGCCAGTTCCTTCTCGTTCAAGCTGCTATGGACCTTCTCCAGTTGGTGCAAAGAAAAGGATGCGTTTTTGATAAGGGGGACACTGCTTAATTTGAGGCTTTACTGGTGCTGGGTGCATTACTTCATTTGCCACACAGGCTGCATGTCCCTTCCCACATCCCAGTAAGGATTTTATTCCTCCTGGTCCCCCTCCAACAACAGGGCATTGCTCGATGCTGAGCAATATTGTTTTTTTTCCCTTTGGTAAGTACAAGGCTGAGATTGGGTAGAGGAATATACACAGTGTCCAGAGATCACATCTACCATTCTAACTTTGGGATTCCCAAATTTAAAAATCACAGAATCACGGATTGGTTAGAGTTGGAAGGGACCTTCAAGATCATCCAGTTCCCCCCTGCCCTGGGAAGGGACACCTCCCACCAGACCAGGTTGCTCAAAAATACAGTTCAATACATTATTGCAGACATTGTATCGCCGTGAAGACGTACCCCACTTCAACTGCAGACCTCGGCCAGTCATTACTTCAAAAAAAAATACTAAAGAAAGAAATCTAACACTAATGCGTGTACATTTTGGCAAGATCAAAACTCTAAATTAAAGCCTAATAAAGAAAGCATATTGCTGCTGCTTGTGTGTAGATCTGCCTGAATTTTTCACAGACAGTGGCACACATCTTATTTCCTGTACCATTCCTATTTCTACAAATCAGGGATATGGGAGAACCCCTCTTTTAACTACAGAAAAGTCTTAATAACATCTATAGTCTAAGCCAAACAGTCTGATTTGTTAAAAAAAAACCCCAAACCTCCAAGGGTGGAGAAAGATGGTATCTATGTCAATGAAATGGTCACGTTTACTCGGGTATTGTGCTCATACCTATATATATTTTTGAAACAGGTGATGTAACTATAGGTTCACACAGGGAACCACACTTTGGCAGTTGCAGTGATTTAGTTGCTGAATGGGATCCCGTTTTCCTAAGGACTGTACAAGTTTATTGCAAAAAGATTTTTCCCTGGCCAAACATTACAAGCCAAAAAAAAAAAAAAAATCAGACAAGGAATGGGTGGATTGAAAAAAAAATAAATTAAAATAAATTGAAATCCCAGCCTACAACCCCCACTCCCCTAACCCCCCAACCCCCATCCC
>JAHREE010000270.1:408912-464147 GCA_033628505.1 Tringa tobata
GTGTACGGATGCTCGTGCGTTTGCCTCCCTTATTTTGGCACTGGTGATAGAGCTACTTGGGGACTGGGACATCGAAGGCAGCTCCCCTGCCTCGCAGGAGATAAGGAAAGATGTAAATTGCCCCCGAATGGTTAATCTCCCCAGTTTATGAGGAGCGCTGTGGTAATCTTCGCGTTCGTAGCCAAAAATACTGTGTCATGGGCTCAACCCTCAGAAACACTGAGAACAACTTTAAAAAGAAAGGTCCATCTCTTTGATATCATCCAAGTATTTGAAGGATTGCCTCATTTTTGAATGTTCGGGTCTCATTTTGGTGAGCATCATGCAATAAATGCCCGATGTAATCGGGGGGAGAGGGGTGTGTGTAATCATCTCCTTTTTTTTTCAGCCACCATACTGTTTCATTTCACATAAAAACTGAAGATCTCTCAACTTTCTATCTTCTCGAGCTTGTGGTCTTTACTAGGGAGAGAGTGTCCACGTATGACGTGCTTCACCGGTATCTCTGCGGTGTTTGAAGATGCTTCTTTACGAAATGTGTGCATCTCCTTGTGTTCCTCCTTGTGCGTCCTGGTGGTGTCGGTGCTAAATTTGAAACTCGAGGCATTTGAGGAAGGGATACTGTATTGCTGTCAAGAAGGATGTTTTTTGGAATGAGACAGTTGAATTGGGGTTTATAAACTGGAACTGTGTTGTTCGAGGGAGAGAATAGTCCAAAGTTATTCCTGGTGGAAAAAATAGAAAATGCTGGGGATTTACTCACATGTAGTGTAGTGTGTTGCGTTAAACTGAAGCGCTGAAGTCAAAATGTAGTATTTAATGTTTTTGTAATCGCTTTGGATGTAACCTGCTCTGTGGAAAGGGGCGTGTGAGCGGTCCGTAGCGTTGACATTCCCAACTTTTCCCCCAGAACCTCCCAGCGAGGGGCAGCCCGTCTGCGGGGAGCCCCAGGTTTTGCAGCAGGAGGAAGGAACAAAGTCGGTGAGGGAGCCAGCTGCTGCTGCTACTACAATGCCCAGGGTCTTCTGCTCCTTGCCTTTGTTGCGGCTCTCCCTGTCTCATTGGCAAAAAAAATCTGGGCTCCTGCCCTCAGCCGGAGCTTCTCCAGCACCTTACGCTGGAGTCGCAGAGGCTTGTGAGGTCTGAGCGTTGAGGGTGCTGTCAGTGCGTTTAGGAGAAAAAAAAAAAAAACAAACCAAACTTAAGACTGGCACCAAATGGAAGTATAAACTAACCCCTCTTTGTCTGCCGAGCGCTAAGGGATTGTGCCTTGGAGAAAGGGAACTAAAACACTTCTTGTGACGCTCGTGTTTTGTGTGTGCGCTGCGGTTGGCCTCTCTAGACAATGCGGCTCGTATGCGAGTAGGTATAAAGAATTTAACAGATTCCACGCATTTATTCGGTATTCTTATAGACCTTAAAACGCCCCATGTTCCATTTATTTCCATGTTTGGCTTGGGAGGTCAAGGGTTAGGTATGTTACAGTATCTGCTCTTCCGTGTCACACAACATTTCAAACCAAGGAGGGAGTAAGGTTGATATTTACTTCCTAGAAGGTGTATTACACCAGCCATTCACCCACCCCTTTTTTTACTATTAGTTAATTTAGTTACAGATGGCTGCCCTGGCAGGGTCCCTTATTTTTATTTTTAAACGAGATGAAGTTTCACCGCACTACTTTATTTTTGTTAGTTGTTAAAACATTCTCATGCTCCTGGCGGCAGAGAATGACAAATCCTTCAGTGTGATGCTGGGAGCGAGGGAGGCGGAGAGGGAGAAACCGGGAGGGAGAAGAGGGAGGGGGAGAGGAAAAAAAAAAAAAAAAAAAGCCCTCCTGAGCATATGGAGACATCCAGAAAAAGATGTGCATCGTCAGCTGTGATTCCATTGTGTGCTTGCAGACGGGATCCGAGCTCTTTTTCTCTTGGGAATTCAAACCTTACAGAAGTATTCTTTGGCTTTTGCCCCTCAGGATAATCGAGCTTAGATAACGTATATTTCACGTATTTATTACAGCGAGTATTTTACTAACACTGTAAGATTTCAGGGAATAAATACAGTTGCCTGCTCTGCGTTGGAATAACGTTTTGAACAGGCATCTGTATTTGTGAAGTGGCAACTTTGAGCAGGAAGAATATTTTGTAATATTACATCAGCGGTTACATGTTACTGAGGCATCTCACCAGTGCTACGGTTAGTAGTTTGTCAGCAGTATTTACATTATGCAAACACTCCCTATTTTTAATGATTCAGTGGCTTTGCCTTTTCAAAACATACCGAGTAGAAATGTGACATGAAAAATGACAGCTTGTGTAGTTTAATCAATTTAGGATACAGAATTAAAAAAACAAACCCCAACAAACCCACCATACCCAACAAAAATACCAGGGATTATTTTATTTTTAAACAGGATTTTAAACCAGAGCTATTTTGTCAGTGTTGCAAGTATTCAGAAATAGTATTTACATGATGAAAAAACCCAGTGGAAGAAATTAATTCTCTTTTAGTCAGTCCTGCATTTACCTATTATCTAGAACAGCGTTTCCTTTCCCGAGCATTTAGAATACTTCTGCTGATTTTTATACAATTATTTTGAGTTGATGAATAGTTTGAAAAATAGGTCTTGAATGTGGTGGATTTACTGCATTGCGTTTTGTTACCGTTTATGAGTTTTCAATCTTCTTCTATGGAAATTGCACGTTATTCAAGTTAAAGACTAATGGAAATTTTACTTAAGGGTTTTATGGAAATAAAAATAGGCACAATTCTTATGGAAAGTGTATGGTCACTGGGGTGCTTGGCATTTTGAAGTTTGAAATTAGTTCATTAATTTAAATGTCTGAAGCTATACAACAACATATTAACAACACACACATTTTTTCCTTCTGCAGCTGCATCATTATACCATTCCAAGTCTTGCATTTCCTTAAATGGCTTCCATAACAATCTCCCATTAATGCAGTTACTGGCAGATATTATTCTTGCTTTGCTCTCATTTTAGGAGTTATAACGGATAGTAAATCTCACTCTTTCTGTGAGCGTGCTCCCATTATTTAGATATTCAGAAGCTTCTTTGTAATGTGAATTTGCTTTTTGTGGCTGAGAGGCAATGCCCTCTGTAAAGCCTAATTACATTTTTCTGTTTGTTTTTAAACTTCAAGAAGTTACTTGCTGTTTGGAAAGTATAACTTTATATTTTGCTAAAATAGTCCACGTTACGTGGAAGCCATTAATGTATTAATGAAAGGGCAGAGAGCATAGGTGACAAATTAATTAAAATATCTACCAAATATGTTGATTCATCCATAAATCTTGGGTAGTATGGATCACATGAGCTTCTATTGGACGTAGTGAGAACATATATCTGATATTGTGATGACTGAGAGTTGCTATTTTGATGCTTTTTTTAGTGAGCTATGTAAGACATATTGTTGCTCTTGGGTAGGATTTATAGTGGGCATATCACAATTGGCTGCTTTATTGGCTGCCTCAGTGGAAAAGTCTGGGATTGAAGAATGGGCATGGAAAGTGAAATAACATTTTACTTGTTAGGTCGGGATTATTATGGAATTTTACTCTTACTCTGCCCATGCTGTAATTCATCTGTGTGCAAGCGGATTTAGTTTTTCATTGCTGTCAGTATTGATCTCTAATGAGCCTTGCCCATGGATTTTGAAGAAAATCACTCCAATTAAAAACAATGCAGTATGTCACCTGTTTGTACCTCACAGATTATGTAGGAGGTGCTAAATTGCATTTAAAAGGAGAACTTTATGAGGGTGGAGGAAAGTCTGCCTGTGAATAAATTGGATAGTATATACCGATACTTTTATTACAGGTATTTTTCTGAATTTGCAAGTTCAAATTAAAAACAAACAAACAAAAAACCAACACAAAAAAACCCAAAACAAAACCAACAAACAACCCAGACCCCAAGGTCCTATGTTTTAATACTTGTGAGAGTTCAGGTATCACCTGGTCTGCAGCAGAGATTACTTTTCTTCATACTTCTTCAGTCTTTAGCTCTTCAGTCCTTATTCTTTACTATTTCAAAATTAATGTCAGGACTTGCTGAACAGCCACTTGTGCTATTCCCATAAATAAGTGTGATTATTGTCAAATAATTTCACTTGCTGTCCTTACACAAATTTGTACCTTGGTCTCCAGCATTCTGAGCAATGTCCTCATCCTTTTCTATCAGTTTGCTGAAATAGATTCTTTGTGGAGGAAGCCTATGAGTGTATACAGATAAATACGTTATTTAGTTTAGCAGATTTCAATTATATTCTCAGGGAGAAAAGCTCTTTTTCAACTCTAAATCTTTGTATTTTTTCCAAAGTAAAAATTTACAACTAAAACATACTATTTTATTTCAGTGTGGCCAGAATACTCATTACCTTTATCTTAAAAGAAAAAGTCAGCCTGTTGATACTTTACTGGCTATAAAATGTAGTTCTAGACATAGTTTAAACCTTTTTTTTTTTTTAATTGCTTACCAATTTGTGTTGGCATTTGCAGTGCAGACATACTTTTCCTTGCTTGCCCCCCCCCCCCTTTTTTTTTTTTTTTTTTAAGAACCAGGATTTACTTTGATACAAAGATACTGAATTGTTATTGAGCCCTCAAACTATTTTCATGCTGCAGTTATGTGTGAAATTAGTGTTAACTGCACAACGTGGGATCATTTGTGGTACCTTTTCTTCTTAGTATAAGATTGAGGGAACCTGAAGGCTGTAAGTAGATGGAAAAAAATAAGTTTACTAAGCTTGCACGTTGTAGATGATGATTTTCTAAGTATGTCTGAAAGTGGTAGTTGTTGGCTCGCTTTTAAATAAACTGTAGTTTGCAGAGTTGACGTTGTGTGTTTTGTTCACAATTTATAGTGTTTATAGGGTGAGGAGGTAACACATCTCGGGTAGGTGGAATACAGCTGTCCCTTTGCACTGGAAAAGAAGGAAAGAAATGACTGTGCATGAATGGAAAATAAAGACATAAAGCGGTTTGAAGTCAGAGGATGGCATGTTGTTCTGGGCCACATCGGATGGTTGTAGCTATTTTGTTGACCTTTACAGAGTTTTGTTTTACCCTTTGAGGGACGGAGGGTTGAACGGTGATATTGGAAAGTGGCAAGTGTGCAGAGTGATGGCTGTGGTGTGTTCTGTTTTTATGTCATGGCTAATGTTGTTAATTTGTGTAATAATCTGAGGCAGAGAATGGTACTTCATGTAGGCCTTTGTGCTAGGCCCCTTCTTCATGTAGGCCTCTGCGCTAGGCCGACCTGCAGGCCTTTGGGCACCGCTGTTAGCAGTGCTGTGTCACCGGGAAAGCTGGCTTTATCCAAGAGGGGTTTCTCTTGGATTCTGGTGGAAATTTGCATGGGGATAGGTGCCAGCATTGCTTTTTGCCCCAGTGTTAGTGTTCTTTTATTTCAAGCTGCAGAAAGGACTTGAGAAGGGAAGGCAAGGACTAATATGTAATTTCGTTGTCCATCGCTTCACGTCCATCACTTTTCTTCACTGACCGTCCAGTTTACTTTTAGGAATAAATCTGGAATATACCAGATTATACTTCTGTTTGGGTACGTAAGCTTGTCCCTAGTTGCTGTATTATTCAAGAGTTTTGCTTGGAAAGAAAGATCTAGTTGGTAGTGTTTTGAAGGTAGTGCTTCTACTGTGAAACTATAATATATTGGCTTGGTTTTCAGGCAGTATTATTAGTATTATTAAATAGAATAAAACAAATGAAAATCAGCAAAATTTGTCAGTTCTGTTGTCGCTATGTGTCACCACATGGGCCACAGCAGCAGGGTCACAGAATTACAGGCTGATCTGGAGTTGGAAGGGACCTCTGGAGATCCTCTAGTTCAACCCCCTGCCGGAGCAGGGTCACCTGGAGCAGGTTGCACAGGAACGTGTCCAGATGGGGTTTGGAATGTCCCCAGAGAAGGAGATTCCACCACCTCTCTGGGCAACCTCTTCCAGGGCTCTGCCACCCTCACAGGAAAGAAGTTCCTCCTCATGTTTAGATGGAACTGCTTATGTTCAGGTTTGTGCCCATTGCCTCTTGTCCTGTCCCTGGGCACCACTGAAAAAAGCCTGGCCCCATCCTCCTGACACCCACCCGTTGAGTATTTATAGGCGTTGATCAGATCCCCCCTCAGCCTTCTCTTCTCCAGACTAAAAAGACCCAAGTCCCTCAGCCTTTCCTCATCAGAGAAATGTTCTAGTCCCTTCATCATCTTTGTAGCCTTCTGCTGTCCCCTCTCCAGCAGTTCCCTGGGTCAGGAGCCATGGTCCGTGTGTGCAGACTCCTTGAGGTGGCATCCCCCCAAAAAATTAACAGTAGGAAGATGCCAGTGAGCAGCTATGCTGGTTGTCCAGAAATAAAATGGTAGTAGAGTAGTCATCCTTATTTGCTGGCGTGCAGAGCCAAAGGACAGGAGCCGAGTGGGAAATGCTCCTGTCTGCAGGGGCATTCTCATTTTTACTGCTCCTCCGTGGAGAAGGTCTCCCCACCATGGGCTGGGGCTGTAGCCCCCATCAATGGGTGAGAGAGCGGCTTCCCCTTGGTGTGTCTCTCTGAACTGCAGGTGCCTGAGAGACACTGTAAAACCTTACTAAATCACCAAAAGATCTAGTAGTGTTTTACTGAAAATTTTATTCTGAGATGATGTTTTCTGTCAGTGAGGACCCGCTTGAAGCCTCGTGTTTGTGAGCTGTAGAGCTTGTGTGCTTCTTGGGAATTCCTGAGGAAATAATGTATTCATATCTTCTGGATATATATTTTATATAAGAGTACTTTTTGTTAGTGATGCCCCTGAATAGCCTGTTACTGTAGTGGTATCCTGCCTGTGACTGAAAGAACTTAAGCAAAATTTGTTTGAAGAGGGTTTCTGTGAGATGGCAGAAATGACAGAAAGAATGAAGTTGTTTCTAAATTCCATTTCTCTTGAGGCATAATTAGTGTGCTTTTTCTTCTCTGTTGATGACTCTTGTAGTGTTATCTTGCATTTTCTTTATCTTCTGCCTTTTTGTTTGTCAGAATAAGAAGGTAGAAAACTCTTCGTTTTTTGGTAGCTTGCTTGGTTACATTTGACGTAAAGTACTGTTTGACCTATAAACAGAAATGCAGGTATAATATTTATGTGGGCAGTGGCATGGTCTTCTTCCCTGAAGAAATGTGTATTACCGTGCAACATATGTCCTCTGTGCTGCTGGACTGTTAAGCTCTACAGTAATGAAGAGCTTTCTGTTAATTTGACTGCTGATACTCATCACTCAGGCCCAGAGTGTTGTAAGTGGAGACTCGGAGAAGAAACCTGCTTCTCTATACAGCTTTTAATAATGGTTGAAAGACATTTTATAAGAACACCAGTTTCTCCTTTTTAGAGATTTGAAACTACTGTGTTATAAAGTCAACCAGTCAAGCAGTCAAGCAAAAAAGGAACCAGCCACTTTCGCAAAGAGTTCCCACAGATTCTTTTGTGAAAATAAAGGCTGCGTGCCCTGTAAAGTTAATGTAAATGTCTCAGTTGTTATCAGTGTGAATTTGCAGCAGGTAGAGAGGAAGTTGTGTGCCTGGAGTGATTGTGCAACTGGAAGGGGGTTGTAGTTACGTCTGGAAAAGCAGATAATGCTCTGCAAAGTTTATGTTTCCCTCCTTGTGTTGTGCTTAAGACTGTGATGCGCTAAGCATCATATTTTTATTTTTCTGTGCCTGTCTCCAAAAAAAGGCTAATATTTTTCTCTCAATTTTGTTCCCAGCACGCTTGAGATGTATCTGAGCAGTGAGGCCCCCCGCACGCACAGCTCCTAGAAATCGTTGCCTGCCTCGCTGAGTCTTGGTGAGTTGTCTATATGCTATTGCATTTAATTCAACTCTAATAGAGTTTTATCTTCTTCACTGGGGAATTTAATGTGAGATGTCTTAAATTGATTATGTGGCTACAGCAGAACAAGCCTTGGTTTTAAGTAATGTGGGATATTATACAGTGAGTCAAAATACAAACATTTTGGAGACTTTGGAAAATAATGCCCAGACTGGTTATGGAAATGGGGAACTTGCTTTAGTCCCAGGAGCAGGAGTGGGACTCTGCTGAGAAAGGCTGAAGGGATCAACATGTGATGTTCTTGCACATTAAGTTTGTTTGATATTTTATACTGTAACTAAGGAATTGACATTTTTCAAATGTGCTGATTATGGTCTGTCTCATGGCAAAGGTTGAGATGAAATAATAGAAGCTTTTCCACCCAACTATCTGCGCTAATAAATTACTTAAATTGAGGATTGAAATCGGTATAATGACACTGATGACTTAAACTGCTTGTTGCTCAAGAATTACTGTCTGATGACTCCATCAGGCAGTGCTGTGCCTGTTTAACTCCACTCACAAGAAGGGATAATACCACTGAGAATTAGAAAAAGGGACCCCTGCGGGTTGTTTAAATGCAGACTAATAATAGTTTGGTAGTGCAGTGAAAGTAAGTAGAATATAAATGCTGTGTTTTTATTTTAGGTATGTTTAATATATCAGTATACTCGCTTGGTATAAATCTTTACAAATATGCATTTGAGACTTCATGTGAGAACCTTTTCAAGGTACTCATGAATAAATGTTGTCTTTTAACATGTAGAGTGAATTATTAAGGTCAGAAATATGTATTTTTGAGGCTTGCACACTAAATATAGAGGTGGGAAATGAGCCTGCTGAAAAGGTTTTTAGTTGTTTGGGGGATAACTGTTTATAAAATGCCAACCATTTATGGGTAAAATTATGTATGTCCACACCAAGTATCATTTCCTCTTTTGTTAATTATGTTGAGCAATTTTTGAAATCTGAAAGTGCTTTTCTTTAAACTTACTGATTTTTCTAGCATCAGTGAATGAAAACAAATTAACAAGCTTTCCAGTGCTCCTGTTTTTTTCTGATAAAACAATTTGTAGTTCATTACATTCAATGAAGGTTATAATACTGGTTAATAGTTTGTATATGTATTGTATTAACTTGAAAATGCTCAGCCACATAGATGTTATTACTTATTTACACTTATTACTTACACTATATTACTTATTATTTATTTACACTACTTATCTGGTCTGCATAATGTTCATAATATGCACGTTCAGGTCTTCTTGATGGTAAGCTGCTTTTGTGATTGTTAAAGCAAACTGCTTCAAAAAATAGGAAACAGTAAAAAATCTAAAATATTTTTTCTTCTAGTGAATAGAACTCTCAATTGAATGAGTTAGGTATGTGTGAGAAAGAGGAAAATGTCACTGCCAAAATTCTCCAAAGAGAACATGAGATTTTGTTGTCATGTTGATAGTATGTTTGTTTTCAGTTGTCTCAATTGTAATTTTTCCATTAAAAAAGGAATGCATTAAGTAAAGACTGAAAAAGGTTGATATTCAAATGCAAATCAATTTGCACACAATTACTATATGTGGGCAAGCCTCCCTCCCCTTTTTTGCTTAGTCTTAGTAGTCCTCTCCAGCAATTCCCCGTCCTTCTTGAATTGGGGAGCCCAGATCTGGAGCACTGTGTCCAGTTCTGAGCTCCCCAGTTCAAGAAGGACAGGGAGCTGCTGGAGAGGGTACAGCAGAGGCTACAAAGATGATGAGGGGCCTGGAGCATCTTTCTGATGAGGAAAGGCTGAGGGACTTGGGTCTTTTTAGTCTGGAGAAGGGAAGGCTGAGGGGGGATCTGATCAACGCCTATAAATACTGAAAGGGTGGGTGTCAGGAGGATGGGGCCAGTCTCTTGATGGCCAGATGGGGCCAGACTCTACAGATCCCTTCCAACCCCATATAATTCTGTTATTCTGTGTTGCTACATTCTTCACCAAAATGATAAATGTAATTGTTACTGTGTCAGAAAGTAATCCAATACCTTTCCAGTTACTGAGTAAAACAGAGTTGCTGTGTTTGAAAAGTTCAAAACCTTCAGTAAGAGCAAATAGTTGATAAATATGTGTCTATGAGGTCTGCGGTACGATAGTGAGGAAGGAAACCACCATAAAAAACAGATTGTTAGTTGGGGTGGTGGGAAAAGTAGCTGCTGTGTGTTACCAAATAGCAGTGCAATTAAGATGGTGAGAAGTTTAGACTTAAAAAAAAAACCCCAACAGATAAAAATACTAACTTTAATTCCTAGTCTAAAAGTTTTCAGTCAGAAAACATGTTGTTGTTTTTTTTTTCTCTCTCTCTTTCTCTTTTTTCTTTTTGCATGAAATGGTTTGCTCTGCAAGGAACACTTTCTCAGCAAAAAAAGAGCATAGATTAGAGAAATCTGAGTTTTCTGTCACTCTCTATCGGGAGAGTGTGTTTCAATCTAACTTTGTAGCGATTTCATTGGCGTTTGTGTTGTAGTTACTGTCAAGTGTGATAGATAGAAAATATTTGTATGTCTGTTTGTTCTGAGTTATAGTGCTCCTTATTGTTGTTTACAGCAGCAGTAGATAAAGAAAATTCTGACAGATGTCTCATTTTTGACTGTGTCCTCCAAATACATGTGTGTGTAAAGGGAACGCTGTCAGAAAATAAAGTGCAATACTGAAAATAAAGAGTGTCTTATGTTGAAACCAGTTTTAAGAGCCTTTAGTATTAGCTTTAAGGATGCAAGTAAGGAAGAGACAGTAGGTTCCGAGTCTCAAATCCGAATAAGAGAGAGCCAAGCCTGGCTGGGATGGTGCCTGCCTAGAGCTCTGGAAGTCCGTTCAGAGCATCTGAATTCCCACAGGAGCTGTGTTTCTGTGAAATACCTGAAATAAAACATAGGTATCGATCACAGGTATGGATAATCTTTACTAAATCAGGTCTTCTCCTTTGCTGAGGGATCTGGGAGGGATAGTTAATCTCTGTTGAATTGGTTTGTGATAAATAAAGGGGATGTGTTCCCATCATTCCTAGGCCTCCAAACTGGAGAGTTGTGTTTTGCATGAAATGTGATCGGATTTTTCTGTTTTCAGTCACTCCAGTTCAGGAACGACGTTATTTAACATGAATTGCCCATAAAGATGCCTGTAAAAGTGGATGCTTGATTATAGTGAATTTAATGCAATCAGTGTTAAAATGATACTCCGAATGTGAGAGCGACGTTCTGTGTGGGTGGTACAAGGAGAACAGAAGTATTGAGAAATGAGCACCTATTAAGATTTATACCACAGTTCTTTATTATTTTTTTTTTTTGCCCTAAAATTGGAAATGGGAGCTTATGGTTTTTATTTTGTGGAGAAGCTGAAATTTACACAAATGTAATATATTGCACTTCCTTTAAAATCAATGAAAACTGAGAGTATTGTAGAGAGAAATTTCATCATGCTTGCAACTGAAGAGCTAGATTTGTTAATAATGGAAGTATTTTTAAAGTACTTCCACAGTTTTGAGGCCACAATGCCGAAATTCATTATAAATCCGGAGTAAACCATTCTCAAATATGTAAAACTCATTAATTACTGTAAATGGATTTAAATGGAGTGCTCTGTCGATGAACTTTTTACCGAATTGATGGAATAAAACTTGATATATATCCAGGAGTGTTGAAAACAGTCATTCAGTTGACTGAAGCTTGCCTTTTGTATGTAGCTATATCCTGGAAGATTATTTTTAACATTTCAGTTTCAGTGAGATAAATAAAAATATTTAGGAAATGAGATTGCTAACTTGATTTTATTCACTTCTTAAATATTGGTTTTGACTTAGTAATGGGCTTTGCTAAGATTTTTTCATTTCTTACCTTGATAGGAACCTTTTTATGTGGGCAAAGGTATAGTATATATGCATTTGCAGAAGAAATAGCCATCGTTATCATCTGTGGAAAATCAATATATATTTTAAATATAGATTGATGACATTGTACCACCAGTATTGGAGCCTGGGAATTCTAGAGGGGTCAAGAACAGGACAACTGAGCTCTTGCATCATCAAAGAAGATGAGATGCATTTACTTGAACAGATTTTCCTCTGGGCTTGCCTTTAGCCCCTGAATTGGGAAGAGTGAAATATTTACCCGACTCAGCTCTTGACAGTAAATAGTATTAATTAAATACAGGGCTTGAAAATGACACTGGTATTTCAGATTAAGGCCAGTAGATTCTGCCTTGCCTTTCTGGAAATTGAATTCCAGTAGTCTGTTTATTTGACAGCATTATAGTACAATAATTTGAGTTTCATGGATATTTCTGTACATTAAAGTGGGGGAAGTTTTATAATGTCACAATGCGAGGGTGTTAGGCTCAGAAGACTTATGGAACTAGAATAGTAAGCAAATTTGCAGCTGGTTAATAAAAAGTCTGGCACAGTGTGTTTTCATCTGATTAATTTACCTTTAGTATTAACTGGACTGGCAAGAAATGAGAGGTTTTCTTTTTAAAACAAACTTTGGATGTTGAAAAATTCAGATGAATGGTCTTAGATAAGTTACAGATGTTAAGAAGTTAAGTATTATGAAAATGATTTAGAAGTATTGGTGAATTTTACAGTATCGTTGTGAAAGGGCTCAAAATATTCTACTAAATCCTCCTCTAGTCATCTCTCCACAATCTGTCAGTGTGTACATGTGTTGGTAAAACTCTATTTACAGCTGTGGCCATGATAAATGAAGACTATGCTCTATTCTCTGTTTTTATGCTCCAGATTCTTCCCTTTTTTCATTATCGGTACTTTGGTTCCTTCAGTAATCCCAGTTCAATAAACTACAGTGTTCTGTGTACGCCACACTGTGTATCTTTCGAAATGACAGCAGTAGGCAAAATCTAGAAATATTTAAAATTAGAATTGAGAAAAGAATTAGTTTTATAGTAGGTATTGCAAATCAGCTCATCCTTGAGGGGGACTGCACTCGTGTCAGAGGGAGTTAAAATATTTCCATTTGTGTTTCTTAGTGTGTTTTTCTTTTGCTTGTATTTGGATATTCTCACTTCAACTTTGTATCATTGTCCTTACAAGTAACACATGGAGTTGCAGATCCCTTTTTCTGTTGGATTCCTTTGTCCTTCAATCTTTAGGTGCCTGTTTTGCTGCTGTGAGAGAGTGAGATGCCTCCTGCTTTTCTTTGTTCAGGTTGCGAGCTTGAAACTCTACTGTGTGGTGCCATGGTTTAGTAGTGTTTTAAAATGGGATAAATACATCTACATTTCTCTAAAAGTAGGTGGCCAACACATCTGAAATTTCACTTGGGTTAATTTTTATGGCCTTTCAGTTTTCAGTTGTGGTTTTTTGCTTGGCTTCTCTTCACAAATCCTGGTTAACTGTGTTTTTATTGCTCAGTCCTGCTGAACAGGCTCATGTAAAACTTTTTTTTTTTTTCCTGTCTGGAGTTACAGTATGTGACTTCCAGAATACATGCTGCAGTGGAACAGGGTTTTTGTGTGGCTGATGGTACGTGAAACTCGCTGCGTGACTGCTGATGTTTCAAATATTCCGTGTCCCTGACTGTGGTTTTAGTCTTTTCTTCCTCCTGAGCTCACTCTCTTGTCGTTATCCAACTTCCAGGCTCTTGATCAACGCTTAAATATTTGAGGAATTGATACATCTGAGCATATTGTATAATACTATGGTTGTCATGCTTAAAACATACTAGGCACAAAATTCACAGAAGTAAAAAAAAATCCAAACCACCCAAAATTAGGCCATTTTATATGAAATATCACATGCTATTCTACTGCTGTCATACCCCAAGCACACTGCTACTCTCTATTTACCACATGCTGTGTGCCAAAACCTAAAGGGTTAAATGGATTTTTCTATTAATTTTATGCATCTGCTGGTTAGTGTCAAATATACTGTGTGTATAGCACATCTGATTCACAGTAGTGTGTATTTATTTTTTAATATCAGTGTGGAACCATGCATGTGGTGCTCTGGTCTTTTTTTTAGGTACTGTGGGCACTTCTTAAAAGAAAAAAGAATAATAATAATAAAAAAAGTAACAGCTCCTGCTGCTGCTGAGCTTGATTCCAGTAACAGTAGTTATCAAAGTTGCCTCCTACTTAGTCTTCCTCTTATTTGCTTCATCACTCGATTTTTCTGAGCTATTTTCCATCCGCCCCCAGCTTCCAGGAGAAGCGTTTTGTGTGTCGTGGTCTTCTGATACAATCTGGTAATGCTTTGGGATAGTCCATTCTCCTCCATCAGTGAAAGCCCCTGGGCAGCAACGTAGGAGGAGTGATGTTTTGGGTCAGGGCAGCTTGATCCATGGTTATGAGAGTCTCATTACAGTTGGACGTCTCGGTGTGTGTTTTGAGGGGGAATTACTTGCTGAAAATGTATCTTTTGGCTCGCTTGAAGCTATCAATGAGTTGGCTTGAATTTCACAAGTAGCTTCGTTGAGGAAGGAGGAAAATTCCCCGCTAATCAGAAATGCCAGAGTGGCTCACTTAGGAAATTCTGAAATTTGACAGTTTTGAATTTTGAGGGCAGATTCACGGAAAGACTTAATGGTGAATAAGACACCGGGAAGTGGCCTGGCCGTGGGGTCTGGCTCTGAGCGGGGGTGTGAGGGGAGGGCTCTTGCTGGGCCACGGTTTTGGTGGCACAGCCTGTGCCCTGAGTAGAGGGACAGCTTGTGATGGGTTGTATCACTTGTCTGATTTTGCCCCTCGGGAGCTGCAGTTTACTTGGTCCGGGGCAGCTATGCCCTGCCCCTGGGATAATTGAGGGAAGGCACCGCCACCTCCTCAGCATCAACATGGGTGCAATGAGATGGAGGAGGGGGTTGTGGTGTTCCTGATGGACCTGTTGGAACGGGTCCAGAGGAGGCAACGAAGATGCTCAGAGGGCTGGAGCCCCTCTGCTGTTGAGGACAGGCTGGGAGAGTTGGGGGTGTTCAGCCTGGAGAAGAGAAGGCTCCAGGGAGACCTTAGATCAGGGACTCTTGATCAGGGAGGATGAGAGTGGAGTGATAGGACAAGGGGTAATGGTTTTAAAATGAAAGAGGGGAGATTGAGATGAGATCTTAGGAAGAAATTCTTTGCTGTGAAGGTGGTGAGGAACAGGTTGCCCTGAGAAGCTGTGGCTGCCCCATCCCTGGAGGGGTTCAAGGCCAGGCTGGATGGGGCTTTGAGCAACCTGGTCTGGTGGGAGGTGTCCCTGCCCAGGGCAGGGGGTTGGAACTCCATGATTTTTAAGGTCCTTTCCAACCCACACCTTTCTATGAGTGGGAGTAGAGGTTTGCATTTGGGTCTCCTGCCTTTTAGAAGAAGGTTGCTGCTGAATGTTTTTGAGTGCCTCTGGAACAGCCCTGCTTTTTATGGGTGCATCAATAATTTCAGAGGACGGAATTTCCCACGCTGGCGGCAAGCACCCTATCTGTTGTGGTGCCCTACAGTAAAGGACAGTAGTTTCTTCACTTGCCTGCTTTTATAGATTTAATTTATTTATCTGGTACCCATAAGGTTTTGGTCTCAGCCAAGGTACTGCAAAGGAAGCTAAGGTATACATTCTCAGATATATTTAGCAATTAAATCCCCTTGTGGATGCTCTTAATGCTTTGAGATAGCTTACCCTACTTTGACATGAAATAAGCTGTCTGAAACAAGGGCATTTTTCCTGGTGAATTGAGTATTTGTGCAACTTGAAACAGTTCTAAAATACCTTTGTTTTTTACGTGGGTTTTTTCCTGTTCGGTGACTGAAATGAAAAATCCATTATAGGCACAGCTCTGTTCCTCCTATCAGAGGTATAATTGTCCTTAATTAAATGGATACATTTGACTACAAAGATGTAATACAAATTGAAGTTTCACATGGTTGCCACTGTGTATGCCGTCTTTCCTTCCAAATCCTTTGATAAGGTCAGTGTGAAGTATTTTACCTTGTAAACTGAGGAATTCTTGAAAACCTGAAAAGATCAAAAGGAGACATTTACATCTCTCGGAGCAAATTAAAAGTAAAACTGTGAAGAGTATATAATGTCTGGCAAAGGTAGAAATAAACCCTTAATTTTAAACCAGTAGTAAGTGAGTATTTTATGTTATGGTGGGAAGGGCCATATGCTGTAACTTTTCTTGCCTGTTGACATGACTTGAGGACTGTTCTTACTACTGTTCTGGTTTTGTGGAAATACTGTTGTATAGGCATAGCTGTAACTTTTTCATAATGAGCTGTACTCTCTTCTGTTACACTTGTGTAAATAATTTTTACTCAGGTTGTGTTGCAGAAGCTGAGAAAGGAAGATGGTGAGCCTGCCCTTAGAATTTCCTTGGGGGAGGAGGGACTTTTTTAGAGAGACGAGATTCTGAGAAGGGAAATAAGAAGGTTTCTTGCAGAAAGGTTGAGCTAACTAGCAATGCAGAAGAGATGGAAACGTAAAATCCAATATTGGGTCAAACCTTCTTCTGCTAATTGAAAACATTTCTGACTTGCATTAGCTGAATGTAAAAATGACACCGTGTTTTACTGTTTTTTAACTGATTTTGCTTACCGCTGGCAGGGAAGGAAGTCAGTAAGAAGGAACTGGTATTTTCTTACACAGACGATGTCTTGAGGAGCAGACTAAATTAATGCCCTGTGGTTTTCTGTGAGGTTGCGTACCTGCAAGAACATGAGCATTTTTGTGTTTAGTATTTTAATAATTGAAAAAGGGGGGATAAGGGGTGGGTTGTGTGTGTATGTTTGTTTCTACGTTGTAATTTGTACTGATTGTATTACCAGTTTTTAGTTCAGGGTACCGAGCAATGTCAGCCCCTCTCGTGCCATGTGGGTGATGGGCTCTGTGGTCTTATGGTGCCAAGGGTCTCCTGGTCTCGTGCCATGTTGAACAGGCAGTTAAAAGGATTTATTCAGGCTGGCTCAGGGTAAGCTACAAAAAATTGTACGTACTGTTTACCTTGGACAACTTTTTTTTTTTAATCAACAAAAAATTTAGATACGGTGGCAGGAAGCATTTGTAGAATATGGGGACTTGGAATGTTTGTCCCTGCGTGTGATGAAAATTTCCCTGTAATTATGCCCACTTTCTTAGCTGTAAAATGGGGTCAACCCTCATTACTTTCTCAATATGCAGAATTCGGATTCATTTCTGTGCGTGTCGATTGCATAAGGAAAATAAACACATATTTATGTATTTAATTTCCTCATATGTAATTAAAATGCTTCTATCTACTGGTGTTGTGAATTAATGCTGAAATAGTAAAAAATTCTAAAGAGAACTTGCCTATTAAAATGTTGAAGCAATGGCCCTTCGCTGTATTATTAAACAGGAATCAACCTCTAGATTGTTTTGAGTTAGCAGTATTTTTGTCTGCTTATGTTATGAGATAAAACATTGAGTATTGACTTAACTTCACATTTCACAGAGGGAGAATTAAAAATTATCTCTGTGAAGGGTGACTATGGAGTTACTCTTTGAAATTCTAATTTAACACCTCAGTAATGGGTCAAGCCTGCTCTGAATCCTCTGTGGGATTATTTGATTTGCTGTCTGGTTAACCTCAAGGAAAATGGGATGTCTTTAAATTCCTCGAGGTGCTAACTATCACCTTATAATGGAGCCACATGGGAGAATTTGTTGTTTTAAATTAGGATTGTCACCTGATGACTAAGGAATTATATGAACGGTGTTTATTTTTAAGATTCATCTTAAAAAAGGATCTTGAGTTTGAAAGTTGCACTTCTTTTTTTCCTTCTTTTGCTTAAAATCAACTGTGTCATTGGAAATTGATCTAATTGAGGAATAAGGGGAAAAGGCCTTCTTTACCTGAGGGGGTTGGGTTAGGGTTTTAGTATTTGTTTTGTCTTTTGTGCATGGAGAAGTTTTTCTTTTGTGTTTCTTCTATATGCATAAATTTTTGTGCCCCAACAAGAAGATGCTCTATTTTTTTTGGTAATAAAATCGATTATTAAATGACATTCATGCGAGTGTGGAACGGAAGGGAGAAGTTCTGCTTTTTATAAGTAGACAAAGAAGCAGCTTGAATATTTTGCAAGTCTACGCATGTAACGTTTAGCCTGCCAAAACCTTCAAATTAATTTGCAAAGTATTGAAATACATGTACTCAAATGTTTTATGCTGTGTCATACATAAAGGGAGTATTTGGCAGTTAATTAGTAACTTGAATTTGGGGGGGGAGGAGGGAAAGCAAGATTTCAGTTAATGAATTTATTTCAACGTTTTACTTTTCATTCTATTTTACAGTGGATATTCTGTGCATATTGTTGTTAGAATGTTTTTCAGCCTCAATTCACCTTTAAAAGCCATATAACACACCTAGTCATATTTTAGCAGGTTACACATTTCTCTGTCTTACAAATTAAATTGAATTTTTAAGCATCTATAGTTTGTGATGTCATAGGGTATAAATTAATGCAGTGAAAAGCTTAGCATAATACATCACTTTAACAGCGCTTAGTGTCCCTTCCAGGAGTATTGAACGGCGAGGAGCTGCACAGCATGCATTGCAGAGACTGAGAAATTTCACAAGACTTCTTGAGTTTTGAAATGAGTTGTGGGCTCGGCTCCAGCGCAGCTCTGAGCCTGGCCTGTCCTGCAGAACTTTCCATTGCCAGTCTGGTGCCTACCACGTGCCTTGTATTTCACCTAAGATTTCTGATTTGAATAACTGTGGTTGCACATGGTTTGAATTGCATATTTAACAGAATTTACTCACTGTTGCTTCTGAGAATTTCTTGTCCTTTTCTTTTAAGGACGCAAGTATATTTATTCTTGTACAGTTCCATGTATATCAATTTGTAATCAATTTTTAATTTGTATATCAACATGTTGCATCATGTTTTGGAAGTTGGTGATAGCTATAGAAAGGCAAGTCTTAACCAGGTGATTGTGATTTTGGGAGGAAATACTGGGTAAAACGACATAGTCATCAGTTTTGTACATGTGTAGGGGAGGGAAATTTTTTAGGATATGAAACGTTTTCTGTGCTTTCTAGGAGCTGACAGAAGAGAAGGCTCTGGGAAGACCTTAGAGCACCTTCCAGCCCCTAAAGGGGCTCCAGGAGAGATGGGGAGGGACTCCTGATCAGAGAGTAGAGCGACAGGATGAGGGGGAACAGTTTAACCTGAAAGAGCGGAGATTGAGATGAGATCTTAGGAAGCTCTTTCCTGTGAGGGTGGTGAGACCCTGGAAGAGGTTGCCCCGAGAAGCTGTGGCTACCCCATCCCTGGAGGGGTTCAAGGCCAGGCTGGATGGGGCTTGGAGCAACCTGGTCTGGTGGGAGGTGTCCCTTCCCAGGGCAGGGGGGTTGGAACTCAATGATTTTGAAGGTCGCTTCCAATGCAAGCCGTTCTATGAGATGTAAATAGCATACTGCAATAAGGATTATGAAGATAGAAAATATGCAGATTTATTGTAAAATGTTTCCATCAAAGGTTTGTTTACAAAGGCCAAAAAAGAGCCCTTCTTCTGTCTGCTTCACTAAAGTGCCTGTAACAAAGAGGTAGTTGGCAGCAGAAGCGAGCAGGGCCGGGCTCGTAGCCTGTATCTGAAGAATTGCTAGCACGCAGGAGTTGGGCTGCTCTGCCACTTCAGCTGGATAGCTTTCTGGTGATAGGAGAGGTCCTACAGCTACCCGTTTGCCGGCTGCTAAAAATAGTGCTGGAGTAAGGAGATTCCAGCAGCCCAGCACCAAAAAAACCCTGCCCTGTGCTTTGAACATGAAGATTTTTTCCCAATTAAATGCTTAAACAAACCACACCGTTGTATCCTCGCGGTAGGCAGAGTTGCCGGCCGGCTCATTCTCTGAGTCTGGCTGACTGACCAACTCCTGCAGTGTGCCCTGAAGGTCATCCATTTGAGCTGTTTGGAAAGAGGATGGATTCAAGATGCAGAGGTTAAAAAAGCTTTTGTAGGGAATGCTTGATTTGCCTCTCTTCTTTTTCCTCCAGGAGAAATAGAATCTGAAGTGTCTTCTGACTCCAGCTGTGGTAGGGGAGTGTGGGAGTTCACACAGACAACTTCCAGACACAAACCTCAGATACAAAATAATATTGTGAAATAATTAAAAAGCTAAAGATCAGGGCTGCTATCAGGTGTGAAGAAGAGTGGTTTTATTATTGGTATGTGGAGTGCATCTTGATTTGTCTTTCCTTTAACCCTGAAGTGACCCTTCAGAAGGTGAAAGGTGGTTCAGGCTCCTACTAGCTGAGATCTGGAGATTTCCTGAGTGTAAGCTTCTGTGTGTTGTCAAGTTGTATCACCACAAATCACCAGGCTTGCTCTAGAATTTCAACTTGGCCCAAAGCTGGTGTTCAAGTAAGAAAAAAAAATAATATTACCACTTAGTAGCATAATTTACACAGACTGTTTTGTGTGACATGGTTTGGTTTTATTAGCTACTGTTTCCTATGTTTTTCTTTAATAGTACATCAGTGATTTAGGCTGTATTTCAGGTATGTCTTCTGTGTTTATGTATGAAAAACTCCCTAAGAATAATGGAAGAGACAGTTTTGGTTTTTTCAAGCTTGCTTATAGTATGCATAGAGACGTGATAAATGTATTCAAAGTCCTAATGGAAAACTTCTTCAGTATCATAGGGAATTTTTTCTGAGTCACAGTTTTGAGGGATCATTTGCCATGGAAGAACTAGTGGCTTGGCCAATCTTCCTCTAGTAGTTCAGGTTGTATTTTGGTAGGTAATTCATAAGATATCTTCTCTTTGGGATCACTTAATTTCCGCCAGTGGTAATGACTGCTGTCATAGGAAACCAGTAGTAAGAACATGGAGTGATGTATTTTTAGTTTAACAAAATTAAACATCTGGAAGTAAGAAGAGCCATCATTGCGTGAGCAGCCAGCTTTCTACAGAGTCTTGGGAAATACTCTTGATCTTCTTTTGCAAATGGCAGGTATTCTGGTGTCTGTTTTTTTTGTTCAAGGTACTTAATTTCATAGAACGGTTCGGGCTGGAAGCGACCTTAAAGACCATTGAATTTCAGCCTCCCTGCCCTGGACAGGGACACCTCCCACCAGACCAGGTTGCTCCAAGCCCCATCCAGCCTGGCCTTGAACCCCTCCAGGGATGGGGCAGCCACAGCTTCTCTGGGCAACCTCTTCCAGGGCCTCACCACCCTCACAGCAAAGAATTTCTTCCTGAGATCTCATCCAAATCTCCCTTCTTTCAATTTAAAACTGTTACCCCTTGTCCTATCACTGTATACCCAGATAAAGAGTCCCTCCCCAATTAGTGGCTAGCCAATTTAGTCGCCTGTACACATTATTAGGGTCCTTTTAATATCTGGCCAATATTCCTTCCCGCTTACTATTAAGTACTTATTATTGTGCTTGTTGCTCCATGTGAAATTAATATATATTCAGTTTCATGATGGTCTTGTGAGGTAAAGGTTGTACAGGAAAGTCGGTGGCAGAAATTAGGGTAAGAACCTAAACTGTGTGTCTTCTCGATATTAATGAGAAAATCAATAGGGTGATGGCTGGTTGCAAATAAGATAGTCTAATTTGTGAGCATTGATAATAGCTCGGTGCGCTGAGTTTCACTCGAAGCCCCCTCTATCGGAGAGCGAGGAGCTGGTATCCCAGTAGTATCTGTGTAAATGAGCTCTGTCCTCGTGAACTTTTTGCCTTCAGACCTGTGCTGTGTTTGCGTTAGCCGGGTCTTTAAATACAGAAGAAACGAACAAGAAAAATAACTTTTCTGGCAACAACTGAGACGAACACTTCATAAGGTGTTTAAGAAAAACAATCTCGGTTTCCCTCTCTCCCCCCTCGACTTCTCTGCCTTCACAGTCTCTGCTTTCTGCTCGTGTCCGGCCAAGATAATACAGTAAATGTCTGAGCTCTCCCAAGTAAGGCTGTCACATTGATGTTTAACTGACTTTGAAGCAGTGCAGCTGTAAAGGGGAAATGAATTCTGTTCTCTGTCAAAGCCTGTAAAAGAGTGTTTGTTTTAGCAGCTACTGAAGATGGAAGTGTTTATTCCATGACTGCGTTGGTTGTCAAAGCTGGACATATTTTCCTGTATTAATAATATTTGGAATTTTTCATTAGTTATCGTTTCCTGTTGGTTCTTGAAAGGAGTATTGAGATGCTGATCACTGTCCCAATCTTTTCAGCTCTTCTTTCTGCATTTGAATGGAAATCCTGGAATTCCGTTGGGGGGGTGGGGTGTATGTGTATGCATGCATGTGTAATTATGTATTATATAAAACTTTAAAAGCCGTTGCAAATGCCTGATACTTTTTGATCCAAAAAGGCAATAGGTTTCTGTACAACAGACAGAGGGGCAGCTCTTCCAGTTTTTGTCAGGTGATGGGAGACTGTGCTTAAAATGTATGAAATGCAACTGATTGGTCATCTTTTTGGGTCTTTTTTATATGACTTTTGCTCCTGATATATATAATTCTCTCTTGAGATGAGAAGGCTGACCAGGATCTGGATACTTACTGTTACTGAAACATAGGTTATTCTGTGTAATTTATTTCAAAAGTAGCTTCTCACACTCCCTTACCCAATCTTTGCCATTCAACACAAACAAAATCCTCCTGAAGTGTTCCCGATGTGTTGCTATAGTGGGGGGGGGGAGGTGAAGTAATGGGGTTGGAATATTTTTGGTTTGTTTGGCTGTTTAAGATAGATCATCTAGAGCTGAAACTTAATTAAGTGTAGGGGTTTGAAATTGGAAACAATAACCATGCTAAGTAAGCCTGTCACGATCTTGGCATCATTAGAAGAGAGAGCAAGCGGTGAGGGAAGCTGGATTTGTGCTGGTATTGCTTACAATGGTATGCAACTTACTAATTACTTCTGCTGTAAAATGGTTGGTAAAAAGCCAAAATGCTGCTTCCTTAGTTCACTAAGATCTCTGTTTTTGAGAGGATTATTCGTCCTGGTGTTTTTACAAGAATTACATGGATGCCAAAATGTTTCCCAAGCTTCTCTTTGCTGATTGGCGCGATGTAGCGGGGAAGGCTGACCAAAAATTACGGAGAAAGTGAGTAAGAGAGAGAGAAAGGTGTGAGAGTAAATGAATACGGTAACTATGACTTTATTAACCTTGTCTACCCTCCTCATTTTAAGTCTAGTTTCTAAAGGAAATGAAACTCATGTGATCATGACTGAGACAAAACATGTTTGTGGGGTTCTGTGTGTTTGCTGTTTCCTTCCTCTGCCCCAAAGACACCGCGCTCCCACAGGTTGCGAGAAAATACGTGGTCAGGTAGGTGACCGCCATCCTGTTAGTGCAGGAAGGACCTTACCTGTTGACAACCCCGATTCGACCTCACAAAATCATCACAGGAGAGCGAAATTACGGATGGCTGAGGGCACAAAGTCGGTCAAGTGCAGAGGTGTTGGCGTGTTTGTCAAGCTGCATTTCCGTGCGCCTGGCTCTCTCTGCTTGTCAGCTGGAGATGGGAACATCTTCTGATGCAGAGGAATTGTGAGGCTTATTGTGAGACTTTTATACTAAAAATCAGAAGGCATGTTATATCAAGACATTGTCTTACATACTTCAAAATCTACTGATAGAAGTCATGTATGATATTAATATAATCTTCTGAGATATATATGGGTAATTAAAACTTCGAACTCTTTAAAAAAAAGTGTGAAAAGCTTTATATTTAGGTTGAATATGCAGATTACAGATCTTTTCATTGTACTACAGTAAAATTATTGCTGATAGTTGGAGTCTTATTTTTTCATCTATGGGCTAGCCATAATGCTGTGTCTTAACATCCATTATTTTTTTATAAGCCTCCGTTGATTTTCAAGGCAGAGGCAGGAGGAAAATATACAGCGTTCTCTGGCAGTGGGGCAGTGCAGGCCTTCATTTGTCCTTCCTCACATCTAACATAATGATTTTGGCTGTCAGTGCTGCAAGTTGTTTGTTTCAGCCTCAGATAATCAATCTGATTAAGTATCTTGGCAGTATTTGATATTATACAGAAAGCATTTGAAACAGCAGTGATATTTCACTGAGCTACTGCTCATGTGGAAAGCTTCATTTTAATAGTCTTGATGATAACAAAAACTTATTGAGAAGAGTGAGGTGGATATGTATGGGTGTGTGTTGTGTATATATATGTATGTATATGTCTTTTAGTGTGAGTGATTGTAGACATAAACCACTATGAGAACTTATTCTTGTGTGTTTAGTTCCTATTTGGATGAGTGAAAGCAGTGAGATTTATGTAGTTAGTCTATTTTAAGTGTTACTCAATAAAAAGGTCGAGGAGAAAGTTCCCTGAATGGTTACATGGTATAGACAAGTGTCATGAACTCAAGGTGTTACCGGCCAGCTTCGAACTCATCAGAGATTTCTGGGTGGTAGAAGATGCCCTTGGTGAGGTCTGACACCCCTTGTGAGGCCAGATGTTTCAGGAAAACTGGAAAATGCCATGTTGTAGTTGAGACACCATCCCTGGAGGTATTTAAAAGCTGAGTAGACATAGTGCTTAGAGATATGGTTTATTGATGTTTTTTTACCAGGGTTTGATGGTTGGACTTGATGATCTTAAAGGTCCCTTCCAACCTAAACAATTATATGATTCCTGGTCTTCTTTCTTGCCCCAGATAGAGATTCTTCAGCACGATTGCAAGCCACCTTTAACCTAGGCTTCATTAATTCCTAAATTCAGTGGTTGGATGGCTTTGCTTCAGTTTCTCATGCAAAATGACACCTAATAAAGTTTTTTGTACTGGGGTTTCCCCAGAGAAGTCTATCACTTGCCAGCTCCCAGTGGGACTCGCCAGGTCCGTTCAAAGCCAGGAGTCTTTTTCATCCCTTTCATCTCACCTGACTTCCTTCCCTTTCTCACTGCAGAGTCAGTGTAAGAAAGGCTAAAAGTTTTCTACTTTATAACATCAAGGCAGAAATTTACAAAGAAAAAAAAAAACCCCAAAACAATCAAACTGTAAATAAACTTACTTTCTAGTGAAAACTTTCTTCATTCACCTTCCTCAGCATTAAAAGCAAAATGGCACAGTGTGCCTGGTAGGTGAAGAAATGCAAGCCTGACTTAGCTTCCTGACTACAGCAGAAAAAAATTCAGGCATGCTTTTTAAGGAATGGTTATTTAAAAGTAATGTGTTTTTGTTGCAGCTTGATTATATATTTAACAGGAAACTAGGTTGGTGTCTTTATGACTAACTCTTATTACTACTGCTCCCTCAGTTTCCAGGACATGATGACTATAATGCTATATAAAATCTTCAGGTATGTAGCATCATCTCCAGACAATCTTCTTTTTTGTTCCATGATACCACTGCTCAATCATATTTTTTAGAGAAAGGTATGAAATTCAAAACCCTGTATTAAGAGAGTGTTTTTTATTTCCTTCTACCTCCTTGTTGTGGGTCTGGGTGGACCATAGGAGGGCCTGAAGGTTTTTTTGGTTTTAGTGCTTCATATGCATGACATTTAGTGACGTGCTTTTTTGTTTTTGTCAGAGTTAGGTTGATGGTTGGACTAGATGATCTTAAAGTTCCTTTCCAACCTAGACAATTCTATGATTCTGTGATTCTATGCACAGTTAGAGTATCTGGAACTTGTGTTTCACATGGAGGAAAAACATTGGCTTTTGTTACCAGTAAAACATACCAAAATAATTCACTTTTTCAGATAAAATCAAAGATGATTTTTTTTTTCCTCTCTTACACATATTTTTAAAAGGCTTTTTTTATTGACAAAGGTAGGTGTATATGAATAGCATGTCTTGACCCTACGTCATTTACTGCGTGGGAACAGTATTTGCTTACAATAACTCTAGATAGGATTGCGTGTGTAATTGTTCAGAACTCCAGGTAACTTTTCCAGAAACGTTTGTGTGGAAAAGAAATAATTTGGGTTCTCTCCTGCACAGACTTCCATTTGAAAGTCAGAAGCATTAAGCATTAATATTTTTCCAAAGACCACCAGCCCCTTTGGGTTACTTTGGTAGCAATGCAGGTATTTTCTTATAGCTACATGTATTTTATGATTGTTCTTTAAAATACCAGGAATGTTGCTGTCAGAGTGCCTTTTAGCATCATTTATTACCGTGATTTGACAGCTGACAAAACAAGCATGCGAAGGGCTGACATTTGTGCCAGATGTCTTTCATTATATATTTTTATGGGCTTAATTTTTCATATGTGCACTTTATATTGGCAGCTTTAATATTTTTTGCAGATGAAGCTTAATTGTCTTTCTTCTATACACATTTATATTTTAGTAGATTAAAATTTTACCATAAAATGTACTTGTAACTTAAATTGCAGCCCCGAAAGTATAAAAACTTACCAAAAAGGTGACCTAAAAAGGTTTGACCATTCTTTACACTTTAGAAAAAGGAGTTGGAAGCATCTTATTCTGATAGAGAACCTTTTGACCACTGTTTTTGGTTTTTTTCATCGCCATAGGGTGGCCCTTGAGAAACTCTTGTGATGCAGCTTGAAGGAGCAGACAGTTCTGCTATCCATAATCAAGTGTGTAATTTACATTTTTGCACGGATTTAGCTAGATTCTGATGATATACGTTATTTTATGGCAGTCTCTGAATCCTTGACAAACAAGTTGAAGTACTGCTGTAGCTTGAGTTGTCTCTTGGGTTTGGCTATTCTGCCACTAATGCATCTGGGAAGCGTCTTCCAAGGAGGACCTAAACATAAGGGAGTCCTTCGATGGTCCCATAGCTCCTGCTCTACTTTCACACCAGCTGTCAGCCCCTTTTCACCAGAGTCTCTTGGAAAATGGGAGTGAAGGGTAAGAAACATGGTTTTAAGGCTTTAACAATTACCAGAAATTAAGCAGAATAAGGCTAAGTCATATTTTTATTTTCCTGTTCTTGAAAATAGCGAGACCTGATATACGCTTGTGATACTTGAGGGTGAGACTATGGTTTCAGAAGCTTTTCACAGACTCTGTGGGTGAAAGAAAGATTCTGAAGTAACAAATAGCCAGCGCTGTGGCATTTTCCTGTGGTGACAGGGACTCAAGTTCTAAAGTTGCCGGCTTGTCCAATTCAAGTTAGGGTTTCAACCATGTATAGTAAGCACTAGGGCTGTTCAGTGCGTTGGCTTGGGGTGATGCGCTTAGAACCTCACTCAGAGGTTCATGCTGAGTCTTATTATAACAGGACTCTCTTAGAACTGGATTGTTCTTGCAAAGGAACTGGTTTTGGTAAGTTAATGTTTTTTGACGAACGCTGTCTTTTAGAAAAATCTGACTGTTGCTCATCTGAAGTTGAGCAGTCTGTGGCTGAGCAGTGCTCCCATCTCCCTGCTTCCTTGCAGTGGGGAAATGCACGGGAAGGAACAGACACTGGGTGCCATTGGTTTTGCCCCAACAAGTTTATGATCCTCTTCCAAATGAGACTTGATTCTGGAGAAAACAAAAAAAATGGTGGGGAAGAAGACCCGTGGTTACAGCAGTAAGATGGTGAGGAACTCCAGTAAGGTCTGCTGAACATGATGGAACAAAATTTCATGGGCATTTTTAAAATAATAAATTTAATTGTTGACTCATTTATGTATTTCCTTTTACATAATGTCGTGTCCGTCCCCCCCAACTTATTTTTCTCTGCTGTTCTTTACAAGACTCTCTGTGTTTGTGTGTAATATTGTTGCTCTGTCCTTCTCTTGACTTCTCCCTTAAGAGCTTTCAAATAATGGTTTGAAATGTTAACACTTCTCTTTTTCAAAAATATTTTTCCTCTGCTTTCAAATGAGCACCACTTTGAATTGTGCTTCTGAGACTTTTCATTTTTTCCTGCATTTAAGAAAAGGAATGGAGCACTCTCTTTCTTTGTTTTCCCTTTGGTAACAGAAACCATAAAAATGAATAGGACCTAATTTCTGCCGGCATTACAAAACCCGGTAATGTTATCTGCATATATTTGAACACCATTCAGAATTGTAGTTTTATGAAAAATCTGCTCTCATCTCCCTTTACCAAATGCAGAATTTATGTGCATGTTAATGTAATATAGTCATGGAGATAAATGAAGAGAAGCATATGGATGTAGAAGGGCAGTAAAATGAGAAATCTGAACTGCAGAAGGCTTTAAAAACTTAAGATACTTGTTTATTCTACTCAAGTGACAAATGTTTTTGGCAAAGAAACTGTTATGGCATGTTAGCTCAGTTGTAAATATATTAATTTGTATATTTGACTACAAATACTATGATGGATATTTTTATAACCGTTCTTTAAGAACACATTTTATTTTAAAATATTGCAGTCTCAAAAAAGTACATAAATTTCTGTTGCACTGTTTACATCAGTAATAGCCAGGAAATTCTAAATTAAGACATGCTCTTATTTTTCATGTGCAAGTACAGTCTAGGTTTCTGGTCCAAAATCTCCTAAATTGAGAGCTCAGATGGTGGCTTCATAGTTAGGAACTTCTGTGTTTGTCTTAGTGTGGACAACATGTATGGTGTTGTTTCAACATAATAATGTGAATTAAGTGTTTATACACTTTCCATGTAGCTCAGGATTTGGTCAGTAGACGTTGTTAAAAGTCTAGAGTCTTGTGATTCAAATAACCAAGTAAATTAGTCAATAAATAGTCATAAACTCTGGCAGAAGCAGAAAGATGAGGCTATTGCATCCAGCGCCGTTCTACAAATTAAATGAGTGTTTAGCAGGTTCCCAAGTGGAATGCGCAAATGGATGGTACTAAAATATGCACTGTTATTACCAGGCAAAAGAGTTAGGAGGAAAAAACCAAACCAACCCTTTTGAGTAACAATTCTACTTTTCACATAAATGCGTTTTATTCCTCTCCTCCACGCATTGTTGTCCTGTCCTTTTTTCTATCTCCTGGTGTTACATCACTTGCACACTTGGTTTTTAAACCCTCTTGTGAAAGTATCACTCTATTACTTCCAGCTGAGTAAGTTCTCAGTTGCATCTCATAAGCTTTCCAAGTCACGTCTCGCAACAGTGACAACCCTCTCAGGAAAACAACTGTGTTTTTAAAGCCCCGTTCTTGTTCTCATGCCCCACGTTAGCGATGCTCCGAGCTGATCAGGGG
Source organism: Tringa tobata (assembly GCA_033628505.1). Lineage (NCBI taxonomy): Eukaryota > Metazoa > Chordata > Aves > Charadriiformes > Scolopacidae > Tringa > Tringa tobata. Next base: position 437,838 of record JAHREE010000270.1, read on the forward strand.
CCTATTGATGAGTGACGCTGCGGTAATTCCAATTACGCCATTCAACAGCGGTGTAGATGCCGATGGGTTTTCGGATACTAATCCCATTCCTTAATGGAGCAGTTGGCCACGTATGCAAACTCGTCCTGCTAAGGAATGGCCTTTGGGGGAAAATGAGTCCCGAAACATTTGGGCCTGGAGTTTATAAATTTCTTAGGAACTGGAATGTAAAGAAGAAATGGGTGGATCATTTCAAAGGCAATGACGAAGTACCCCTGGCCTATGCTGATGAAAAGCAAATAAAACTCTGCCTTTTGTAAGGCAGAGTAGAAAACTTATTTCGTTGATTGCATTTTATGAAATCCGTCTTGTACTTAAACTTTTAAACAAAGTTCTTGGGCCATTCAAGTGCTGTCAGTAGTGAAAAAATGTTGGAAGGATATGCAAGACGGTTTTTATTCTAGCACCAGTTCTACTATTCAGCCTTAATGTCAACAACTTTTGTCACCAGGAATGTAATATAACCCAATAGCAGAGTAAAACCCCAGCCCAGCTGTCCGGGGTCGACTCCTCTGCTGTTGTAAATTAGTGGGAATTCTTGGGAAAGAAGCATTGCACATCGGGAGCGCTTTGGAGAATATCAGCGCAGGCTTCAACTGCCTTAACTGTATGTTCTGTCCATCTTTGCTGTTAAAATTTGTGCGTAAATAATTACCTGTCACCCTGCAGATAAGCCCAGCAGAGCTGGGATTGTGAAGGCAGCTTTGAGTGGGCTGTGCACAAAGGGACAAGTAGGGTGGGGGTTTTTTTCTGTGCATTTGGTTGTATTTGAAATGACTTTTTGCTGGAATTTTTCATTGAGCTGTCATTCTTCAGCTCTGTCATTTCAGAAGACTGCCATACATAAAGTTCAAATCCTTATGCTAAACGATTGGTACTCTTAAGTCTGTTGTGTTTTTTTTTTTTCCCCTAACATTTTCGTGTTTTCTGCTGAATTACGGATGTTTGGTTTAGTTATCCTGCTTTAGCCAAATATTTTTGTCTGATACTGCCAATTTCATGATCTGCAGGGAAGGTATGCTTAATTTAAGATCCAAAGACACTTGTGAAGGGCTTGTGTGTATGTCTTCAAAGACAAAATTAAGAATAAATCCTCCAAGTTGTCTCTTTTTGACCTTTTTAAACTACAAAAATGCTGTTTTAATGGGTTTCTTCAAGACTGTGATACGTGGAAGCTTCATACGGGTTTTGTTCTACCTTGTTCTTAACCTGCTTTTCGTTGCGTCTTTCTTTTAGAGTTTGGCTCCTAGGAAATCTGGGAGTCAAATTTCTATTGTACAGCGTGTCGAAACAGGTTTTACTGCATCTCCTTTCTTTCCATTCGTATGTTTGGGTGCAGGCAGGTTTGAGAATTGTCTGCCTTCACTCGCTGATTAGAACATTTAATTTCTTTGCAGGGTTAAAAAGACGACCTACTTCTGCAAATCGATACGAATTTACCTGTCTTTGGCTTAAGCTGTAGTTGTGACGTATTTTTGTACTTTTGATAGATATGACCTGCTTATTTTAATTAATTTTAGTTCACTCTCGGCAGAAGTCAACAATACTAAGAGGGAAGGAGCTCAGCCAGACCAGGTATATATTCCAGCTGATAAGGGGGGGTAAAATTTTTCTGCTGACTCTCAAAACTACTTTAGAATTCACCTATTTTCACATTAAAACAAGGTTCAAGGCTACAGGCCCAAATGCTTGCTCTTTTATTTATCCCCCATCTTTTTCTTTTTTTAAATTACTATTATTTTTGTGTGTTCGTGTAGAAAACCTTAATGAATGAGGCTTCTAGAGTCGAGAGGTCAAGGTACTCCTCAACTTTGTAGCAGAACTATGTATTTTAACAGTTTGAGGTGAATTAGATGTGAAGAGTATTTTCTTTAATTACAGCTTGTGGGTGGGATAGTGTTTGTTTCTGCTGGCATTTGGAGCAGATCTACTTAGATAAGGATACGCTTGGGGTTTTTTTTAAAGTATTAGTTGAAATTTTTGTGATGCTAAAATATTGTATGATGGCTGGAAAAAACCCCAACAAAACAAACAACTTGTCAGCCAAGCAAGATTTTTTCAATCCTCTTGAAATTAATGAGGAAATTAAAAGAAATAATGAAATCCAAGGGCACTTCTAGTATATATGGAAGACCTTTTTAGGCCTGATTTAGTAAAGTAATCTGTGATTATTTTTTTTGTGTGTGTGTGTTCCGAATGGCCGCAAGGAGAAGTGTTCTTAAAGTTTGTTTGTGTAGTTCATCCCTCATGGTGTTGGTACATGGTGTTTCCTAAAACCTCACATTAGCTGTTTTAAGATAAGCCAGATGAAAAAATTCTGATGATGGTCTGTAAATTCTTAAATTTTGCTTTATGGAGTTATAGCTGTTTAGAGGACTCAAGTATAAATTTTATATTGTTTCACAGAAGCAAAACAAAATCATGGCATTTTTTTAGTAAGAATTGTAAGTTCCACAGTTTGAGCAGTTGCTCTAGTTTTCGGGGTTTCTAATGCCCCTCTCATGCTCGCTGTTTCTTTTGGAGCTTTTTATTTATTTTTAGCTTACTTATATGCTTTTTTTTTTCCTTTGGAGCATTTCCCTTTGCAAATCTCTTCCCTTTGCCAAGCTAACAGAAGGGTTCTGGGGGAGACCTTATGGGAGCCTTCCAATACCTAAAGGGGCTTCAGGAAAGATGGGGAAGGGACTCTTCATCTGGGTATACAGTGATAGGACAAGGGGTAACAGTTTTAAATTGAAAGAAGGGAGATTTGGATGAGATCTCAGGAAGAAGGTTGCCCAGAGAAGCTGTGGCTGCCCCATCCCTGGAGGGGTTCAAGGCCAGGCTGGATGGGGCTTGGAGCAACCTGGTCTGGTGGGAGGTGTCCCTGCCCAGGGCAGGGGGGTTGGAACTCAATGATCTTTAAGGTCCCTTCCAACCCAAACCATTCTATGATTCTATGAAACGCTAGAGAAATGCCTTTTTTTTTTTTTTTTTCTGAAAGAGATAGTGTCACATTTTAATCTTTTCTTTTATTTCTTTACTGCCAAAGTTCATAAAAATGGAGCAGTAATAGTTTGTTACTTGAGAAACTTTCATGCTCTACTGGGACACATATATCTCTTCAGAGAACTTTACAGCGCTCCTGTAAGTATATCTGTGCATCACCAAGTACCATCAGTTTTTCATTTAAGAAACCAGGAGGATCCATGTTGGTTTCTGCACCAGCGTGGAACTGCAGCGTTGCTGGATACCAGTGCTGTGCTTGGTTCCCTGGGTCATGCCGGTTGTGCAAAGGTATCGATTTTCGGGGTGTTGAGCAATCTCTTTGAGTTGCCCTTCCGTACGTCACGGAGTTGTCAGACGTGGGATATGTTGCCCTGGAAGAGGGCTGAGTTGTCAGGAGGCTCCAATTTGAGCCTTTTCTGAATGTTACGAAGCACAGTTTAAGTTTTGCAGGAATGCTCAGCCAGTAATCTCAGTTGTCTTAAGTTTTAACATGTGTTGTCTTAGCTTTTTAACACATAAGAGGAACCTGAATGTTTCCAGCTGTTACTTGAAATCCTAGCTCCCAAGGCCACTTGTTTCAAGAGCTGAAATTGATCGCAATAGTGTGACAAGGAATAGACATAAATATATGCTACCATATATACTTGTTTACTAACAGCATCAATTGATTGAAGTGCAGTGGTTATGTAGAACAGTCCTACTTAAAAGAACGTTGGGGGGGAAATAAAATCTTCTTTATAATTTTTTACAAAAAAATTATTAATACTAAAACTGAGGGACTGCTGGACATGCCTTTTCACCGTATCGCAGAGTAGGGAAACCCTGTTCTGTTTTTTTACATTCTCCACAAATACCGTGATTCCTTTACTTTCCCGGATTATCTTTTAAACCCTTTTGGCTGCACAGGAAGGAAACCCAGAAGAAGATGCTTTGCGTGGTGAAGCGGAACCTGCTGTGTGTTGTGTTGCTAACAAAACTTAAAAGCGTGGAGGTTTAACTCTGCCGTTGTAGCCGGTGTTTGTACGGTGCGCGTGTTACCCGGGGAGGTTGTGCTGGCGGTGGCAGAGTACACAGAGCAGCATTCCACAGAACTTGTGACTTTGTACCCTGAAAGTGTTTAGCAACCCGTAGAGATTATAACAGCAAACATTTTAACCAACTTTGAAAAAGTTGCTGTTGCAGGAAGGAAAAGAAAAAAAAAAAACAAAACCAACCACCCAACAATTTAACCTTAAATAAATACTTTCTGAAACTTGTTTGGGAAAAGAAAATGCAGTTTTATTCTCGTTTTGAGGTTTTGTTTCTGGGCAGACTATGCACATACACAAAGGTTTTGCCTCCTCTTTAGGATAATAGTTCGTCGCGTTGGCCGTGTGGGGAGGTTGGTACCAGCAGCATTTTATATATAGTACAACTATCTAAGTGCCAATCAAGTTATAAATGGCAAAAAGTTAGCCTAAAATACAGCTGAGTTAGGAAGAAAAATCAGATTTTGACAGTACAGTGTAAATGTGACTATTCTTTGTAAAAAAAAAAAAAAAAAAAAATTACAGTCTGGAACGTACTCAGCTACTTATTGCCAATTTGATGTGTGTGTGTCTTGGCAAAGCCCGTTGGCTTTTTATCAGGTGGACAAAGTAAAAAGTAAACTTAGTAGGTATCAGGAAGACAAGAAGCTCAATTCTGGAGCAATGTATTATTGCCAGGATGTAGTTGTTAGGAGGCCATAGGAAGTTTAATAACAATACTAGTGAAAATGTTAGGAATGTGAAATCCCTTAAACCCATCTGGAGGTGGGTGAGACTGTACGAAGAGCATCCTTTTTCTTTCCTTATAGCTCTGTATCTTTGCAACCAGCTTGCCTTATGTGTGACCGAGTTGGCTTTAGCCATTGATAGGTTTTGAATGTGAAATACTAACCCCAAACACAACGTGCTCCATATTTTTAACTGTTTCTGAAGATGGGCCCTTTACCATGGGTTTATTTGTCAGCCAGGCATAAAATTGTGGTTCACTCCACACTCTAGACTATATATGGCTCATATATATGAATGTGGCTTCATGCCACATTCAAATGAGCCTTGTGTCTACCTGAAAGGCTGGTGTGCCAGGTTAGCACAATAATACACACAGATTTAGGTGTTTTTTCAATTTCTGCAGTGGACAGAAATTGCCCCTGTGCTTGGGCTTGGCTGGAGCTGAGGGATAACTTCCTGCTTGGGTCCAGCGCTTGTGTGTCATGTTTGACTTCAGGTAAATGAAAACCAGTCCATTTCTGACAAATCTCTTACTTTCCTACTTCGGTGGAGAGTCTAAAGGTTACTTAAGGAATAAAATGATGCTTCTGATATGTTTGTCAAGGATAGTAAGTTCTGCTATAGAATTCCAGTTAGTCGTTGAAACTATAAATTCAAATATTGAATAGAACGGCGTTTCCTAAGCAATTATTTAAACAAAACATTGTCTGAGCAATGTTCAAAAAACCCATCTTTTAATTGGCTTAGGTAATTAATGAGAGGGCCTTCAGGTCTTGAAAAAACCCTGAGAGTTTATATTTGCTTTTCAGATGTGAAGAAAGGGTTATATAATTGATTAGTATGAGCAGCCTCTGCCTTTCAGACTATAAACGAGGAACGTAGCTCCAAAGACACCAATTTGCCAAAATAGCTTGGATATGTTTGAAAATGCTATTAAATAATTACTAGTTTTGACTTAGGTACAGTTTCTGTAGATCCGCTAATGGGTATTGAATAGTTATGAAAGGAGAGGTTAACTGTTTGACTTCTTAAACATACTTTTTTTTTTTTTTTAAATTAAACCGAGCCAGGTTTTTCCAGATTTTTTTTTTTTTTTTGCAATGGAACAGCTTTCCTCCTTCAATATATTCAAGACCACCGTGCACTTCTAATAGAGACTTAGAGGAAAAATACTCTAAATAGGACCATGTGCCAACCACGGCCTTTTGGACCACCATTTGGAAACTGCTGCTTTTTAATATTTATTTGTAAGCCTGTAGTATAACTCTTTTGGCTGCAGCATGAACATGTGTTTTAATAGTGTTAGTACTGTAAAAATCATAACACTGACTGTCATGATTTTCTTCTTAGATAAATCTTCCACTATTACTGCATTTTTCCAGCCTTTTCATATTTGATCTGCTGTATTGGAAAATGTAAGTTTTTACACTTGAGTAACTGTACATGTGGAACCATTTAAAAATAACAATAAATACATTTCCACATATGGGCTTTTCATGGGCCCTGATTTTCAGAACAGCGATTAAATGCATGCTCTTGTTTAAGAAAACATTTACATAACATTTCACTGAGTAACATACGCTTTGTTAAATAAGGGGTATCTCCTGAGCTGGAAATTAAACTTGATAATATTTTTTTATTTGATTTTTGCCTTTATGAAATGTGAGCAAGCCAGCTTTTTAACTGACTAGTATGGACATACCAACTTGGGTACAATTGCAGGATTGCAAGCAGTAACAAGAGAAAGTGAGTATGGTTAAATTTATTCTAATGTTCAAGCTAAAAAAGGGTTGAATCAAATCTGAGTTGCTTTTATACTGAAAGCTTTCGGGTTTTTGGTTGGTGGTTTCTTAGATGTATTTCATCGAGAAGACTATAAATACTTGAAAATAGCAGTGATGAATTAAAAGAGGTTTTTTTTCAACCTAACCATCATGCTGTTTCTATGACATTAGCAGACCTCTTGAACCCAGTGGCTCTTGGCTTCGATTTTTTTTTTTAAAGGAAATCTCTTGTTATATTAACAATTTCATTGTGTTTGCCTTGAGTCCAAACCTGGCACGCCAGGTGTGTGCCCAGATTGCCTATGGTAGCTGTAGGGCCACAATTCCAGATGTGTGCCACTGCCCAGGGCTACTGCTTGTGCTTTGCCTTCCCACGAAGACAGAGCAGATGAAGCAGCATCAGCCATCTCTCCGACACAGGTAGCTGCCCTCTCTTCTCTACCTGAAGGTAATCAGGAGTTAGGTTTTTCAGGGAAGTTCTAGTTAAGCTCTTTGGTTTTTACCAACATTGGGTTTTATCTTTGTTTCTTGGTGCCAAGGTCTGTGTTTGATGGAGATCAGTAGGTGCTTAGGCTGAGAATGTCCATATGTACAATTTGCCCTGCAAGACTCCCCTTTTCTAGCCCATTGCTGTCTTCTGAGCTGCCCAGGACATAGGTCTTGCTGTGCCAAACAAGTGCCAGGCTGCTGAGGGGCTTGAGGGGGGTGTATGTGTGTGTGTCCTGGAGGGTGCTCTGTCTGCACTTGATTTTCCTATCACGTTATCAGCAGAGCAAGCAGGTCCGGTCTTGTTGGTGGCCTTGGGGCAGCCCTAAAGAAGCAGGGTAGTTAAAACCAAACTATTTGGTCTTTGAAATGCCTCTTGCTGTATGACAGTCCTTCGGAGGGCCTGTTCTCTAGCATTCCACCCCTCCTCTTTTCTAAACTCTCAATGGAGGCTTTGTGGGAAGTCTGTGAGGCTTTCTGAGAATTCTATGATACCCATCTAAAATGATTCTTAATGGAAAAGCTCCTGAAGAGCTTGTGTGACCCTGTGATGCTGTCTCAGTAGCAGACTCCTGCTTTGAAGTTGGCTCTGTCACATATTCTGGCTGCAAGAGCCAACTCCAGGAGACAGGAGATGTGTTGATTGCAAGAAACTTCATGTCATGAAGAAACGCTCTGACCCACTTCATCTATCTGTCTGGGCTGGTGGTTCCTCCTTCTCCCTGAAGCAGGAGAGATCAAAGATTCCCAGGTGTGGCCCAGCATTATTTGCTCTCCCGGAGCTCGCTAAACAGGGGGATGAGAGATTTCATGAGGGTTCTTCTGAGCAGGCACACCTCCTGTCTCAAAATTACGTCACTTCTGTGGTGGTGTCGAGGTCGGAGGATTACGCACCTTGGAGTCAGTTCTTCCCTCATTCAGCTTTGAGTGAATCAAAGTGTGGCTGTTTCTGTGAAGTTAATGTTGACATACTGGTACTTCTTGGTAAAGATGATGTTTTCCTCTACCGAGACTGCTTGGTGTCCAGTGCGGGTCTGAAATCTTTCACCATAAGGTAGTTTTATTCTTCATGTATTTCAAGTCTCTGTAATAATAAAAAAGTGCTGCTTTTTCCTCTTAGTAGATTTCCTCCTTCACGTAGGCATCCCCTGAAGAAAACTTGATGAAGATTATTTACTTTGAGAGTAAATACTTCTTACACTTTTATTGCATAAGTAAGTGCTGATGGAACACAGGACTGAATTTGTTTGCCTTGCAAAATGTTCAGCCTTTCTCCTTGCCTTCTTGGTCAATTCCATCCAGAGCAGAATCAGTCATCTTTGAAAGGTTTAGGAAGATTCCAGCATCTTGTTTGCTGAGGCAATGTCTCTGATTGCTGTAGTCAGGACTTCCTCAAGCTTTCTGGAAGTTCTGGTTGAGATCCCATGGATATCATATGGGAAGATCTTGATTTTCTTTGGTATTCCACGGGTGAGCTACCAAGCTACTCAAGTCTTGTTCAGCTCTTCTCATTCATGTGCATACTATGAACTGCAGCAGGTCTGTCTCCCTTCTAGAATTGCATAGAAGGGCAGGTAGCAGTTATCAGGGTTTTTTTAAAAGGTTTAAAAACTTCCTTGAACCTGAATCAAACCACACAGAGCCACTGAACTGTACGCTGTAGATAGATTATGTGGCTAGAAATACAGGTGGGAAGAAGTTTTGCTTGGAGAGTCTTGTGACTGTGCTCAGGAGGAAAGCCTGTTTGTTTCACGTGGCTTTGAGGCATGTATAATCTCAAAGTTAGATGAACCTTTCACGTTCCGAAGTGCAGCAGGGCAGGAATGCCCAAATATGGTGTTTGAATGGGCTTATCATAAATGAGAAACTACATAGACTTTGGGCGTTGTCTCGAGATGGCTGCCCAGAGAGGTTGTGGAGTCCCCATTCTTGGAGATACTCATGACCCATTTGGACATGGTCACAGAATCATAGAATGGTTTGGGTTGGAAGGGACCTTAAAGATCATCCAGTTCCAACCCCCCTGCCCTGGGCAGGGACACCTCCCACCAGACCAGGTTGCTCCAAGCCCCATCCAGCCTGGCCTTGAACCCCTCCAGGGATGGGGCAGCCACAGCTTCTCTGGGCAACCTCTTCCAGTGTCTCACCACTCTCACAGCAAAGAATTTCTTCCTAACGTCTAATCTGAATCTCCCCTCTTTCAGTTTAAAACTTTCCACTCTTGTCCTATCACTGCAGTTCCTGATCAAGAGTCCCTCTCCAGCTCTCCTTAGGCTCCCTTCAGGTACTGGAAGGCCACTATAAGGTCTCCCTGGAGCCTTCTCTTCCCCAGGCTGAACAACCCCAGCTTTCTCAGCCTGTCCTCATAGGATGGTCCTGCGTAGCCTGCTGTAGCTGACCCTGCTCTGGCAGGGAGTTGGACTAGATGATCTCCAGAGGTGACTTCCAACCTCAGCCATTCTGTGATAGTGTCATGGTGACTCCAGTGTAAAAATCCCCAGTTTGGGGATGAAGGTAGCACGACAGGGGTAACTCCATGCAATTTGAAGCACCAGGCAGAAAAGTTCAGGCAGTATCTCTCTTTGAGATTTTCTCTCTGGTTGGGTAACATCCACAGCTCTGAGCCTTCCTGGGGTAGGACCATTTGAAACCTGCAGCTGTGGATGAGGACTGGGACTAGTTCCCACCCTCTTATTTCAGTCAGTGTCATCAGCTGTTCCTTTTGGACCTGAAAATGGACATCTTCTGTCTGGAGAAGAAATAGTCATCTGTCCCGTGGCCAGAAAGAGTAGGATAGAGATTGATAAGATCAGGAATGACACGGATTAAAAGGAGCACAACCGTCAATTGGTTTGTTGGTTGGTTTTGGGGTGGTTTTTTTGTTTTGTTCTCCACTCTCCTCCTCCCCTAAGCCCAAAAACTAGGGGCACTGAAAAAAAAAATTAGCAGTTGTTTTTAATTTAAAGTGTGGTGAAGCTGTGTAAGTCCTTCCTTCTGAGTCGGAGGGGTGTAGTTTGCATTCTGCTCTGGTGGTACCCTCATTTGTGAACTCTCTTGTAGCATAAATCTTTGTTCTGCGTGTCTCATTCTGAAGCAGGAGGGGAAAAAATAAAGCAAAAGGGAATTCAGAACTCAAGGTTCCCTAGACCAAAAACTGCTTTTTCTCATTAATACTGAAAAAGTATTTGGCATCTTGAGAAGGAATAACATATTACCAGACAAAATCTTCCTGTGGCAATGAATTGAGAGTGAATGAGAGTACATTCTTCATCTGGAAGTTGCTACAATGGGAGGGTCCCGCTCTGCTTGTATTTGGTTGCTTTACTCATTTGCCTTTTTCAACCATTTGTATATTTTTTTTCTTCACAGTAAAGAAGATAAAGTTAATGAAAGAATGGTATTACATAAGGAAAAGACTCAATCATGATGCATTTGCATGACACTGTAGAATATCCAAAGCAGCACTGATGACTATCAAGCTACCACTTCCCATGTTTCAAAGTCTTGAGTGTGTAACCTAAATTACATTCTCTAATAATTTCTGCAGGAACATTCCTGGCTTTAATTAATGGGAAACAATAAGGTTGTAATTTTGAACTGCGGCAATGATGTCTTAAAGTATTTGACTGAACAACAAAACTGTCAGCCATCAGTCTTTGGTGGGACGGGTAGTTCAATTTAGGTTTTAAGTTGAGAAAAGAAGTTTTTAAGTTGAGAAAAATTCTGGATGTGACTGGTCATGCAGCCTTTTCCCTTGTCCAAGGCTTAAGGAAATAATTCTTTGTTTACCCCCTTGTGGAGTATTGGCCGCTGTAGCTACATGGTAAATCTGGGGGTTTTTTTTTAGGATCAATGTGTCATGGTTGGAGGTAAGGGATCTTCTGACCCTCATGGTGACTTTTGGAAGGTAAATTGAGAGACTGCAGGAGGAAGGAGTTTTCTGCTGACCAGTTAAAGTGATTCTGGCAATTCCATTGCTGCTTTGGTGGTGAAGTGAGCCCAGCTTTATAACCTCTGGTTATGACTATGGTATGCTGCCAATAATTTTGCAGGAATGCAAGAGAAGAGAAAAATTTGGGCTTTTAACAGCTTATACATCATCCAAAAGTGCATGGAATTTCATGGGACAAAATGAAAACAGTTATATAGCCCGCGGGGATTTCCTCTGCTGAGTATCAAAGGTATATTGTAAACCATTGAGGTGTAGGCACTTCTGCTTGAAAAGGTTTCAAGATCCTTTATGATGAAAGGAGTTAAGCAGTCGAAGTATAAGGGTTACTAACGAGTCTGATTAGAAAGCACACAGCAGTGTTATTTGAAATGTTCCATTGACCTCAATAGCTCTTTGTTTTATTTCTCTTTTCATTGTTGCTGTTTGACATTGAGACTGTGTTGAAAAGATACTGCGATTTGATGTTTTTGGGTATGCCTGGCATTTTTATCTCGGCAGCCTGGCTCATGCTGGGCCAAATTCAACTTTGGCAAACAAATGTCCTGAAATTACTAGAAACTTCATTCTTTTAAAAGCAAATCTTGAGATTACAGGAGTTTGCATATCATGGTTTCTGAAGTCATATTTGTTGGTAGTTAGATGTCTTTATAATACACACGCAGTAGAACGTACTTAATTAATTCTTTGTCCAACAGTTATTACTATGTGTACAAGGAGATTATAGATTTTATATAATTCTGTAAAATCTAATTCTGTAGATTTGTAAAATCTACAGAAATTCTAACCAGGTTCTTACTACCCTGCACACAGTAGTCTTGAGAAGAATAGGAAACTCCTGCACGGTGCCATTAACTTTCCTGGTAAACTTCGCAAGATAGAGGCTGCCAGTTTATATTTGTGCAGTTTGCAGAACAGCAAGGCTTTAATTCTACATAGGGTCTTTGAGAACAACTGAAATATTTGCTTAAAAAAAAAAAAAAAAGGAGAGTTCAATGATGTCTGAGTTGCCCACTCCTTATTTCCATTGAACTTCTCAGATACCTGGGATGTTCTTCTCCCTCTTTAAGCCTTGATGGACGCTGGCCAGTTGGGTCAAAATTTGCAACTGGCCAGTATGGTGCAATTTTGAGTGTGTTGCTTCCCTAGGTATCCATGTTGAAAAGCAAAAATTTTATTAAAATTGTAAAAGGCAAAGACATTTGATAACTTTGTAAGGAAAGTCAGTTTGTTTGGTGTATGTAGATTTAACCAAATTCAGTGAAATGGCTGGAACTGTCTTAATCTCATCTATCAAGCACCTTCAGTGACTAATTGTAGCTTGACTTCTGGAGCTGCTGTTCGGAGATCTAAGAATCAAAGAGTTAATAAAAAGCCATGTGATGAGAAGAGTGCTGCTGAAGACCGAGGAGCTTTCCAGTTTTCATTTAAAAATATATTTAAAAAAATTAAAAAGAATCAGGATTTCTGAAAATGATACTCAAGATAAATTATCCTTCGGTATTTTTTTTCTGAGAAGTTAAATAAGCAGAGACACAAATGTTTGCAATCAATCTTAACTACTTAAACAAAAGCTTTTCGGGAGGTAATATTCCTGAAGGCTGCAGATTTTACTGATGCAGCCATTCATGTCGACGCCACTGGTAAGGAAAATACAGAAGGAACTGCAGGTAAGGAAAATGGAGTTCTTTGCCAGCAATACCACCTTCATGGCTTTATTATTTTTTTTTAGCTGAACTCTGCACACAGAGCTCTGCAGTCATGCAGTGAAATAGCAAGTGGTTTTATTCCACCAGCCTGGCCAATATAATCAACGTTTATGTGAACAAATTACAGATAACTGCAACGGGATTATCTCTGATATTTAACCTGTGATCTCTAGAAGCTGAGTGCACACGTGCCGTCAAGAAATCGATGGTGGTACCACAGCCAGCCTGGGTAGGTAGTGAGAAGTGTTACCTGTCTGAACTGAGTTGGGAGTGGAGTTTTGTTCCAGGCAAGTTGACTGTGGGGTTGCTGGAAAGCATTTTTTGAATCTGCCAGTTTGTTGCATGCAGTCAGGTGAAACAGGAATGGTTCTTCAGCAGCTGAGTTGGGGTCGTTTTTTCCCCCAGGATTTTTTCTTTTTAAATACTATACAGTTTTTGTATATTTTACATGAGGAGCTTAAGGGACTTTATAGAATCACAGAATAGTTTGGGTTGGAAGGGACCTTCAAGATCACCGAGTTCCAACCGTGCCCTGGGCAGGGACACCTCCCACCAGACCAGGTTGCCCAAAGCCCCATCCAGCCTGGCCTTGAACCCCTCCAGGGATGGGGCAGCCACAGCTTCTCTGGGCAACCTCTTCCAGGGTCTCACCACCCTCACAGCAAAGAATTTCTTCCTGAGATCTCATCTCAATCTCCCCTCTTTCAGTTTAAAACCATTCCCCCTCGTCCTACGGCTCCCCTCCCTGATCAAGAGTCCCTCCCCATCTCTCCTGGAGCTCCTTGAGGGACTGGAAGGGGCTCTAAGGTCTCCCTGGAGCCTGTCCTCACAGCAGAGGGTCTCCAGCCCTTGGAGCATCTTTCATGGCCTCCTCTGTCCCTGCTCCAACAGGTCCATGTCTTTCTTATGTTGAGGGCCCCAGAGCTGGTCACAGTGCCCCACTGTGCTGGTTTTGGCTGGGATATAGAGTTAATTTTCTTTGCAGAAGCTAGCATGGGGCCATGTTTTAGATTTGTGCTGAGAACCATTGATAACACAAGGATGTTTTAGCTCTTGCTGAGCAGCCCTTACACAGAGTCAAGGCCTTTTCTGCTCCTCACACCACCATGGCAGAGGATGTAACAACAAGAGCCATTGTCAGAGGGTCTGTATTCAGAGGTCCTGGCTCCCATTGCAGCTAGACTGGCTGTGGCACAGCAAAATTACGTACAAGAATGTAACAAATTAAAAGTCATAAGATTACTAGGAGTTACAAGAGTCGACTGAGTCTAAGTATAGAAGAATATTTTAATGCTTTATTAAAATCAACATTTAAACACAACTTGCAGAAAAAGATAAGACCTAAAAAGGTCATAACCCCAACCCAATACCACAGATATTTTTTTTTTGAGCAGCAGCATATTAGTAAAATAATTTTTGAATCTGTGCTCTTGGTAAGAATCCAGTTGCAGAGTTGTGTAGTGAGGAAAACCTCCTTTGAGACTTTGATTTAGCAGCTAAATCTTATAAAATTATGCATTACTTGATAAATGAATCAAATGAAAACAAAAGGAAGTAGAGAATCAGAATAAGCAGACTAAACTGAGGTGAAGGAGCATAAGCAGATTGAACATTTAATACTTGTATTAACTTGAGTTCAGCACAGGTTCTGTACATGTAAGACTCTGTGCTTACTAGTTGAGCTGTCTCGTTTGAAGCCGATGGTTAATAGCTTAAAAGTTGATTAACTTGTCCTACCAGTCTCACCATACTTTTGTTTTTCTCAAACTAGATGAAAGGTTCCTTTAAGCTGGGTTACTGTAGTACTGCATTCCTGATGATGCTGGTAGCTAATGACACTCTTTGTTGTAGAAATCAGGAAATGTGGGTTGAGCCTCTGGGATCTGTGGGGCTGGAGTATGAAAATATTACGTCCTAAATGGCAAGGTCTTGCTGGAACGACTTGGTATGTAACATAGCTGATACTACAACTCTGTAGTTTTTTCCTTTTCAGATTAATTTACTCGCTTGCTGTAGTGCTATCTCACTTCCGCCCATGCCAAAATATTACTTCTAAAATGTCTTTTTATGGAAAGACTTCTCCATATTACTTAGGGTGTTTGGTATGGGCGTCTGGCTTCTGTCACCGTACCATCTGATGGCATTTTTATTCAAAATCTATTGGACATGCAGGTTCTGGTTGGTTAAGTGGGTTGATACTTAACATGAGTTAATTTCATTATACTAATTAAAACAACCCTTGTGGTATGCAGCCTTATATTTCCATTTTAATTTTTAATTTAAATACAAAGAAATTATTCATAAATGTTTACATAATACAATGTTTGCTATGGAGTGCAGTTACTGTGTGCCAAGCTCAAATGTTCTTGCTGGGAGACTTTCTTGCCCGTTTGGCTTGTTTTTCGAAGTTTTCAGAGAAGCGTGGGTGGGGCAGAACTGGCATTAGGGACTAGAGAAAGATTTCTGGATTTGCTATTCATTTAACTGAAATATTAGGATCTTTGTGTTGTTTAGCAATTTCATTTTGATTACATTTAATGAAAAGCAAGATGATTTTTATGGAGGTGATGTTGACGTGTCTTCCTAAATTAAATATGTGGGAAGGTCCTAGATTATTTGTTCTCTGTCCAAAGGCAAAAAGTTGTCTGTGGAAATACGGCCCCCACTGAAGTATCACTTGGGTTGAGAGCATGACTTCATCTCTATCTCAAGACCTGGTCTTCCTACTAAGCCTTGCATCCCTTGAAAACTTTATTATGTACTGACCTGTTATATAGGTTATACATGTAAACAACATGTAATGCAGGTTATTTATATAACATCCATTACATGTTGTTTAGGGACTTTTTATCAGGGAGTGGAGATATAGGATGAGGGGGAATGGTTTTAAACTGAAAGAGGGGAGATTCAGATGAGATCTGAGGAAGAAATTCTTTGCTGTGAGGGTGATGAGAGCCTGGACCAGGTTGCCCAGAGAAGCTGTGGCTGCCCCATCCCTGAGGGGTTCAAGGCCAGGCTGGATGGGGCTTGGAGCAACCTGGTCTGGTGGGAGGTGTCCCTGCCCAGGGCAGGGGGTTGGAACTGGGTGATCTTTAAGGTCCCTTCCAACTCTAACCATTCTGTGATTCTGTAGCTGCATTAANGGGGTTCAAGGCCAGGCTGGATGGGGCTTGGAGCAACCTGGTCTGGTGGGAGGTGTCCCTGCCCAGGGCAGGGGGGTGGAACTCAGTGATCTTGAAGGTCCCTTCCAACTCTAACCATTCTGTGATTCTGTAGCTGCATTAAGGACCGGTTCCTCAACCACAATTAGAGATACGTGGATAGTTCATTTCTGCGGAAACGAATTTCATCCATGGAGGATGTGGTAGATGTTTGCATGATGGATGTTGCAGTTCTAACTCCCGCCTCCCCATGTTGACACTTCAGCAGCTGTTGTGCATTTCCATGTTCTAAGCCATGCCCTTTGGGCCAAAAAATAAATGGAAAGATCAAAACCTATAGGTTTTCAAGCATGCCTGAACAGATCGTCGTTGTTATGGTGTATGTACAGTCAATGCTGTGGGATGCCTCCTGTGGGTTCCTCATTTCTTCACAAGAAAAATTATTCTAGCTTTAGCAGGATTCATTTATTGAGAAATTCTGGTGGTTTTCATTTTCATGGACGCTGAAATATAAAGAGAATGGACTAAGGAGTAGTGATGAGCAAGGGCTTCCCTTTGTGCCCATCCTCTCTAGCCTTCCTGGAAATAGGGAATTGTCCTGCAAAGAGCTGAGACCAAACCAGAACTGTCTGCTTGTCTGCTTCTGGGGTACGTGGCAAAATTTCATCGTGTTCTGCAGGTTTACTAGACAGTAGTGAAATTTGAGGAATGATATAGTGACTCTAAAATAACTTTTCAAATAAACTTTTAATATGAGAAGGAATCTGGAATTTCTTCAGTATCTTCCCTCCCCCCGGCAATCATGTAGATTGAAGCAAAAATCCTAGGATTTATGACTCTCCCAGTTATTTTCACCTGCGGAGGGAGTAAAACTCTCAGTATCCTAACTTTTCCTTCTGTGAAATATAAAACATTGTTTTGCATATAAAAGCAGTGCATTAAATAGTTAAGTAGACTTATTATTTGGCAAGAAGGCTATAAATGTTGAAAGGGTGAATTCATCACAGATAAGAACTGGAAGAGTGGGTGATTTAGAATATGACAGTTGGATTTTTGGAAGTCGATTGGAAAATTAATATTCCTAATTGTTCTGCAAAATGGCAAGATGCCTGTCCTTCTAGTCTGTCTGTATTTGTTTATTCAGGTTTTAAGTCTTTTAGTTAGCTTTGATATGATCTTTAGAAAGTGCTCGGTAGCCTGATTGTGACTCAGTAGAGAAATGCTTTCTTCATTTTATTGCCTTAAAAACATTTTTTTTTGCCTGTTATTGAATACTCTGTTGGCTTCCCATCTGCTTTAAACAGTTGACTTATGGAGGTTACAAGCAACATTTGGCCATAAAGATATGGCCAAATTAAAAATCCAGTGCAATGTTTCTTTTGTTTTCAGTTGACTAAAGCATTTTTTTTAGCTACAACCACAATTTGTGTATGTTGAAGAGGAGGAGAATACATGGGTGGGCTGTTCCAGCTGTAGACAGGGTTGGAAAAAGGCTACTGTTTCAGAATCTTGTTTAGAGTTTGTTTTTTTGGAGTTGGGGGTGGTGGGTTTTTTGAGTTGTTTTTGACTTTGTAGACCATATATTAAAAAAAAACAAACAATAAAAATACCAGCACTCCCTTACCCCAACCCCAAAACTCTGCTAGGCTTCAGATTGTGTAACTTGGAGTTACAAATAGGTGCTCCCTGCTCATAGAATGAGATGTGTGTATCTAACATCTCTTAAGTTTTCAAGAATGACATTCAATCTGTGGTGAAATACCAAGGTGATGAATACAGTGCCTTTTAAAGGCTTTGTTTTCCACTTTTTTTTTTTGCATTTGCATCTTGTCTTATTTTTTGCTTCATTAATAAGACTCATGAAGTCAAAGCCAATGTTGGAAAATCTGGCTATTTTCAAATAGTATCAAATCAAATCTAGGCATTCATGAGGTCGGAGCCAAAGTTTCATTGACTTGCCAAGGCAAGAAAGATTCAACAGTAAGAAAAACCAAATACATTGTCTGCAGGAAAGCATTCGAATCTCTGATAAGACTGGAATTCTGTTGTTGGTTACATCATTCTTGAGGAGCTGTGCGCATACAATGGGTACCTTGCCTTAACTTACTGAAGGGAAGGCCAGTCTGTAGAAAGACTATTTTTTTCTTTTTTTTTTTCTTCTCTAGAATACTGCTACATCTTCTGTTTAATGTGTGCAAAGCCAAAGCAAATTTGAAGGGAAATTATTATATATACTGATTGTTTTGAAATGTAGTTTAGAACTATCATAGTCCATAGAACTTAAATAGTCCCTTGAGTATTTATTTTATAAACCTTTTATAAAATCTGCAGTGTATTTGGAGTGGATGAGGAGAAAAAATAGAAAACTATTAATAAAGTATGCGTTTGTTGAGCTCTGTGTAGTATGATTATTGTGTGGTCCCTTTCCAAACCCTGTCATTCTGTGATTTAGTCCTGGGTTCAAACCCTGAAGGGTGGTAGTGCTGGTTGAGAGAGACTGTAATTGGGATCTCATCTCTTCCCCTTTTTTAAAGGTAGTGACACAATTTTGCAAAAGTTAAGGGGAAATAATTCTTCAATAACTTAATTAGCACTTTAACATGACATTTTTAATATATAATCAGTGCTTTGGATTGATGCAAACTTGGAAAACTTTGCCCTTATAAGGGAGATGGATGGAAGATGAGCCTAAAATAGGAGATTTGGCACATGCTTAACATCTTCAGAGGGGTATGGATGTAAGGACTGTTTTCAGCAAGATAGCTTTAGAAAAACCACAGCATTTTAATCTGCTTGAAGTTTTGGGCAGCAGGATTTCCCAGTTGTGTGATAACCTCAAATAAAACTGCTCAACTTCAAAAAGCTGGAGAACTCCTGGTGCAGAAAGTAATTTGGAATTGTTCTATCTAGCTTCCTTAAAAATAGAAATATGAAATTAATAAATCCCTCTTGTAATAATCTCCAAAGTAGCCTGTACACTATGGATTCTTTTACATCCTGCTGTTCTGGGATCTTTACACCTGAAGCCTTAGGAAAAAGAAAATGCTGGTTATACCTGCATTGCGCCTATTCTGCCCCGCTCCAGAGCTACTCACTCACGTTGGAATCATGAGCTGCCTTTTTTTCCTCAGTTAGAATTAGTCTTGCTTAGCCTGAAGTAATGGCACTTGTGTTGGTGCAGTGTGAGCAAGTTATTGTTTGTCAGTTAAACCTCTGTTCATAGAATTATAGAATGGTTTGGGTTGGAAGGGACCTTCAAGATCATCCAGTTCCAACCCCCTGCCCTGGGCAGGGACACCTCCCACCAGACCAGGTTGCTCCAAGCCCCATCCAGCCTGGCCTTGAACCCCTCCAGGGATGGGGCAGCCACAGCTTCTCGGGGCAACCTGTTCCAGGGTCTCACCACCCTCACAGCAAAGAATTTCTTCCTGAGATCTCATCTCAATCTCCCCTCTTTCAGTTTAAAACCATTCCCCCTCATCCTGTTGCTTCCCTCCCTGCTCAAGAGTCCCTCCCCATCTCTTCTGGAGCCTTTTATAGCCCCTTCCAGTCCCTAAAGGTCTCTCATTTTTCGGTGCATGCTCTTACCCTGTTGTGTATTCCCCTTTGCCATTATTAGTGGTAACTGTAAAGTGCAGATTATCCCTCAGTAAAAAACCTAAGACTATTTTACAATGAATAGAAGGTTCTGTGGGTGTCATACCACACACCAGGACTGCGTTTGTGCTGGCCACGAGGACCTTACATCCACTACAGAACTGTCATCGCGAGCTCAGAACCAAACCCAGTTATAGATATTATTTTGCTGAAGGTTTCATCTGGAGATATTACAGTTCGACCTCTAGCATTTAAATATCACTGGAAGGTTCTAGCCTGTGTCCAATTAAAGGAGAAGTGGATGTCGAGTTTAACTGGCCTATATTCACTTAACCCAATGTAAGTGCCACCACTTTTCTTTGTTACAATAAACCTTTAATCTGTTTATATTATTGCACCTTATAGGTTGATGCTTACAAGCCTAGTGGGATATTTCCTAGGCAGTTATGCTAATAAGCATGCTAATAAATCTATCCACTCAATATATATTAGGGTTAGGCCTTGTCTAGTCCGGGCTTTAAAGGTGTGATTCTGATTGATTTACCTACCTCAGTCTAATTAACACCTCTAGTTAATGGAGTTAAAGCCTAGGGGGAAGCTTAAGCATTAACTCCTGAGATTTAGCACTTTTTGAAGAACAATTGCTTTGTCTTTGCTAGAGTTTTAGTAAGGAGTTAATTAGATCAAACCAGGTAATAGATCCAACTTTCCTCTTAATTTCCAGGCAAGGTGGTGCCTTGACTGTCTGCTTCCAGAATTTCAGGCTTTCTGTGATTCAGTGCAGTTTCTCTTGTTCCCATCAGCTTTTGAGAGCTGTGGGTAATACAACACAGATGTGATGAAAGGTGTTAAGCTTTCTCCATATACCAAGATACCCTTCTCTGAGAGAGAATTTAGTGACCACTGGAAGTCGGAGGTTCAATGGTTAAACTCATTTTGCATTAAAAGCAATGATTATAATTGGGCCATCTGCCTGTCTTAGGGTTTCATCGCTTGTTAGTTTTGAATTATTAGCCTTTTTCAATAAATATTGGCAAATACCTTGAAGGGAGGACGAATAAACATCTCAAAGACATTTATAACAACAGAAAGTCATTTAAAGGAGAGAGATTTCATTTGTACCTGAACCGAGGAAGAAAAGGCCTTAGACCCAGAGGAGCTGGCGTAGGTGAGGGTGATTTAATAAATGTCTTGGGCATGGGAAGAGCTTTAATTTGACCAAAGTCAGTCGACCACGTGGCAAAAAACCTGTAGGAAGGTAAGCTTTGTTGGTCACGGTGCTTCTTGAATGACTGTGTTTAGTAAGCACGGGGTTTTTTTACAAATAGCTTTCCCTTTAGCAATCTGCATTAAGCAGGGTGGCTATTGGAAGTCAGGATGTTGTGGTGTGCATGTTGAATTAACTGATAAATTAATTCTATTTTAGATTTCAGAGGTTCATTCAAGATGCATTACGTTGTCTTTAGTCAAGTCAAAGCATAGTCTGAGTTGATGGACTAAAGTTGATTTAGAAAAGAAGTTAATTCAGAACAGGTTTGCAAATTAATTTATTTCTTAATGTTATTTTGTAGGCTCTTTAAAAGCCATTCTGTAGGATGATTGAAACATCTCTTATTTGGGTGTTACCCTCCATAGAAATGGTTTTCTTCATTTGCAAACAAGACTTTTCAAGTAACTTGCATCAAGGTGTCAGATCAGAGAGGTTTTCTTTCCATATGTAACAGTGGAAAAAATATTTAGATTTTAGGGGAAAGATGCTTCAGCTTTCTGGGGAGCATCAGTCTGTCATCACAGTTAGAGATGGTACGTGAAGCCAGGCTAATCGAAATCTTTCATATCCCAGCTCTTTTGCAGAGTGACCTGATGTCTTGATTTTCTCTGAGAACCCATACAAAACTTTTCTATTCAGTCTTGTCACTAATTAGATCATTGATTATCTCTTATCACTTCACTGTATGTAGAAATCAATACGTGTAGGTACAGAAGGATTGCATAATGGTATCAGGAGGCTGGTCCCTTTTCTGCTGTATGTAGAAGTGCTTAGCAAAGGGCATTTTTAATGAGGGGTTTGTTTTCTTTTTCCCATAAGAATATGGCTTCTTATCTGTAATGTTATCTGTTTGTTTAGGTAATTGGAAAGAAGTGGAATTTTCTTTGCCTGCAAATGTGTTGTCTTTTCTGTTAATTCAGAACGCATTTATTGTGTGATGGGGCAAAGCCTCTTTAGCAAGTCTCAGAACTATCTGCTGTTTCTAACACTGTCACTGCCATGGAAAGGTTTTAATTTAAAGCATTTCTGATGTCAATCATAAATGTAAAAGTGATAAACTGAGGTTTATTTCTTTTAGTGAAAATTTTGTTAAAACTTTCGTAAAATTGAAAATGTATTAAATATCTTTGAACTGCTGTAATGAAACATCTTTTTTTTTTAAAGGTAGTCTTTTTCTGCTTCATAGCTCCATTTTTCCGTGTTTCTCCTCTCTGCTTAATTAATGAAAGGGATCAGTATGGCTTCTGTTGTTTACCTCTCTGTGGCCTGAGATGATTTCATTGTCCTGCTTCGCTGTTTTACTCACTTTATTAATAAGGAAAATGAAGTTGGAGTATTGGTTTGTTGTGGTTGTTTTTTATTTTCTTTTGAAAGTTATGTGGGTCAGAGACAGGTTATGACACTAATTTAATAATGCCCTTGTCATGCATGGCACATGAGGAGTAATGGTGGAAGGAGGCTGGGGTGGGTAAGATACTCTGGAGTTGGGGAGCAGAAATAGAATCATAGAATGGTTTGGGTTGGAAGGGACCTTAAAGATCATGGAGTTCCAACCCCCTGCCCTGGGCAGGGACACCTCCCACCAGGCCAGGTTGCTCCAAGATGCAGGGTCCCAGCCATTCCAAGCCAAAGCACGTTTGTTCCCAACTGATGCCATCAGCAAACCAACCTACCCTCATTTTTATGGAATTATGACTGCATTCCGCAGAGAAAGTTGACCAAGTTTAGGGATTTAATGTATCTTCAGAACAAAAGTAAAATTATTTTGGAGGGCTTTAGTGGTGCTGGCCTTTAATTTGAGCAAAGTGATGGAGTTCTCGTGCCCTGCGTGCTGCTATGCAGATGGCAGCTCTGGAGCTGTGCTAATTTGAGTACAGCTGTGATTAACTTGTGCTGCAAAAAAAAATGAAGTAGTCTCCAAATTTCCCCCTTTCTGCTTCTCATTTGAAGATGATTTTTTTTATTTCTTTTTTTTTCCTTTGTGTTGTGGTTGGAATCTTCCTGTTTCCATGCGATTCACTTTCCATTCCAATAAAATGAAGGTGGTGGTGAAGGAAGTTGAACTTTCTTCCCCCAAGAGGCAGCTAAATGGAAATGAGCCAAGGATCAAGTTAAGGCATCTCTTGGGAAATCATCGTGGACTTCTTAGAAGTGCTGTTTCCAGTGTATGGACATCTGATCCAGGTTATAAATATATAGCAAAGGAGAAAATAAAGTATGTATACAAACACTGATTAGGTTTTTTTCCCGTGTTAGAAAAGTGAACAATCTATATAACACAAAAAATCCAAAGATCAAAAAGCACTTTAGGAGATTTGGTTTGGGGTTTTTTCCTTCTTTTTTTTATATCTTTTTTTTTTATTATTTCTATGGTAGCTAGAAAAAACATGAGCATTAGAGATTTTGTCTCCTTTTCAATTCCTTGGTGAAAGGAGACTTTGATGGTTCACCTCTTGGTGTAAGGAAATTGGAGGGTATTGTGCTAAGGAAAATGTGTGAAAAATATAAGCGAAAATATAGTAATGTTTGACCCAAAAATCTACTCGGAGGAGGATTTACTTCCATAAGGAAGTATTTGAAAAACAAACAAAACACAAAAAAATGCAAAACAGTACCACCATCAAAAAAAACCCCATGTCACATGGAGATTTATGGTTGGAAAACTGAAACAGACCTAAGTCTATTGAGGACATCCGAAATGGTGTCATTAATTATCTGTGATTTTTCAGACAACCCTGGGGGAAATGATTTTAAATGTTTATGACAGAGTGTAAGGTGAAAATCTGCTGAAGTCATGCTCCAGGTGAGAATGCTTGACCCTCCAAGAGATGAGGAAGAGGAGAAGAGGGGAGTATATCATGGGAAATTTCAAGCTGAGGAGTACATACTGCGTCTCCTGGTAGTACTAACTTTGGGCATCCTAAATGTAGAGATGGGCAGCTTCTTTATGGAGGATGTTTTGTACCCTTCTCCGAGAAAAAGGCATTGCATCCCATTGTGAAAATAAGAACATACTGCAAATTTCAAAGCATGATCACATCTGAACCAGTTGCAGGGGGAAATACATATCTAAAGCTGAGTGCACATAAATTTGTGTATTTTACACTGCAGAAAGTGTGCAATCCACAAATGATAAGCCACGTGATTTGAAAAAGAATTGCTTAAAAAACCCCAAAACAACACACCCACCAATCTGCAGAGGAAAAAATCATGGTTTAAAAACCTTCAATATTATGATGAGAATTAAGGCAGTAAACAAAGCAAAGCGGGGTTGGAGGGGAGAAGACTAATCTAAATCAGAAGGTTATGGTTGTAGAAAGTAACAAAAGAAAAAGCAAAGCAACCAAGGAGAAAACTGTAAATTAGCAATTAACAATACAGAAAATGAAGAATGTCTTTTTCTTGTATTTTGTAACAGCAGAGTAGTTAACGATACTGGGCAGGCTGAGTTAATCTGCTGACTTCTGTCCCTTAATTCATGGGGTTATCTGCTATCTCTGCTGATAATGTTGATTTTTCTTTTTATTCCATCCCCATGCCCCCCCTCAAAACTTCTCACATGTGGAAAATTTAGATATACATGGAAGAAGTTTAATATTGTCTTGGGCAGGATGAGCTGCTTGTTCTAGACTTAACAGCTTGACTCAAGCCTTAGATACAATCTTTAAAAGGCTGACCAAGGTCTTGATTAACCAGGAATTAAAACAATATAATTAATGCTAGCCAATATAGCTTACTTGACAAGATCATCTCTGATTTTTATCTGGAGGAACAATTAGTAGTTTTCATGTAATAAGCTAAGATACAGTATGTTCCAGAAACAACTTAGATAAGCTGTAGGTGACGAAGTGCAGAGGTTGCTGCCTGGCTCCTTTCTCTCCCCAGCAGTAGCTGGGCAAGGACAGTACAATGTTCCTTTATGCGTTTTTAAAAATATTTTTTGTTTTGTTCTTTTAATCCAGAACCCTTGAAAAACAAAACAGAAACAGACCTGGGAATAAAGAGTAGGAATTGGGGCTGTCTTCTCTGTAAAAGAGCTCCCTAACTCTAGTCTAAAAAATCCAAATAATAAAAAAAAAAATCACATTCTGTATCATTTGCCCGTGTTTCATCCAGTCATTCTGCACAGTAAAATACATATCAGAGAGAACAAATGAGGATTTGGGTACTGCAGGGATTCAAGGTAAAATTAGAACCATGACTGCCATTCATTCTGGATAAGTATTTAGATGGCCCTGTGGACCGTACAGTTTGAGTCAGTGTTGCACAGAATTTTAAGAAATTGGAACACGGCAAACTGGAAGTGATACATACCCGCTAAGTTAACACTGGTGAATTAATATGTTCTAAAAGGGGAATCATTGAACTGCTAGTTTAGCAGAAAACAGAGTGACTGACTTGGTCGTAGGCCCTTTGATATTTGTGATCAGAGATAGAACTTTGTGTATGAAAAAAAGTCTGCGAAAGAAAAGCATTTGAAATGATGAACAGCGAAGAGAACAAGCGAGTGCTTCACAGCCATATGGAGCACTTGACAAGCTCACAAAATGTGCATTTAAATACCCTCAGATCCGGAGTCCTACATTCAGATTGCTGTTGGAAGGCTGATGGTGAATGCGTGGGGTTCCCAAATAATTCAGATGAAAAGGACGACTAATACAAATGAGGTTGTGTAAACAGAAAGCAAGGAGCAGAGGAAAGATGTATTGCAGTTGTCAGGATGTAAAATTTCTGCCTTAAGCTCTGGTAATTATTTAGTTTGCTGGTACCCACAAATCGGGTCTGTAAATTGGAACTGCTCCGAGTCGGGTCTTCTGATGAAAGAATCAGAGAAGAGCTGAGAACCTGGGTGTGATTCCCTTCAGGAAGACGAGGCTGAAGGTATAAAAGATGACCTTCACCTGCCTCTCCTTTCCTACACAACCACTAGTTCTGCGACAGCAGGCCCCTAAGTTACGCAAACAAATCTATAAGCAGATCCAGGGGCAGAAAGGCTGGATAAATTTAAAAACTAAAGGTGCAAGTTTTTATAGGAAGGGTAGCAACAGCAAAAGGTTACATTGCCATATACGGGAATGGATTTCACAGCAATTTTTAATCAAGATCAGATGTCTTTCTGTGAAGAGCACTGCTTCGAAGATTAATTAAAAAACTAAGTTTGTTTTACTGCCTGTAGTAAGATTGTTGGATCGCAGTAGATCTTCTGGTTTGCTGCTCTGTGATGTGATCAGGTGTTTCACTGCACACGCCTACGGTGTGAGGCTCCTCCTAAGGCAACCCAAAAGGGAAGGTGGAAAACCGTCCTCAGATGAAATCCCCAGTTCCCCAGCATGAGAAACATCTGGCTCTTCATAAGAGACTTGAATTGGTTTATTATTTTTAGTTCACAGACATCTTGAACTGGGGCTGTGTAATTTACGCATTACGTTTGTATTCAAACTTGTGCGAGTAGCCCATAAATGAGCAGTTCAGCAACAAATCGGATGCCAAAGAACCAGAGTTGCCTTTGCAGTATATTTTTAATGTATTTCACACTTAGTTGAGAAATTTTTAATTGAATGCCAGTTTTT
>JAHREE010000271.1:0-17138 GCA_033628505.1 Tringa tobata
GGGCGGGCGAGGCGAGGGGACTATGCGGGGCTGCCCGCGCCCCAGCGCCCTGTGTGCCCAGCCCGGCGAGCGGCGGAGCGCCGCGGCGCTGCCCGGCCGCCCCTCCGCCCCGGCGGCGGGAGGAGACTAGAGGCGACTCTTTGCCGAGGAGCACCCCCGGTGGCTTTTCCCAAGGCTTCGAGTAGAGCGAGCGAGAGGGAGAGAGAGAGAGACCCAACTCCTGAGCCGGGGCTCTTCGGGAGGAATTGACAAACATGGCTTCCCCACCGCACCAGCAGCTGCTGCATCACCACAGCACCGAGGTGAGCTGCGACTCCAGCGGGGACAGCAACAGCGTGACGGTGAAAATCAACCCCAAGCAGCACCAGGGCTGCTCCTCTTCCAAGCACTGCAAGTACAGCATCTCCTCCAGCTGCAGCTCGGGGGAGTCCGGGGGCACCCGCCGGGCCGGCGGAGGTGGCCACGGCAGCGGCCACGGCCTCCGCCGGCAGAAGAAGCTGCCGCAGCTCTTCGAGAGGGCCTCCTCCAAGTGGTGGAACCCCAAGTTCGACTCCAACAACCTGGAGGAGGCTTGCATGGAGAGATGCTTCCCGCAGACCCAGCGCAGGTTTCGCTACGCCCTCTTCTACATCGGCGTGGCCTGCCTTCTCTGGGGCATCTACTTCGGCATACACATGCGGGAGAAACAGATTGTATTCATGGTGCCGGCTCTGTGCTTCCTCTTGGTGTGCGTAGCCTTTTTTGTGTTCACTTTCACGAAGACTTACGCCCGCCATTACGTATGGACTTCGCTGATACTCACCCTCCTGGTTTTTGCTTTGACTCTGGCTCTGCAGTTCCAGGCTCTGAATCCTGTCTCAGGAAGTGGTGATATGTCCAACCGGACTCCCCCGGCAGATCCCACAGACACTTGTCTTTCTCAAGTAGGCAGTTTTTCTATGTGTATCGAAGTGCTCTTGTTGCTTTACACGGTGATGCACTTACCCTTGTATTTAAGCTTGTTCCTGGGACTGTCGTACTCGGTCCTCTTTGAGACCTTTGGTTATCACTTCCGTGACGAGAACTGTTTTGCACCTCTCGGAGCTGGGGCCGTTTACTGGGAGCTGCTGAGTAAAGCCTTGCTGCACATCTGCATCCATGCCATTGGTATTCATTTATTTATCATGTCTGAAGTCAGATCGAGAAGCACATTCCTGAAAGTGGGGCAATCCATCATGCATGGAAAAGACTTGGAAGTGGAAAAAGCCCTGAAAGAGAGGATGATTCATTCTGTTATGCCAAGAATAATAGCCGATGACTTAATGAAGCAGGGGGATGATGAAAGTGAAAACTCCGTCAAACGTCATTCCACCTCAAGCCCCAAAAACAAGAAGAAGAAGCCCTCCATACAGAAAACCCCCATAATATTCCGCCCTTTTAAAATGCAGCAGATAGAGCAAGTGAGCATTTTGTTCGCAGATATTGTTGGCTTCACGAAAATGAGTGCCAATAAATCTGCCCATGCTCTGGTGGGACTCCTGAATGACCTCTTTGGCCGTTTCGACCGGCTTTGCGAGGACACTAAATGCGAGAAGATAAGCACTTTGGGAGACTGTTATTACTGTGTAGCTGGCTGCCCAGAGCCCCGGGCGGATCACGCTTACTGCTGCATCGAGATGGGCTTAGGCATGATTAAAGCCATCGAGCAGTTTTGCCAAGAGAAAAAAGAAATGGTCAACATGAGAGTGGGGGTTCACACCGGGACGGTCCTGTGTGGCATTTTGGGGATGAGGAGGTTCAAGTTTGATGTGTGGTCCAATGATGTCAATTTGGCCAATCTGATGGAGCAGCTCGGGGTGGCTGGAAAAGTCCATATTTCGGAAGCTACTGCCAAATATTTGGATGATCGTTATGAAATGGAGGATGGAAAGGTGATTGAGCGAGTTGGTCAGAGCGTGGTAGCCGACCAGTTAAAAGGTACGTGCTTTTATTTTGTCCTCGGTCTCTTTTTTGAGTTTTATGAGGGAATATATTTTCCCTAGTGCATGTTGCGTGCTTGCTGACTTGCAAACTGAACACGTTTTACATTTAACTCCGCGTGCGGGTGATCCCAAACAGTGTGGGAATCAGGGAATAAAAGATGTCATGGAGATAAGCGTGGAAGATCTTCTGGGGTACTCAATCAAAACTCCTTAGTGAGAGTATGGCATTGTAGGGAGGAGAAGGTTAATGTGTTTGCTGTCTGCAAGAGGGTTTTTGTTTTACTGGTGTGTGTCATCCTTTAATTCAGTAAGTAAACTCGGTAATTGACTTCATGTGCCATACATAGAGCATATGTGTTTTGCAAAATTATGTATATCTGTGAAAAGTTGTTTTTGGCATTGGGAGAGTTGGGACTGCGAAGGCATTTGGGAAAAATGACAGCTGGATTCACAGAAAGAAATGAGCGCTGTAGATTTGGCAGTTTGATAGAGCAAGTTGTTACAGTTCGAAGTTAGGCTGGAAAAAGTTACTCAGGTGGTTCAGCAAGCTGGCAGATGCTCTCCTTTCTGCAGCTCTAAGGGTTTTGGGGGATGAAACTGCAAATTTGCCATTCGGAAAAGAAAATGAGGGATCCTTCGGTTCCCCTCATGGCTTGGCAAAGGGTCTGATTTTCATTTTTCTACCGAGTATTCATTTTGAGATGAAAACCTGGGCTGCTTTCTAGCAGCACTTCGAAGCCCCTGTGGGAGAATTGACCACGCTGAGGGCTTTAATTGTCTCCTTAGCAAATGCTGTGTCTCTAGTGCTGTGCCTTTGTCTGGTGGAGGTAGGGTTGTCTGCAGCGCTCGTAGCCCAAGGTGGGGAGCCGGAGAATCAAAACGGAAGCGCAATATGTCGCAAAACCTTTTATTCCCCGTGAGTTTATTCGTTGTGTTTATAAATGTACCCATTTTTATGAAGAAAGTGCTGAAAAACGGAGTGGGGGAAACTGAAGGAGTCGTGACGGAGGAAGGAGGTATTTGCTGGAACAAATAGAAAAGGAGGCCAGGATGGTTGTAGAAAGGTCAGTGAGTAAGGACGGGGGGGAGAGTATTGCAAAACAGCGGTGGCAGCGGCAGCGCAGGCCGCTCGCCCGTGGCAGGTGCTTATTTTGATGTGACACAAATACTTATTTTTGGCGAGCTGGCTGTCCACATGCATATGGCAACAGGGCTGAAATGAGAGGCTTAGGGGGAGGAAAAATATCGCCAGTGACATTGGTGGCTGGAAGCCATGGAACTGTAGCAGATGTGTGTCCCTGGGCTTCAGCTTTCTGTTTAGCCTCGAAAAATACAAATTCAGTTTGTTTCTTTGAGAAATGTTGACACTGATGCATTTCAGTGGAAGGGTGCTTCCAAGAAAAAAGGATCAGATGTGATCTCTCTGTTACTCTTAAGCTGAATCTTGCTGTTCTGGTGAAAACAAATTTAATAGGTTGTAGAGAAACAGCCCTGCAATGTTTAAGTTCTGAATTTCCCTCTTCCGTCTACCTTAACAGCCAGATGCAGTGTGAAGGCTGAGTCGTAGCAACAAATGAAATTAAGTATTTTTGCTAAATTTATAACCGTATTTGGTATCATTAAGTACAAAGTGACATGAACTTACTTGTGGAGACTGATGGTACTGCTTTTAAATATTTTTATTTAGTTGTTTGCATTTTGTAGGAGACCAGGAGAGCACTGTGTAGAGCAATTATGCCCACAAAAACCATGGAGTGTTTTTTTTTTTCCTGATCTTTCTCAGACTCCTGTTCTGTCCTTGGTTACATCTCTTGTGAGAGGGCACACGTGGACTGCTATGTCTCATCAGTGCGGTGGTTCGGATTTTGCAGCTTTGAGTGCCTTTCACAGGTCCTGCTTTAGCCAGGGCGCTACGAACTGAAATGCAGTCTAGATAAGGTGAGGTGTGCTCTGTGGACTGACATTTTAATGGTCTCTTCTTACCTTGAAACCTAGCTATGGAAGCAATTAGAGCATGTGGTAAGAATGACTTTTAACAAGGAATATGGGTTGGGTTGTTTCAAGTTCCCTTCTGTTTTTTTATTGCGGAACTGTAATTAGCTTGTGTTTCTTATCAGCGTCTTACATAGTTACAGAAATCAGAGTCTGTGTGTACGGTTAAACCAAGGAGACCTTTGCCACGGCCACCTTTATGTGCAGGTCTGTGGCAGGTTGTCCCTTGCCCTCCCTTGCCCAGACCCTCAGTGGCACACGGTGGGTGCTGCTGAGCTGCCTCGGTACCTTGTTCCACAGTCAGATTGCTTGGCTGATGGCTGAATGGCATCAGGAGTGGGAGGGGGGGGGAAAGAGGAGTGATAAAAGCAATCCAACAGCAGTGCCACAGGCTGGCGTCGAGAACCTGCTGCAGGGGAGGGTTTTGTTAAGGAGCAGCTCTGAGATTTAATAGAGTAAACTGAGATTTCGCCTCTTAATTAATTGTCCTCTGCCAAGCACCTGCTCGGTTTTGTGAACGGAGGTGCTGTGAGAAGGTTTTGCTTTACTCTTTTCCCTGAGAATTCATTGGTAGTAGTGATAGAGAAGAGGAAGTTTGTTGTGGTTGTTTAATTATGTCATACATCGTGCTCTTTTCAAGTATGAAAGTGCTGTGGAGATAAGAGACGTAAGCTTTGTTTCCCTACGGATACTTCACTTCTCAGCTTCCTTTCAACCTTTGGTATCTTAATAATAGCCTATCTTTTTTATGTTGTATGTCTAATATATTATCTCTTAATTGCCTGAGCTGCCGCAGTAGTGGTAGCTATCTTTCTCAGGCTGAGTTGATGTGATCAAATAAACTCTTTATTGAGCAAATGGAGAGGTGCTGAGGACTTGGTGTCCACATCCTGCACGTCTCAGGACTTCTACCTAAGACTGGGGTCTTTGAACAAAAGTACTGGTGTGGTTGGAGCATATCAGGCGTGTTCCTGGAGCGAGCCTCTTGGTCCGGTTCACCCAGAAGGAATCCGGGTACGGCTCTACAGTGTGTGCCGAAGCGGGATGGGCAGGAAGGAAGTGGGAGACCTGTTTCAAAACTGTGCTCCCCGTTCCCTTTGAAATATTACTGTGGATGTACCCCGAGTTGTCCTAGTGCTGCTCTCCTTGGGTTTTGGAATGGACAAGGCAAAACCGATGTTTTCTCTCCCTGTGCTGTTTTGTGGTTCACCAAAATCTTAGGATGGAAATATCTTTTCTCCCTCCTTTGATGCTTCCTGCTTGTTTTAAGATTGCTCAGGCCATCTGTTTTCACAGTGTCTGATCCCCTTGGATGTGAGGGGAGAGCAGTGCTGGGGTGATTGTTTTGAGGGCCACAAATAAACCCTAGACATCAGTTCAATTATATCTTCTGTAATAATTTTGCCATAGGATTTGAGACAACTCACTTTTTCTATTTTCTTGCTGAGCTTCCTAGCAAATAAGTTTATTGAAGACTATGAGATACAGAGAGTCATATAATACACATTAATGTGTCCCTCCTGGACTCTGTGGAGTCAGAGATCTCTTCTCAGGATATAAAAAGTTCTGCTTATGGAAATATTTTTGTTTTGCTCCGTTCTTCTTGGTTGTTTGCATTTCTCTTTCTTGTTACTTAGGAGGTCACAATATTGCTATTTGCCAGCCAGCCAGCAACTCTTCCAGAAATACCAGGGTCACTGGCATCTCTTTTTTTGAGTGCCCAAAATACGTAAGCATGTTGGGGCAAGAATGTGTGTTTATAGAGCATGGCACAGCGGAACTGTGATTTCATTTGGGGCGTTGTGTGTGTGCTGATACTCTAATGAGAGTTGTTGCTATTAAAGTTCCCTTAAAAAATTAAAAAAACATATTAAAATCCCAGACTTTCTGCAGCAAGGCACCTCCTTGTTCAGTTTGCCTCAAGGAGCGGCTTTATCGCTGGATTTCTGTTGGAAGCCCTTGAAGATACAGACAAGCTTTTCTCTCTAATTTTGCTGTTTTGCTTCATCATGGAAAAACTGTAAGTGGATCTTGTGCACTCTGTGGCCTGGCCAACCGAACCGAGGAGTCCATGGCTTCAGAGGGAAGGTCAGCTTTCACAGCACTCACTGCCTGAAAAGCCACCAGTTCACCTGTGGCAACTGCTGGCCGTTCCTGGTTAAAGCCTATCAAAGATCTGTAGCTTACTGTATTGTCTTGCACTGTTCTCTATGTTTAATATCTCCTTTGCTTTTAAACATTTTTTTAACAGAGCAAATTAGTTATCAAAGCCACTGGTTTGCTCGATATTGAAACTTTTAAATGTAATTTAAGGCTATTATTTCTCCGTAAATAGCCTAGCTCTTCACACGGTGGCAACCTGCGACCCAAGGGATGCTTTTCCCTTGTCAGACCACGGGATACAGCTCTGCCTGGTGACTTGATACTCCGCTGCTTCTTCAGGTTTGGGTTACAGGGAGTGGATGATCGTGACAGACAAAAGTTTTGGGTAAGGTTATGAAGAGATGAGTAATTGAATTTTCCTTCCCTTCCTCCCCTCTGTAGCCGACCGGGGGAGACCGCAGTTACACCCCGACAGCAGTGGAGCCTTCCACGCTTGCCCCGTCTTTCTGTCTTTTACCAGACCTGTGTATAGCTATCCTGTGCTTCTGGAAGTTCATAGGTAGATGAAAGATCAGATGAAAGTTTTCCTTAGCTTTTTGAGCCCAGCTTGCAGGGCGCAGTGTAAATCTAGAAGGTTTGTGCTTGTGCCAGCAGGACAGCTCTGCGAAACGCTCTGCACAGATTGAGCTCACCCTCTGGCTTGGCCAAGAGCAGCCTTAGTCTCAAATGAGTGGGTGGGTTTGGGGTGAGGGCAGGAGATTTGGGTGCTTGTCTAGTGTGTCTCTGGGTCTGCCTCTTCAACCTCTAGCTTCATCACATTCAATAGATGTAGAGCTCTAGGTACTGGCTTTTTATATTTATTGAGCTCGTTTGTGACAGACATTGTAATTCTGGATTTCACGTTTTCCGATACTAATCTGACAGTCAGGCAACAATTGATAGATAGAACAAATGTCAATTCTTTTGAAGTGGCATGTGAACATACTTCTACTTTCCCACAAAACAGAATTCTGAGTGCTGAGAGAGAAAGTTTTAGTGAATAGCCAGTTTATCAATTTTACATAGTCTGACCTACAAACTGTTGATCTTGAGGTAGTGGTTCATGATCTTATTTTCAAGTGTGAGACTGAAAATAAAGTATCATACACAGGTTGGCTTCACTCCTGTATTTAAAAAATGAAAACTACTCAGTGACAGATAAAGAATTATAATTAGAGGTAATTTGCATGAAGGCATATTGCCAGGAAGAAGTAAATTCTACATTGAGTTAACATTTTGACGTGATCTGTAATTTTGCCATGTAACAGCAGAAAGAAAAGGAGGTAAATAGCGAATATAGTTGCTCAAACGGGTTCGTGTCAAGTCTTCACTGGGTGAAGATGTGTTTCATAGCTATAAACAAAAGAAAGAACATTGTATGAAAACCTAGTGATTATCGAGCTTTCCAAATATCTTACATGATATAATGATGCAACTTTTTCTGAAAAGTAAATCTGTGTATTTATGCATTAGTACCCATCAGCTTTTACTGCCCAGGTAGGTTTTGTGACCCACGATTTCTACAAATTTTTGAGAAAGATTTGCTGACTTGCTCTTGGTTTTATTTGTGTAAAACCAAGTAGAAAAATATCTCAATTAAAAAAATATTCACACTTAAGCTGGTTTTATTATTTAAGGGAAACTCAAGTGTTGGCTTTTGAAGCTTTGAGTTTTGGTGACATACTTCAGGGCTAATTTGACCGCACTCAGTGAAAAATAATTTAGAAGCATAGTTAGTACCTATGGAAGATCCTCCACTTCGGAGAAGATGGAGACTGGCTCTAACCATATACTTTCTTTAACAGTGTCGGCTCCGATTTCAATTTATCCTGTGTCCTGATGCTAATTAACAAATAAGGCAGTGCTGGCAATCTGGTGGTAAAGTGCTGCAGCTCTGCCTGGTTAAACCCTGTATGAGCACTGTAGAGTAACATTTTCAGTAGACCTGAAGACGTTTACACCCTACAAGTGAGCGCGGCAGGAATGGGGCTTTATTCTAGAACATGGGAAAGATGAATCCAAGGTCCTGTGATATGGGGGGGGGGGGGGAATGCTGTGGCTTCTGCTGTGTTCGGTGATCATCATTTGCAGAGTCTTTCATTTCTTTTTCTGTCTTGGGCTCCCCAAACTGTGGGTGCTGCAATGTAAACAGGTACCCTGCAGATAACAAGTGTGAGCTCTCCTCCTCCTTCTTCCCATCAGTAAATCTTCAGAGGTAGGTGAGGGACTATTTAAATGCAAGAGAACTTCTTCTTTAAATAAATGCCTTGA
Source organism: Tringa tobata (assembly GCA_033628505.1). Classification (NCBI taxonomy): domain Eukaryota; kingdom Metazoa; phylum Chordata; class Aves; order Charadriiformes; family Scolopacidae; genus Tringa; species Tringa tobata. Next base: position 8,367 of record JAHREE010000271.1, read on the forward strand.
CATGGTGGCTTTCGGGGGAAAAAGATTGATGGAAAAGACAAAACAAAGTCAAAGACACATAATTTATATTCATCTTCCATCATGAGGAGGATGCATAATTTGAATGGGTTGTTTAAATCTCTTTTTGCAGTTATTTCACAACATGCACTTCACTTTTCCCTTTGGTAGGCAAAGTATATTAGAATTTACATTCACCCCTTTAAAACAAAGTACAATTTGATTGGATTTCAAGTTGCTGTAGATTGTCCTGAAATATTACTAAAATTAGGAAATTCAAATTATTTTCTGCCATCTACAGTTTGTGTGTAAGCTCGCTCACTCTCCATCCTGAATCACAAGCTCACTCCATCCATCCTGGCTCTGTAAGGAGAGACAACCATTCCTCTTTCCGTTACAGCTGACACTTGAAAATTCTCGGCTATTTTTAGATGATTTTCAATCTCATTTCTGTCCTTTGAAAAGAAAGAAGGAAAGAAAAAAAAAAAAAAATTCCTAGCCTTTAAATTTTTAACTTCCAGTGGGAGTTGCTATCGCAAAGAAGGCAGCTCGTCAATATAGCCTCATTAACACATTTTAACAGGTTCTGTTATATAAGCTTGCATTATTGTGATGGCTCTTTGTAGCAAAGCCGGGCAGGTTTCGAAAGTGTAGCTGCTTGCTCCCGAGTAATAGTTTGTGAAAATATAAAGCGGCAGTTGGAAAAGCGGTGGAGGCTGGAGATGATGCCCTGGTGTGACAGGTTTGTCTTCACCCAAGTGTCACGTTGGGGCACTGCTGCTGTCGTAGGCAACAGGACAGATCTGGCTGCTTGGTCTTATCTTGCTGGGTGGTTGTCGGTATCAGACTGTACCAGAAACCTCTACTGCCCTTCCAGGCCTCCAAGCCAAATTGTTTTCATCAAATAAATATTCTCTTTATTTTATTTTTTTTTTCCCACCAAATGTTTTAACCTAGAGCAATAATCCTACGAGATACACGGCTTTAGGGATAGATATTTTTCATGGTTCTGAAATTACTTTGTGAAGGAACAAAATGTTCTAGATACATTTCTTCAGCTGGCATCCTTTGGACACAAAATGCTCCTTACAATTGCCTGGAAACTTTTTTGGGTTTGTATTTGTTACAGTAACTTAATGTGGGAATTCTTAGCAAAGCATATAAATAACAATGATTATATTGCAAGTCTTTTTCACTGATAGCACTTGCTGTTCCTCTTGTTGCACTTCTAAAGCTGTTGTCTTTGACTTGACTTGATAAATTTAGAAATCGCATTATTGTCGTAAAATAGCATTACTTGTAAAATCTCCAAAATTGAAACAGCGCAGAGGGAACCAGTGGAATCAAGTCCACTGGTTTGTCACTGGACCTTCCTTTCTATCTGCTGTTTAAAGTATGTGGGAACATGCTAAGAAAAGAAAATGTCTTTTGCTGTACGTATGGCATCTACTCAAAGACCAATTTGCTTTCCTTTTGCCTTCTTTTTTTTCCCCTTTCAGCTGCCAAATCCACCAGTGTGGATGTCATTGTGGGGTGGAAGGTTCCTACTGGCCACATGATTCCTCCTTAAACCAAAGGTCCTCCCATTGCAAAGGGAGGAGAACGGGCACACGGAAAGAGAGCTGAAAAGCATCCCAGTCCAGCTGCCTATAAGTCTATAAAGACTTAGTTTCCTTCCAGTCATGTTAATTTATAGACCTTAATAGAAAAATTGCTTTTTTCCCCTCCTGAGAAGAGAGGGAGGAGGAGAAAGTGGAAAGCAAAGCTAATTGTTAATCAATACCAATGATATTAACAACTATTTGTGTGTTTAAGAGCCAAAATGGTGGTGGTGTGGTTGACTGTCCTTAACTGCACAACAAGCAAAAAAAAAAAAAAGGTCTATAATTGAAGTCAAACATGCTGTTAAATATTGATCCAGCCTACAGGAAACATAGGCAACTGCTTCTGCTACTGGATGCTTAATTCTTTGTGTTCATTAGATAAACGAGGATGTTTGAGTCAGAAATGTAATCTTGTTTTTTAAATGTGCAGCTTTGATGTTTGACTTAACTTCTCTGCTGTGTATTAGGCATATGGATCTTTTTTTTTTCTTTTTCCTTTACAGGGTATTACATTAGGTACGCTGTTTTCAAAAGACCTCCCCAGGAAGCTTTTGCATAGCTGTTCCCAGTAGCTCTTGAAATCAGATTCGTGAGTTTTTCAACTCTTGCTTAATGGCCATGAGAAGTCCGCCCTGTAAGGTACTAAATGTCTTTAATCTCTGACCGACTTGGACGAAAGCACAATGGATAAATCTTTTGGAAAAGCTCAGGGCCTGACAGCCCCGGTGTTAAAGACAGGATGTAGTGAGGAAATGTTCCTGTAAGGGCATTATTTGCGAAGAGACCAGGTACAACATTAGCTCCAATTTTCCTTTGTTTAGACAGCGTGACGCTGAGTAAGAGTAGTCCATGTTTCTAGGAGGTCTGAGCTTGGCCTGGACACAGAGAAGAAGAGGCCACAGGCTTCCAGAAAAAAGTGTTGTGCGTGTCCACAGTGAAATTACACCAGCCGATAATCAGATTTTGCTCCAAGACTTTTGTAACCTTTCCTATCTCTTTCCAGGTTTTTAAACTTGGTTCTGATTTGATAACAATATGCAGGAAAGTCGAAGGATTTTACTTGTTTTGCCCCCTCTGGCCCCCTGTTTAGGACTGCTCTTACTACTGAGATATAAGGTTATGAAAAAGATTCTATCTCATATGTACATATAAGTAACTAATGAGACAATATGACTAATACTTAATGTTTTACTTGCTGCTTGGTGATGTGGCAGCGACTAGAAGCAGAGAGCATTCTTAAAAATACCACATGAGGATGAGAAAATGTGTTATAAGTTGTTTCATAATCCCAATAAACCATTTAAGAGAAACACACACGCCCCACGCCTCACCCCAGGTTCTGGAATCCATAACTGAATTTTTCTGCTGAGGATGTTAAAATAACATATACGTCTTAGGTTATGAAACGTCGCTGCTGCTGGAATTTGCTGTGGATACAGAGGTAAACAAAAGGTCTGCTGGTCTTCACTGAAGTCACGTTTTCTTACCTGTGGTGGATACTTTCATTGGGTATTTGACTACAGTTTTCCACAAGTAGGTCCAAAAACCTTAATTACATAAAGCTGTTGTTAGTTATCTGTTTTTATACATGCGTATATGTGTGTATATGTAGCATTTCAGTAAATACGTGCATCCTTAGAATGTTTCTTATGTGAAAATACTCCCAAGTTGTCTTTGCAGTCTGTTACTTCTGAATAATCAGATGCTTGCATCATGTTTAATCAGCTCGGAAAGTGGGCTTAGTTCTAGAATGACTAGATGTTCATCAGGTGGGTGGCGTTTTTAATAAAAGTTTTGCTTAGCTATCTATATTTAATAGGGAGCATCATAAAATCTACCTGGTGCTGATAGAAGGTGGGAGACGCATCTAAGAGAGGTTTTCAGAGTGCCGTGGTGGCTTCAGCCCGGCATGGGACCTGCCTGGCTCTGTGGTCCTGCCTGCAGGAGAACCCACTCTGGCAAAAGAAGGTGGTTGCCGCTAGAGCGGAGGTGTATGAATACCATCTGCACACTCGTGGTACCACCTCGTGCTTTCTCTGATGGTAGGGGATGGAAAAAAAGGAGATAAAGGGTGCTGTTTTTAAAAAATGTGTAGGCAAAGGCGACCGAGAGGAAGGTGCTGATCTCTGCGCCCTGATGAAGCACTGGGACTACATTGTGCTTTGTCCCTTGCTCCTGCTTGGAGATAAGGGACAGTTTGGTGACAGCTATTTGATGTTCAGGAGTTTGGTAATGATTTTGTGTCGGTAATTGGGTACTGAAACTGAATCAGACCATAGGGAAGACATTTTTGATCAGGCACAGTGTTTTCTAAGTGTTCTAAAAAAAAGTGCGTGCGTGATGTGGCTATATTTAAAATGTAGTACATCTGTTAAGCGTTTAATTCTTTCCAAGATTTCAGGAGGTGACAAAGTTGGAAATTGTCTTAAAATTTAAATTAAGATTTTATTATTTTATTTTTTTCCAAGTTAGGATATTTGCCTGCTAGGCTTCCGCACTTCCCAGTGCTTCTTTGGAATAGTGTATTTGATTAAAAACTTAAATAAACTGCATTACGTGTGTATTTTGGGTTATGCTTTGACTTGTACGAGCCTCGTATCAGCCTTAGACGAGCGCGCAGCCAATATGGCCATAAATTTGTGTGAGCTGTTCTGCTGCTGCTGTAATGGAGACGGTTTTGCGGCGTTAGATTGTGCTGACAGTGTGTTATTTGTCTGCCCCGGTTGGAGTAAAGGATTTGTTAATTCTTGCACTGCTTAGAAAGCACAGGAGTTGGACCATGCCCCACCAGGCTTTGGTGCAGCTTTTTAAAACGCTAAATCCTCCTAAAATTGTTTCATTTTCAAAGAGGAGCCAGTTGTTTTTAATAGCAGAACTACCAACTTATGGAAATAACGTGATTTTGGGTGTGTTTTTAATGTGATCTCCTTGACTTTATGGTAACACAATAGTCTGTGTGTGTTGGAAATACATAATACTCGGTTCAGGAACTGCAGTTAATATACATGGAGTATATCTATAGTTTATCTAAATAAGACAACTTTAAAGGTAGCGAATGACTTTCACAAATATTAGTGAAGCAAAGTGATGTTCTTAAAGCCCTCACTGCTGTATTTAGGAGATTCAGCATAAAATGAACACAAAGCACAAGAGTTAAAGCCGTAAACACAGACCTTGGGATCAGAAGAAGGATGGCTGGGAGTATTTATAAAAGTTTTTATTGCCCTTTCAACGCGTATGTGATACTACAACTCTGCTGCAATGACTATTAGAAGATGACTTTATGGAAAGTTAGCCAGTGAAGTGTAGCCAGTAATAGATGGTTACTCAAAGGGTTAATCCTTTGATCTTTATTTATAGAATGAGGCACTCCTCAGACAAGAAGGGGTATCGAATTAATTAAGAAGTTTCTGGCTGCTACCTGGGCTTCTGAGCTGATGAGGGGCTGGTGACGCTGAGCCCCGGGGAAGGCAGAAGGTGGGGAGCCGGTACTGCTGATAACATATTCCAAATGTGCTGTCCCATTCCAGGTGTTCCAGATGTGCTGTCCCCCTCCGCATGGCAGAAGGGGGGTACGCTGGGGAGGCAAGGGAAGGGGAGACGGCAGCTTGAATTCAGCTTTGGGCCATAATCGAGCAAAACCAGCAAGGATCCCATCCCTGCGCTTGAGTTGGGAATGGCTCTGCTACAGCCTTGTAGGATAAAGAAATGGTTTTCATTTTTGGAGCATAGTTAGCTTCTTTTTTCATTATATGACTTAACCACGTCTCGTAAATTGAAGAAAACTCCCTTCCAAATGCCTTTCTTTCAAGAAAGCTTAAAATAAATGTCTTGATTTCTATACATGTGGATATTTTTATACTAATATATAGATGAACTGTAACAAACGGAGGACAAATTTTTACTCCCTAGTGTTCACTCTTTCTTTTCCCTTGTCAGGGGCTAAAAATCTACCACACAGGCACAGTATGCAAATTGGAAAGATCACCAGGTATTTTAATAACTAATGTGGATTAAACCTATGTTACTTGTACACGGAGGCTGTGGTAAGAGTGAAACAAGTGTTTGGCTTGAAAACTCCTGAGTTTTTAGTTTCTTAGCAAATAAAATCCTCATCTGGAGCTGTGTGGCCCATTCCTGAAAACCTGTTGTCCAGACACTTGGCTGGTTGAACCTGTTATTTTTCTGACGTGCCCCTTCGATAATCTGCCGGAGGAGGTAAGTCATCCCTCGTCGAACTCCGGTTGTGGCTGTTGTCAGGTGTCTCGGTGGTTGTGTTTTGTGGTATTCCTGCTTGCTCTAATAAAGCTGCTGGAATAGTTGACTTCAGTTTCCTGTTCTGTGAAGTTTAATTATTGCTAATGTAAGTTGGGTTTGTTGTTTTGTTTTTTTTAATGTGAAGTTTACCAGCCACATCCTGAAAATGTGATGGTGAAGCACTGGCTTGCTCTAGCTGAGATTTTTATTGTCCATTCTACTATGTGACTCCTAAACCCGGATTTAAATCCCTGGCAGTCATACATGTGTTCACTTCTAAAATGTATTTGTGGTAGAATGAGTGACACAAAATGCTGGTATGTGCTGAGGTTGAGGAATGAGCTCATTTATTGATAAGAAGTTGCACTAATGCTTTGTTGACAATGATTCCCAAAATGCTGAATTTGAGGTTTGTCCAGAAATCCAGGTGCCTGCTGCTGTAGTGGAGTTAAATAGGCTAAATAGTGAATAGTTAAAATTAGTATTATTGTTTTAGGAGGCACAGGGTGTATTGCTTCATAATTCTGTCTTGGACATGTTTGTCTGCAAATATTCTTTTTGTGCTGAGATGGGAATATTTTCTCATATCCCATCACAGTCCCATAATTTCTACCTGTAGCGTTTTTCTCCCCATGTTGAAGTAAGGGGGAATACGGGGCAGAATTCACAGAATCATAGAATTGTCCAGGCTGGAAGGGACACCCAAAGGTCATCTAGTCCCACCTCCCCGCAGTCAGCAGGGACACCCCCAACTAGACCAGGTTGCCCAGGGCCTCGTCGAGCCTCACCTTGAATATCTCCAGGGAAGGGGCCTCAACCACCTCCCTGGGCAACCTGTTCCAGTGCTCCACCACCCTCACGGTGAAGAACCTTCTCCTAATCTCCAGTCTAAATCTGTTCCCCTTCAGCTTAAAGCCATTGCCCCTCGTCCTGTCACTACAGGCCTTTGTAAACAGGTTCTCCCCAGCCTTCCTGTAGGCTCCCTTCAGGTCCTGGAAGGCTGCTATTAGGTCTCCCCGGAGCCTCCTCTTCTCCAGGCTCAACAACCCCAGCTCCCTCAGCCTGTCCTCGTAGCAGAGGTGCTCCATCCCCCTGATCATCCTCGTGGCCCTCCTCTGGACCCTCTCCATCAGGTCCACGTCCTTCTTGTATTGAGGGCTCCAGACCTGCACACAATACTCCAGGTGAGGTCTCACCAGAGCAGAGTAAAGTGGAAGGATCACCTCTCTGGATCTGCTGGCAACGCATCTTTTGATGCAGCCCAGGATGCGATTGGCCTTCTGGGCTACAACTGCACACTGCCTGCTCATGTCTAGCTTCTTGTCCACCAGCACCCCCAAGTCCCTTTCCTCAGGGATGCTTTCTACTTGTACTTCCCTTTTTTAGTATGGCAGTATGAATAAGTTGTGAAATAATTTGAGATCTTTAAAAGGTAAATCTTGATTTGGACATTGGAATGAGAAGAGCTGGGGGGGACTGTGGAGATACCAGCCATCTGGAGATTGGGATGATCTCCATCATCCTGGAGATACCAGGATTTGCATGTTCAGCACAGCAGCACTTGAGACTTCTTACGTGGATATGGGAAGGTGCAGTATTTGTCAGGAAGAATGTCCACTTTGTCTCTTCAGCAGGTTCTTATCCCACAGTCTGGTTTTCTTGTTGCTCTCCTGTGCTGGGGCAGCAGGTCCCCCTCAGCCATGTCTTCCCAGTTGCTCCTCTGCATCTTTTCCTTCGGTTTTCAATTCCCACGCTGGTGGTTGGAGCTGAGCGTTGTGCCTCGAGACTCAGGGAGGAGAAGTTGTCATGAACTATACTTTCCAGTAGTATTTTTTTTTTTTTCTTTAATACAAAACAGATAATGATTTCTCTTTCTTACTGCAATGTCACAGTAGTTCTAGAAGAGAGAGGATTTTTAACTGGCATTTATCTGGGAGGAAGGAAATAGTTCTTTAATGGTCTAAAGCTTTCTGATGCTGCCTAGTGTTTGGGGCGATTCATGCTGTTTCCTGAAACAGAATTTAGCTTTTTGGGTGCTGGAAATGGAAGGAGCATAGTGCAGCAGCAACACTGTATCCAAGATGGTTTTTGTTCTTCATTTGTTATAAGCTCTCCCCAAGGTAAATTCCAACACCTTTAAAACATGGAGAGGCTTCTGCTTTTCTCATGTGTGGAAGTGATTGATTGAGTAAATATCTCCAGCTAATATTTGACTGTTTTGAATACAGAGCGTACTTAGTGTGACTGTTCTTCTGAATACTACTTCTGATTTGAACGTATCTCCACGTGTGGAGAAATTTGAGGTCTTGAATTATCAGTACACATTGTACAAAAAAAAAATTACATATTTTTAGTTGCAGTTTTATCAGTCAAGATGGCAGAGAGACCAAGTGTATAATAATAGATGAAAATCTGAAAGGTGAGTGAGTGCTGATGTGAATGTTTACAGCATAATCAGAGGGTTGTTGAGTTCCTTCACGTTTGCCTTTAAAATATGGTATTATGAGATTTGGAGCTTTAACTACTTAATTTTTTAAAATACATAACTGTTTTTAATTTTTTTATTTTTTAAGTCTACTTAACTAAGTAGAAAGGGAAAAAAGATTTTAAAAGAACCTGAAGTGAAAGGAAGATTAATGGCTGATTTTTGGTCCAGTGGAGATGATTAGTTCTCTTCTGAGCACGGAGGTGATGGTGCTTCTCTATTTCAGGACCTCTGATGTCAAGGTCTCTCTGTGGAGCTTAGTTTTTCTTTTTGGATGCTCCTTTCCATTCCTGCCAGCAGATTTTAGGGGCCACACAGGAGTTGGATTTTCTCAGTGGAGCCCAAGCTACTACCCATGATAACTTGTGCGCTTCTAAAGAAAGATGAGATTTGCTGGTTGATCATTCTCCCTCCCCCTCCAAAAAAAAA
>JAHREE010000271.1:21682-120512 GCA_033628505.1 Tringa tobata
CTGCCCCATCCCTGGAGGGGTTCAAGGCCAGGTTGGAGGGGGCTTGGAGCAACGTGGTGTGGTGGGAGGTGTCCCTGCCCAGGGCAGGGGGTGGCACTGGGTGGGCTTTAAGGTCCCTTCCAACCCAAACCGTTCTGTGATTCTATGATACGTGGAGTAATAATGTGATGCTAAAGCTACGTCTTTCCTTTTTATGATGGTTTAGTACCTGGCGGTCTTGGTAGCCCAGCCTAATTGTGTGTTCCCAGAGGTGCACATGGATGCAGGTTTCCCCACACAGGTTGACCCAGATGTGTGTTGGTATCATGGTGCCTATTTCTGGAATGACAATGTGGTGTTGAACAGATAATTGGACACTTGCCCTACCTCCTAATGGCATCAGCTGAGCAGAGCAGGTGCATGGTAGGCTTAGTGCTCCTTTTTTTTTATTCTTTTCATTTTTAAACACTTAATCAGTTTCTGCTTCTTATTACCAAATTTTTTGCTATTGGTAGAAATTCAGCATGGAATGATATTTATTTTAATCTTTATATGCACCCCTGTGTGGGTGTATAAATAAATGCATTGATTCTGTTAGTTCAGAACTGAGAAAAAATATTGCAAGCTAATGTTTTGGGGGGTGGTTTTGCTTTTAATGTGAAAACTGTTGGATGCTGCGGCTATATAAAATGCCAAGATAGAAATTGGATCTCTCTTTACGCTCTAGCTATCAGTGGGGGGGGTGCCCCTGCTGTGTCCCCAACAGGTCAATGTGACAGTCCAGGCCACTTGCCTGTGTGCGAGCCAATCTGGCTGTTATGGCTTCTCTTTCCGTGCTTATCTACGTTTGCTGCATCCAGTTCCACTTCGGTTTGCCAGGCTGTGGGTCGTAGCATCGGTCATCCCTGGTCTGAAGGTGTTTTTGTTGTGGGTACAGTTGTATGATAAGTTTTTGTGATTAGAAATGTACTTGTTGGAATTTATTCCGCTTCGGTCTGCGAGCCCTGCCATAACATTCCCAGGTCTGTTTAACTGGAAACTTCACTCCTGCTGTCTAAACTTGCAAAACCAAACCAGGGGTAACCATTTGGAAAGGTTGTTGTGCGAGCTGTCCGTTCAGTCTATTTTCCAAATTTATACTGCAAACAGTAAAATGAAAGTGAAAAACTAGGTGATTCGGGGTGAAAGTGTGAGCCATGAATACTAAAAAATCCTTTTCCTCTTTGGCTTTGTGTAAACAGGAGCGTGTGTGTATCATGAAATGTTCTCAAATATTTTCCTCTTTTTTCTTTTTCCTTATCTACTACTACAATAGTATAGGCTTGCTTATTGATAAGCAGGTAAGTGTCAAAGCTCTCGTATCAAAGATTAAGAAAATAAACTTGATTTTTTTGATTTTGACAAAGTTGGCCAGTAATAGAAACAATATGTGTGTGTGAGAAAACATTCTGTGAGGTCCATGAGCCTAATGACATTACTGGTGATATTTCAGACTTAATGCCCCTCTCAGCTGGGAGGGGAGACATCAAATAATTAATTTAATACAATCTTAGCAGTTCTTTCCTTGCAGTTATCTGCAGGGAGACTAAATAAAAATACCTTAGAAAAAACATGTGACTAAGATCAAAATATCCTTATGGGAGGATCATTTCAAGGGCTGTTTTTAGGTACCTAAAACTTGAGACTGTCTTCCCCCTCCCACCCCCAGTTTGGTTTTCTATGGTGTTTTGGCTTGGGTTTGGTTTTTTTTGCTGTTTTGGGGTTTTTAAATCAGTTCTGTTTATTTTCATACTCAGGGAAATTGTTGCTTTGCAGTACTATATTTTTAAATGTCTCAAGAAGTTCTAGGGAACTGTGTTGTTTATATTAATCAATATAAGAGCCAGGGCTCTTACGTCTTTATTAGTTTTTATGTATCTTTAATTTCCTTGTTAAATTGCGCAGGGCCATATTTAATACCAAATGCTGCCCAGTGCATGTTTGTATCCAGTTTCCTCAGTAAGTTGTTCTGCCTTTGAGTTTGCAACTTGAGTCTTTTATTTGGTTTTGTTCAAAGCTGACGTAACCGTGCCAGATCTAATTCTTTAAATTTCCCATTTCAAACCTCCTTACAATTTAAACATTTTCTACTGCACTGAACCAGTCTTGTGCTTATCCAGGCTATACCTTGCATTTAATTTGCGATCTGAAATGACGACGGGAGCTGTGTCTCTAACTCAACTTGCAACTCTGTCTGAGTTTTAAGCTCAGATTGGGGAAAAAAAAAAATATCAAAGTATAAATGTATTTTGCTTGCCTCACTGGGGCTGTTTTACTAGAAAGCAAGCTGTGTTGAGCAATTCGAAGTCCTTACTTACTTGGTACAGCACGTTCCCAGTAAACACCAGGGAGAACTGGTGGCCTGTTTCTCCAGTCTCCCACTCGTGTGGGATTGATGCAATTGGGATAGACCTGAGCTTTAGTCCAATAAAATAAATCCTGTCTTTTGGCAGGAAGGAAAGAGGCCTTTTAATTTCTCCATCCGGTTGCCAAATACAAGGGTTTATTTTCAGGATTGCTGGAGCTGGAGGTTGTTTGCTGGAGGACAAGAGGATGCCTACCAGGCTGGTGCTCAGCCTGTGCTGGATGCTCCGCAGGATTTTCCACTGCAGGAGGTTACGTGTTTCCCTTCAGCGTTCTGCAGTTCTCCCATGCCTGTAACCTTCTGCAAATAACTAACCAGCAAAGCTACATCCCTACAAATCATCCCCCAGTGCTCCTCAGGCTGGATCCCTCGGTTCCCGCTGCTCACTTGCACTCTCTTTAATTCAAATTAAATTAGGGAAACACAAGGGAAAATCCATACGTTTTAAGAGGCTGGTTCCTCTCTGCTGTGTCTGTTGTTAAGGGCTGCTTGGAATTTGCCTCCGTACAAAATTCCAGCTTTTGCTTTGCTTCAGGAGGGAGGCAGAGGTGAGATAAGGGGTTGTAAGTCGGGGAGGTAACGAGGTTTTGCTGCTTGTCACGTCGTGCAGACAGCGTCCACGAGGCTGTGTGGGTTTTTTGCTTTCTCCCATGTAGATTAGGATCGTTGAATCATGTTGGCTTCTCAATTGCCATTTGGAAAATCGGTTTTACCTTCTTTAGTAAAAATCTTATAAATGTTTTCCTTCCCCGCCTCCAGCTTCTTTCTTTTCTGCGTGCTCCTTCCTTTCCTTCCAGTCCTTCCTTCCAGGTTTCCACTCTGAGGTTGAAGCCACAAGAAAGGGTTGATTTAGAGCTCGATACAACTGAAGGAGTGAGAAGCTGAAGCAAAGGGAGTAATTGACGTGATGGGAGTAAGTAGCCGGGGTAGGATGGTTGGAAACTTGCGCAGCAGATCTGCTGATGGACAGGATCATCCGACAGGATCTTCACTGGTCTCCAGCACATCCGCTACAGGATTTTCCCACTTCCTCTGATCTCCCATTTTCTTCCTTGCTGTTGTCCAGTTAATGTGCTCATCAGGACAGGATTCCTGAAGAAACGGCCAAAAACTTGTTTGAACGGGTCATAGTCATCCTTTTACTTTTATATGGGCTGCGATCTGGAACATTATGCAATGTCACTGTTGATGAATTGGCAGTGAATCTCCAGGCCGTTTGTTCTTCAAAACCTGTATTAGCTGGTTTTAATATTAAATTTAAAGATGTAAGTGGCAGAGTAGCCAAGCCCCTGTGTTGGTTCCTTTCCAGGAAAGGAGCCCATCTCTGGTGGGTTAGGAAGCGCCCATAAAACTTTTTCAACCCAAATAGCTGGTTTTAACTCCGGATTTATGGGATTTACAATAGAGCAAAATGGAAAGTAAATAATACAATATCTGGAGCATCTCTTTTACACTTGAAAAATAAGTGTGCCCTAGGAAGGGGAGAACCAGGATGACTAGGAAAAGAGCTTGCCCAGGGCTGCCAGCGCCCTAGGATGAAGCCTGGGGTGGGTGCTCCCCGCCTTCCCCCCCCACCCCTGCGGTGACCACAGTCACCGACTCGGGGGGCCATAAAAGGAAACAACATTTCTTGTCAAAATACAGCTGCCCGGCCTGTTTGCTTTCTGGGAAAAATGTCCAGTAACTCTGCTGAGCCAGCCTTGTGATGTGCAGATTAAAAGTATAAACATTTACTTACTCTTAACTGGAGTCGTTGGCTTTTCAGAACCCATAGGGCAGGGGAACAACAGAACTCTCCCGGCTGATGAATGGTCGCCATGTAGCGATGTAAACCCTATGCAGGGGTTTAAAGTTCAAAATAGCTCCTTTTTTTTAATAAAAAAAAGTCTCCTATTTTATCCGGAGGAATATAGCAAACAGACTCATTATTTGCAAAAGTCATGCCGCTTTGAAGTAAATGCAATTTTGAATAAAAAGTAGCGAAGATTTTTTTTCTCTTCATCATTTAATTTCAATTATTTATAATGCTTTTCCCTTATTGCTCAGAGAATTTTAAATTTCTATAGGCTCTTTAAATGATGCAAGAAAGTGTTCTCTTGGCATGTAATGTAAACTAAGTGAGTGGAAAAGTAAATATTTAATGCTAACATATTGAAGTATAAATAGCGGTTACTGTGTGTAATGTTTCAATTGTAAAAGTATTTCTCAAGGTCTGTTAGTACGCACCATTGCCCGTTAAAAGGATCGTGTTTTTTTGAAAGTTGCATTTATATTTTGGAAAGTATATCTAAAATTGGTCCTAAACAGGTCTTTGCCAGCTGTGGTGCCTTGGATCCTTTATGTGTGTTTGTCCCTCGTCTCCTGAGAAGGTCTGATCCGCTTGTCGGCAAACACAAATTAACAGGCGATGAAGTTTATCGTTCCCAGAGGTTTATCCGTATTCCAGGCTGGATTTGGAGACTTCCTAAAAATGAGGAATATGGTCGGGCAGTGGGAGGTGGCTTTGGCAAACCCCCGTGTTGGGTCAGCTCAAATTATTTCAGTATTGTGCCTGGCTGCCGGGGTGTGCAGCTTCCCTGGGAAAGCTCCTTCGGGGGATGCTTGCCTGGCCCATTACAGGTGCTGTTAATTAACTTTTCTCACCTTGGGCATCTCAGCAGACAAACGGAGTTTGGTTTCTCTCCCTCTCTTTGGAACTTGATCTTTAGCACTCGTGTTTTGCAAGAATGGGGGATTTATCGTACCTTGTGTCTTGAAGTACCTTGTCCCATGGCCTCGGTTGAGGGACTCTCCTCCGGATTCCCCCGTTCTTGTGGGTTTAACGAAGATTCTAAGTGTTGTTTTAGCACAGTTCTTGTGGTTAGCAGTAATTATACAAGCTTTACTGTATCCTATCTGTGTCATCAGGACTGGCTGGCTTCCACGCGGGCACGAAACCAGTGAGATGGAAGCTTTTAGCGTGCTTTGACATTGCACAACAGCTGTACGATACTTAAAGCTAAAGTTTAGCTCAGCCTGAGCCAACCTGACATTTGAACTTAATGTTTAACGTGTTTTACTTTAGAAATAATATTACAGGGAGGTGTCCCGCTATTGAAGAGAGTTATTATGATAACAGGTAACGCTCATCTGGGATTCCACTGATAATTATAGCTAAATTGGCCTTGGGAAGTTTATATTTTGTATGTAAAACATGTTTTTACTTAAAGTTTTTTTACAAGGGAATAGTGTGAGTGATCTTTCTAACTTTCAGCTTTTCCAGCTCTTAAAAAACTGAGTTTAAAATGCAAAAGTTCACTCCTGAATTGCACTGCAGAACGTGAATACACTGGAGCTTTTCAGAATGTTTTCTTACCTTCCTGAAGTGTAGCTGCTTCGGAGCAGATTAATAAATTTGTTGGTGATACGCACAGTTATAAATGTTAATTATCATAGTCTCCATAGATGCTGCTGCTATCTTTGTCAGCTCGTGCTTTCTCTTGTTTATTCTGCTTTAATACTGCCATGCTAATACTGAGTCATATTTTGAAGTTGTGGTTTGGAGATGCCTTTCCAGGACCACGAGCTCTCCGCCAGCGAAGCACGATATTACACTGCTCTCTCCAGTAGCAGCTTCTTTTGGTGGTAACTCCTATCCCCTTGTTCTCTTCCTGACCCACCTGCACGGCAGGCTGAAATATGGTTATCTATTTAGCAGTAAATACTTGCTCTGCCACTCCCATACCTGCGATCAGGGTGAGGTAGCAGCATTTATATTATTGCCGTAATAGAAGTAGTTTATTAAGTAAATGATTTATATATTAGTTTCTAATCTAATATATAATTATATAATGAAAATGAAGCAAATCCTCTTCAGTGCTCTAAAAGCAAAACAAAAAACCCCTCTGTCCCTGTGAACTCTCGTTTATTTAAACAAGAGAGATGCAACAGAGAGATACAGGCCACAGCAGAAATAAATCCATATTCAGGGTATGAATATACTTAGATATTTTCTTTCAAAATGAGATTTAAAAAAGAACTATCTAATGTCCCATCTCGTACATTTAAAAGTCTAAATGCTTTGTTCATAATCATCAAATGTGCTGTGCTGATGGTGCAGTACAGATAACTCTGAGGCTGTTTAGCACTTAACGAAGGTCTGATCTTGCCAACTTTCCTCTCATGGGTTTTTTTCTCTCCTCCGTTCGATCTGCTGCCTTTCTTGCAGCCTGCTGCTCCTTTTCCATCTCGCTAATTCTGTAATTTGTTTATTTGCTCTCTCTGACATACCTGAATGAGCACTTGGCAAGCGTGGAAGAGGAAGGTGGCCCTGCAGCCTGTGCAGCAGGAAGGTCCCCAGGCACCCTGTGCGGTTGAGAAGGGCTGGTTGGGGTTCTGTGGGGCTCACCACAAGCTCTTTCTACCTTCTATTTTAATCTAATGGTGCTTTTTGTTAAATCACTTTACAGACTGCTCATCTGCTATGTTTTGAAGACATTCATGTGCTTCAGTCCACACGGCTGTTTGGAAACGAGCTATCCAAGCTCATTTAGTTAGTAATTGTAAGCCAAACATTTATATCCCATTTTACATTTTATTGCAATTTGTAAATTCTATCAGTAATTGATTAGAAATGTTCTTCAGGGAGGCTAGATATGATTCAGTCAGGTCTCTGAAGGTGCTTGCTTTGTGCTTATTTCCTTCCTATTGCTAGAAAAAATAGATGTTTTTTTTTCCTACCCTTCATAAGGTAGGAATCACTGATTTGACTTTCCTGAATAATAGATATTTCTGCCTTTTAGTAGTGTTAGCGCCAATCCATTTGTTTAATTTATAAAGCTTTAATACCAACAGGTTTTACAGGTTGTATGTAGTTAATTCTTATCCCACGATGATACATTGAACAAATGCTTAAATTCTTTTATTACCCGAGAAACACTAAGTGCTAATTTATGATGCAGTTGCATTCAGGTTGAATCTTAATTTTATGTGTGTGTCGCTTAACAACAGATGCTTTGGGGAGTAAAGACTCCTATAATTAGATTTGGCATATGTTTTCCTGATAGGTGAAATAGTTTGCATGCTTCTAGAATAAATATTTTCTGCAGCCTGTATTTATAATACTGGTAAACAATTGAACATGTTACCTCTAAGTCCTACATGTTTAGTGTAAGCTGTGGCTTTTGGAACATGTACCCTCGTGATTAAAAAATATTGAGTCCTTTCTAATGGTATTTTTTGTTGTTGTTGTTTTAATAGTCCAAAAAAGGGAAAGATCAAAGTGCAGTCTGTTCTTTCCTGCCCTTCTAGATATACAAAACAGCTGCAAAGCACAATCAACTATTGTAGTGATATGTGCCCGAGGTCTATAAATAGACGTAAAGCTTCAGGCTTGAACTGTGCTGCTGGAGAGGCCAGGGGATTTTTGCTTGGGGTTACTAAACATTCCCTCGCTTGTTTGTGGTTTAGAACCATAATTTCCTAGGCTGCTATATTCCAATTAAATTTGAATTCAGAATGATTTTACCGTGAAGGCTTTACATGACTTCACTGTTTGCAGTTTTCTCCTTCCCTGTTTTTTTTTTTTTTTAAACCTTTTTTTTTTTTTTTCCCCCAACACACCAGAATTTTGCAAGTTTCTAAAGCAAACCGATTTAAATACAAGAGCTAAATTGTCTGTCAAAAGACTATTGCTGGGAGGTATGGCCTTACTGGGAAGTTTATGGAGGTTTGTATGAAGAGTGAGAACCTGCATCATGTTTCGTTAAACTGTGGTCTGGGCTCTCCTTCAACCTGGAAATGTGTGGTGTGGTGCTTGATAAGAGCTTGGTGTTCTTTTGAACTGGAAAAGTAGGCGGCTGCAGCAAGAACGCTCTGCCTCGCTCTGCAAAAGAGTAATAAAATCTGTACGGCATATTCAGAGCTGTTAGAGCTGTTCCCAGATTTTTTAATTCAATATGCCGCATGCTTTTTTATTCATCGTGTTAGCTCGTATTGGGAGAGCTGGTGAGAATGTGAGAGCTAGGGACTTGTTAGATGATGAGAGAAAAAAAAAAAAATAGTGTATTTGGCAGAAGTGAGGTGTTGGAGATAATTTGGGTTTTGGGTATCCAGGAAGTGGTGGAAGCTGCTGCTGCCAGAGGTGAAAGGAGACTCGAGACTGCTCATCTCCTTTCGATGCTCTCTCTTCCTGAAAAAAACTATTGATTCCCATTGCATTTCAGCAACATTAGCACCTGGCAATATCAGTAGTGCTGGCCTGCTTTAAATTTAAATGAGCGGGAGTGATAAAAATAACTACTTTTAGCATTTAAAATTAGTACTTTTCAGCTGTAACCTTCACGCTTTGAGTCAGGTGAACCAGTTCATCTCTTGAGTCTGTTTTCTGTCAACAACAGGACTTGAAATTTGATTTATCACTGCATATCAGGAGTTATTTAAAAGATCTTGCCCCATGTAGGCATCACACTGAAGGTGTTTCACAAAGCTTTCAATGCATAAATAAAATTTCAATATATGTGGTCAGCATTTTCCAAGGCCATGTGAGGTTCTGGTGGAAATTCCTCAGTCAGAGAACGGAGTGGGAATTTCTAATGCACTTGATGGTAAACAGTGTTGTTTCTGAAGAAATAGCAATACAAATGTTGAAGGACATGTTGAAATATCAACTGAAAAAGATAAATATATATAAATTCTTTAAATCTACAGGCTCATAATATTTATGCAGCACCCAGAGTTTCATATAAGATGCTGATATGTTTGTAGTGCTGCTGTTCTGAACAGTGATGATGGTGACTGAGCAGTGTTTGCCGATGTTTTTTTTTGTCAATTGGACAAAATTCATGATGAATTCCGATTTACCTGAACTGAAAAATCCATCTAGTACGACCTACCTTTCTGAAGATAAGGGCATGAAGAGGAATTTTATAATTGAATATGATGAAAAATTGGAAAGTTTCCTCTTACCTATGTATTACTCTGCTGGATCAATGAAGATCTAAACCAAACAGGCACATAGCAGATCTTTGAGACAAACAACACTCTTCCCATAGTTTTTTTATGTGTCTGGCATTTGGCTTCACAGAATACCATGGGTTTTTCAGGAACCTCTGAAGGTGTCCTGTTCGAACTCATACTCAAAAGAGGTTCAATGAGAGCTGGTGGTTATGAATCTCCCCAGCTTTAACTTGTCCACATCATCTCTTGTCCTGTCGCTGTGCACCTCTGAGAAGAGCCTGGCTCTTCCTTCTCCCTGCCCTCCTGTTAGGCAATTGAAGTCTTCTCCTCTCAAAGTTGCCAAAACCCAGCTCTGTCCTCACACATTGTGTGCTTCAGCCCCTTAATCATCGTGGTGGCTGTCTCTGGAATCACTCCATTGTGTCAGGTGTCTCTCTGGTCTGGGAAGCCCAAAACTAGACATGGTTCTCCAAGTGGCATCTCAGGTGCTCGCTGGAATGCTGTCATTGCTGAGGTCTCACCGAATGGTCAACCAGTCTGTTGACTGCTCCCAGCATGTCATCGTGTCCCATTCCCCCAATTTGCTCTTGGCAATGAACTCAAAGGTAACGTAGAGTTCTTTTCTTACTCAACCTGAGATCTGCAAATTGAGGAGCTCCTGCTCTTTGTAGCGAGGAGGCAGATCAAACCCGTGTACCAGCACTGGATGATGAATAAATCCATCTGAGAGATCTCCAGGATTTTACCTCTTCAGCTTCAAGAAAACAGACCATTTCTAAAGCATAGCAGAATGGGAAGGGGGAAGCGCCAAACCTTGCTTTTGTGTTGAGACAGTTACATGCAGAGGACTCCTTTCTCCATAACCACCATGACTCATCTGTGTGGTAGCAAGCACAGTAGGAGAGGCTGAGAGAGGAAAAATCAATCTCCTGCCCCCTTTCTGCAAATTGTATGGAGAACTTTAGCTGTTTCACAAGGACTTGGGCTCTTCCTTAGTATGTGTTTTGGTGAAACCTGGTTCCTGGTGTAGGAGAGATTCCAGAACACAGCTAGAGAACTTCATCACAAAACCTCTCGCACTTGATGCAGTCGGTGGTTCATCTCTACAGCGGAAAGTGAGTTGAGCTGTTCGCTGGACCCAGTCTGGCATGTTTTGATTTCTGACTGTCAAGGGCATTTCTTTGCAGTACTGCTGCCAGCAGAGGAGTTTGCAGAAAAGATCTAGAGAAGGCAACATACAACTTGATAAGTGGTCCTTGGAGGCCATTGCCACTCTTGGTTGTGAAGTGTGTCCCGATGTCTGTCTGATCTGTTGGTGGTTCTGGGCTGGTCCAGGCCTGTCTCCTGGGAAGAAGCTAGCCAGAAGTTCCCTTTGGACTACCAGGCTTAGAGCCTGATTCTGACTCTTCTCTCCTGGGACCTGCCTTGTGTTGTCTCTTGAGTGCAGCGTAAGACTTGGAAGTTCCCCTCTGTGTTCAGTTTAACACAAATCCATGGGTTTAAAATGTAATTACAAGATTGACTCCTCATTAGAATGAGAGAAACGGAGGGGATAAAAACATGCAGACAGAGAGATGTGCAGATCCATCTGGTTGCAAACAAAAGCAGAGAGAGGGCAAGGAGCATCTTTTGTTTTCATTTTCAGAATATTCAGAGCATTTTCAGAAGGACAAGGGGGTTCCTCTGAAGGCAGGGCTGCAAGAGCAGCACGAACCTGTGTTCCTCAGCTGAGTCCGTCCCTGGAGTGCCCAAGGAGATCCTGGCCATCGGGAGGCTCTGAGTGCTGCTGGAGCAGGAGGAATGGCACCGGGGGCACGGTCCCGGGGTGCTGCTCTCATTACATGCTCTGTCACAGATAATAAAGATGATGGAGAGCCTTTGGGGAGGTCAGTCGATTCTTTGGTTTGGACCAGAAGAAGATGTTGTTCTCGTAAGTTTTTCTTTTCCCAGAAAGAGCATGTGAAGGGAAAGGTTGGTTTCTTAGGGTGGGTTCTGTATTTTATGTTCTTCTCTTTGGGGTTCAGCATCTTCACCCAGCATTTTTAGTTTGGGCAAAACTAAAATGATCGTTTTGCATTGGGCAAAAATGGGCTTAGCCTTACCTCACTAGCCAGTATTTTTATTTATTTGCTTGTGAGAGCAGCAGCTATTCTGTGTCTTCCTGAAATACTGTTTTTTTCCATGAGCTCTTGGTTTCTGATGTTGTTACAGGCTCCTCAGTTGAACTCCTGAAATCACCTTGTTATCTTGAACAGAGTGTAGCTGTTGTGATAGTCCCTCGCAACAGTTCCCTGTTTGAGTTGGCAAATCTTTTCCTGAACTTGCTGTACCCTCCGGTAGATAAAGTGGCAATCTAAAAGCAACACAGGCTTCACACCGAAGGATCAGATTGAGGCTTCGCTGAGCACAGCTACATATTTTCTTTATTTTATTATTTATTTTTACCTTCAGGCTTCTGTGCTTGCTGGTTTCCCTTTGCGAAAGTGCAGCTACCCTGGATGTGTGCACCGTGCCGCGCCAGCCGAAAAGACAAATGCTTTGCTTGTGCTCTGGTGCTAATGGGAGAGCAGATTTAAAATAATCCCTTTTTCCTCTAATATAAACAACTTCCGTGCTTCTGACATGAAAGATGAAAAGCACACCTCCTTTTAAAACCAGAGCTCGCTCCTTAAGATTGTGGCAGCTTCATCAGTTTTTTTAAGAAATAAATAATTTTACGTGCTTCATATGAGAAATTATTTTTAAGAAACACTATATGATTTCCATATTCTATATATTCTTCATATTCTGCAAACAGGACCCCCAGCTGTTGTGCACTACCTTCAGTAGATGCCTATGACTCAGTGGAGCCCTCCAGGAACTATTAGGAAAGTATTTCCTTTCTCAGTTGTAAGTTTATATGCTCCTGTTCCAGATTCCCAAGTCAACTCTTGCATGAAATTCCGGTGGCCTGGATCAATGAGAAATTAAATTTCTTGGGCTGGGCAGCTAATTGGAAAAAAAAGATACGGAATCATGGGTTTAGCGCAAAAAAGTTTGGTTTAGGTTGGATTTTGTGCTCTGCAGGAGGATAATGCTGTTCATTTTGAAGTTTAATTTTCCTAAAAGATCTGAATGGAGGTTTCCAGCCGAGGGAAGTGTCCAAGTGGAACAAAACCTGCTGGCCATGCCTGGGACCTGCAAGGCCATTTTGTGTTGAGCAGGGAGCTGCAGCTCTGCCCTGGTGGATCAGGGATGCCTTCCCCAGCAATTATTAGCTACATAATGCAATGAATTTTGGCTTGCCCGTTTTGGTACAACTTTTGGTTATTTTTTTTTCTGTAGAAGTTACCATTCTATAAGCTCCAGTGGCAAACTGCAGTGTTAGCAATGCTCATTTCTATGCTCATATATATTGTGGTATACTTATAATTCTTAATTTCCTGGTGTTTCTAAGCTATCCTATGATGTTTTTTCCAAAGGGAGAAAAATCTCTCACTTCTACACAGTAGCACAGCATTGACGTGTCTTCCTTTATACTAAAAATTATTTTCGCAAAGTATGTGTTTAATTTTGTTCATTTTAAGTTTGGTGACAAAGCTTTTTAGATTTGATCCTTTGGGAGGGTACTCTTTGTTTTGACATAAAATTCTTCTATAATTTTATGTTGCCGGTCAAGAAAGGAGGGTGTGCGAGAGCAGCAGGAAGGGTGAAGTGCAGGCAGAAATCCACCCAGGAGGAGGGCACAGTGCCCATAAAGAGCAGAGACCTCGCTGTATGCAAAAATAACGTGAAAACTGAGACATTGACTTGTGTGCCTGAGGTTTTGGTATTAGTGACAGGGAATATACGTACTGAATAACCCGTGAACTCGCCTGTAAGCCGCGTGCTCTGTTTAAAACCCTTCCATGATATCAGCGTCTTTAATTTCATCATGTCGGTTGTTTAATTTCAGTTTTCTTTAGGGAAGGCATTGCAACCTGAAGACAGTGTTAAAATCACCCATTTTGCCTGTTTTGAAGCTTCCTCTGCGTCTCTGAGCTTTGCTGTACTCTAGATACACCATTGCTTCTAAACCAGCAAGAGAGAATACTGGTTATCCCAGGGTGATACTAAAAAGTCTCAGCAGTTGGTTATAAAATGCTCCCTTTACCTAAAATAGTATATACAAGTGTGAGAGTAACAAAAAAAGCGTTTTCTCTTTCTCATTCAGACAATCTTATAGTGTTTCTTAGATATTTATGGCAAAAATAATTGCTTGTTATCAGCTTAAAAAAACCAACACAACATTTTTTAAGATGAGTAAGCTAAAACCACTGTGATTCATCGTGTTTCTCAGAAACCTTGATCCCTGACCTCAGGGAAAGAGTAATCCCACAAAATACTTCATTCTTCATTGAGGAATTTTGTTTTTAAATGCTTGGTTCTTCAAATAAATAATAAAAGACTTCATTAGGCAAGCGATTCGGAAGAATTACAAAGAAATGGGACCAGAGAGGTGCCCCTTCCAGTTCTAGCAGAGTTCTGACAGAGAACAGCAACAGCAGCACAGAGGTAAATACAGGGGTCAGGGAAACATTTAGATTTCTTTCAATTTTGCTAAGTCTAGCCAAAGGCCCTTTTTTAAGGTTTGGTAGAGGAGGGGATATTTCTTTTGTTTCTTTTTTGCTTTCACTTGATTTTTAGGGGTTTTTTTGTCTCTTTTTTAGCTTTTTTTCCACAGGTATAGCTACAGTTAAATACATAGTTTTCAAAAGAATCTTCTTCTGGAGACCTGAAATTTGATTGTTACTTTTCCCAATGTCCTTTCCACCTTACTTCATTGTGATTAAGAGACTCCAGGTCTAAATGAGATGGGATTTAAGTTATGTAGGTACAGCCCAACAGCAGCCCTAAAAATTAAACTGGAGAGGGGCTTATCACCTAATTTCCATAGTTAATGAGGCCAATTTACATAGGTACCTTGCAGGGCTACCTTTTTCCTTGTGTGCTCTAACAGCCTTTGCAGGGAGGCTGGAAAAAGAGAACAGCTTTTCATGCTATTTATGCTGATCTCATAACTTAATAACCTGCTTGAAAATGCCCAGTGGAGGCAGAGGGTGATGTAGGAATTTGCATGGAGTAAAGGAAGTTTTCATAACAGAAACTTCCTGTCAATAAACTTGTTACCTGGTATCATCTAACCATAAAGAAAGCTTCCATAAGAAGAGCTTTCTTCCCTATTTCTTTCCAAATTGTCATGTATATGCCATATACATGCCATATTTGGCATATCCTGAAACTCCTGTCTCTCACATCAGTTTATCAACTGATCGCTCAAGGTAGTTAGTAGCTCTCTGGCATGCAAGCATAGCAGAAACATTATTTATATTGTATTTTGAGTAGATGTGAGATGCCTCTTCCTAAGAGCTAGGAGACTGGCTGATTAACTGGAGGAGATAGTGGGCCACTCTCTTGTGGTTTTGGTTTTTCAAGAGGAGATGAGTTTCCGTAGCGAACAATCTATTTATACCAGTTTGGAGCCCACTGATTTTCACCCCGGTTGTTTTTGCATTCCAGACACATTCCTGTACTCCCCAGTAATAACTTTGAGCCTGAGGGAAGTTTGAAATGTAATCAGCTAGTTATTAGCACGAAGCCCAAGACTGTTTTTTCAAAAGATGAGGAAATCAAATATGGGACATGAGCTGACGGAGGAGCTGGTTGTTGGGGGCTTGCTCTGGTATGAAGCAGGCTGCCAGGTTTGGTCCAAATGTGGAGAATAATAATAGATGATTTATGGAATATTCAAACCTTGGAACAACAGAAATGCTGATTTTTACCTGTGTCTGTTTTATGGCATTAGAAAGACTTCTGCTTGCCTGTCAGCCAGTGGTGTCAGTATCTCCTTTGGTCTTAAAAATAGGTTTGAGTATCAGCACTGGGCAGACTCGTTGCTCTTTGTATGGGGATGAACTCATTTCAAACACAGGAACAAGCCGAAGGAATATGTCAACGGACTTGCATTTGGAGAATGTTTTGTTTTACTGCATGTTATTTGATGACATTCACACTAGCTAGATTTAGTGACAAGATGTCAGGAGGTTTGCCATTTGGATACATTAAAGAATTAATTACATATGTTCTATATTTTATTGGCATGTCTTGTCTAAATTGTGATTAATCTATCGTGTTAATTTATGCATGTGATAAAGCATTTGAAGTGGATGCTTGACGTGAAGCTGAACATCTCCTGACCCAGGGGTTGGGCTCCTGTGTGTGATGAGATTGAGTGATGTGATGAAGACCCTCAACAGCTACTCATGATAGAAGGTTTGTTCTCGGTCCTTGTAGCTGGGGCGTGGAGGTGTCATCACCCTTCTTGCCTGTCATGTTGTCTTCTAGTAACAAGAGATGCAGCATCCTCCATTGGACAGTGATATAATGGGAGAGGGCAATAGAAGATGTCCTAGAAGAGCCCTTGTTATGGTGTTTTTCAGCCTGTTGTGGTTTGCAGGCTCCTATGAGTATGAGTGCTGTGGCCCACTTAGAGATTCAAAGCCAGCTCTCAGCGGACTCGTTTCCCTTGGGTTTTGTTCACAGACCCTTAATAACTACTCCATAAATCCACAGAGGCTAAGGATGACAGGTGAGAACTGGAAGTTGAATGAGCTGTTGGGTGAGACTCTTCCAGTGGAGATGCTGTGTCTGTCTCATCAGCGTAACGAGCCAAGAGTGGGGCACCCTTCGTGCAGGGTGGTGGGCGCTGTCTTGAAATCAGCTGTTGCTGGAGCTCTCATGTCCTTGAGGGTCTGCTCCATGGTCTGTCTCCACGGTGAGTTTAGTGTGGTGTCCTGGGTAAAAGGGATCCATGTTGGGGATCCAACCTGGAGCCCGAAACCGTGGATTCTACGTGAAGACAAAGGGGACGGTTAATGTCTCATGTTGGGACTAGAGTTTGTCTGACTGTTAGACACAGAGGAAATGGAAGGAATTTCAAAAACGTTTTGACTGTGTGAATAAACAGAGTTCTGGAAATATTTCCTTTTTAACTGTTTTGCGACTTTCAAATTCTTTTTATTTTGGGGAGGGATTGTTTGTTTATGTATTTTACTTAAGGAAGGGAAATAAACTGTCTGAAAAGATGCTCTCTCCTTGGGGGAGACACAACACTCAGTAGCTCTTCTCAGCGGTGGCTCTCAAATTAATCTTTCTTTTGTGCTAGAAACACTGCAAATACTCTGTGGTTGAAGTTTGCCAATTAAATTAAAAATACAGCTGTATAGTGACCCATACTTGGTGGCTGCACTTTGGGGTTTCTTCTTCACCACCTTAGCAGTGTTTATACTGTTACTGTATATTGTTATTCTGAAGTGCCTCCCGCAGCAGTTTTGTTTGCATTCATTTTATTTTTCAGGACTGAATTAGTAACCATTTAAAACTGCCAACCACATGTAAACAAGTGGTGCATAAGTTATGAATAACAACTTACCTTGAATTACAAGCGCCTGTTTGTATTGCACAACGCCCAGCGTTGGGGGAATTGTGAAATGGCTGAATTCGGGAGTGCGACGTCGTTTCTATTTATCTGGTTTCTTGTAGCCCATTCAAATGAATATCTCGGTGCTCGCGTGATTCCCACAGCTGGCAATCCTGATGCTGGGATTGCTGGATCGCTGGGATGTTGGGAGATGGCACTGGCTCCACTCCAGTGCCACTGCCACATGGTGAGCGTTGTTTCTGCAGGTTCTGTCGAAGCTCTTCTCGCTCACTGCATCACTCTTCAGTTCTGACCAAAGAGCAGCAGAGCTTGGATGGGGGGGGAAAAAAATAATCATTCTTAACTGATTTAACAATAATGAAATGTATTTAACAAACGCTTGAACCAAACGTTATTTTTTCAAACTGTGCTGGTAGGCTCTGATGACAGGTGAAAAAATGATGAGGGTGGTGGTGAGAGCCTGGCCCAGGTTGGCCAGAGAAGCTGTGGCTGCCCCATCCCTGGAGGGGTTCAAGGGCAGGTTGGAGAGGGCTTGGAGCAACCTGGTGTGGTGGGAGGTGTCCCTGCCCAGGGCAGGGGGTGGCACTGGGTGGGCTTTAAGGTCCCTTCCAACCCAAACCATTCTGTGATTCTATGATGATCTTTTCCTTTACTTTGAGAACTGATACAGAGATGTAATTAATATCCTAATTTTTAATGCAGGAATTATCTGTGATACGCAAACTAATTTCTTTTGATTTGATCCCTTAAGGACAAATCTTTTGTTTTTTTCAGAGTACAGCTTAGGCTAATCAAGTTAATGAAGTGTTACTCAAGGTAACACCAGTGAATGTACTTTGATAAAATTTCACAAAACATTCTCATTGCCTGGAGAATATTTCGGAGTCATTCTTTTCAATTAAGTCTTCAAGGCTACTTGTGGAGTGCAGGGAGGGTCATCTTTATAAAGATGCCCCAGTGCAAGTAAGCAGGGGTGGAGAAAAGCTGGCCAGAGTTTGTAGGGAAGGTGAATAGCAGCAGCAGTTTCCTAGAGCCCTGCCTTCATAAATAACTGCTTTTATTTTTTTACTGCTTTTTGTATTAGGAAGAGGTGATGAGTTACATGTGCGAATAACCAGTACTGGGGAAAGGTTAAACGAGGAGGGTCATTCTTACCAGTGTGTGATGGATATTTGGAAAGGTATGAGTTAGAGTTTTCATATATGCGGTCACAAAGGCTCCTGAGATGATAATGCATTGACTGAAGTGAAAATGCGGGTGCTCGCTGTGTGTTTCCAATATTATTTGATCAGTTGCTTGGAAAAAAAAAACCTATTTGAAAATTGCAGATGACAGAACGATGTCTGTTTTTTTACTTTACCTTTTAAATGTCAGGCTGGGAATTTTTAACAATGACCAACCAAAAACCAAGTTGCACAAGCAGAGCCCACCAGCTCATAGTCAGTTTGCACATGCTATTTAATTGATGTAGGTTTCTTTGCAGTTGCAGGGCTCTGTGCGAGGGCATAATTAGCCAGTAGGATTGCCCTGGCTTAAATAAAATGCTGATTTAGCATGTCCAATCCAGGCTACCTGCGTTATGCAAGAGGGAAAGAATTCGCCTGATTGTAGTCCTGTCAACACAAAGAGATTGCACCAGTATAACAAAATAGACTTCTAAAGTCTTGTTTAAATTGGTGCGTGCTCTTGTCTGGATTCTATTAAAAAAATGTTCGTACCGAGAGCCACAATAGTTCACTCTGTTACCACGGGCCAGAGCAGGCTCCGGTTGCATCAGACTATTGGTTTTTTTTAAATTGGATTCCTTTTGTGCATCCTGCACGCTTGCTAGTCTTCATTTTGAAAATATCCATCAAAAAGATAGGTGGCATCTCCCAGTCTGGAGTGAAATTTTCCTGGGTGGTATTTCTAGTCGACTTCTAACTACTCTCAATCTGGCCATGCCTTTTTAGTTTAAAATAAATAAATTCCCATTCCTGAGAGCGTGGGGCGCTGACAAAACTTTTGGTTGGAGCTTCTCTCTCTTCCACTCACTAAATTCTGCCTGGGTTTTGCCGAGGCTGGTCCAGCCCTCCATAGTTCCCGAGCTATGCCAGCCAGTGTGTGGGCAGAAGAAAATTTAATACATAAGATGTGTTTCTGGGATGCTTGTGGCTTTGTATAATTGTCCCGTCTAGAGGAGCGGAATTTTTCTTGAAAAATCCTCCTCTTTCCCTAGATCTCTGCTTTAGAATGCTGCTGGTTAAACAGACTGGTTGAAGTCCTCGCCTTGGAGATAGCCCCGCTGCAGTTTTCTGATCGCTTCTTTCTCTCCCACATTTGTAAAACATAGTTTTAAGTTGGAAACGTTTTTTTGTTTATTCAATGCTAAAATACAAAGAAGCTTTGGAAGTATATGCTACGTATCCCCAAAGGATCGTTGTTTGAACAACGTGGAATGTCAGAGCTTCCCACGTGTGCAGATTCACCAGGGAAACGCTGACAGATGCCTGATGGAAAGCTTAGATTGAAGGGACTATATGGGAAGCTTCTCCCAAAGGCTTCCTCCAGCATCTTGCTGGCTTCCATGATGTTATCCTGGCCTGGCCACCAGCAGTAATTTAATGTAAGTACAGGGATGCACGTAATGCAAGTGCATTATGGAGGAACTCCTGTGCTCCTGCTTTTGTTGAAGTGGAAGGTTAGGCAGAAGTTAAGGCTGGTTATTGCCTTCGCCATCTGGATTTGAACTTTGAGGGACTTTCTTGTCAATTATGAAGGGGTTGGAGATGGACACACCAAACCCACATTTGCACCCTAAAAAGAAACTGGAAGAAAAAAAAAAATCTCTTTAATGTCTTTGAAAGACTTGACAGTGTTGTGACCTATTATTTTTCTTAAAGAGAGTCCCTAGCATGCCCAAACAGGCACGTTGCATATCTAAAATGTATTTGCATCTGCTTTGCATCACTGCAAAGCGGCTGTGTGTCTGCGTAGCACAGCTCACAACCTACAGTGGGTGTAGCATGAGCAGGGCAGTGCTAGAGAGTGGCTTCACCAGGCCTGGGATTGCTCAGTTCTCATTCCTTCTGCCCCTCGGCCTCTCCAGTTTCTTCACCGCTTGGCACCTCATTCAAATCCAGCCGGTGAACCAAGTGTTGAATTACTAAACGGGCCATATTTGTAGTTAGATTCAATTTCTGAGTCATTATTCTTTAGGTATGTTTTCAGAAAAAGTATTCTGTGATAGAGAAATTGCAATTTTTGAAGAACTTTGTGCTGCCTGAAGAAGCTGTTCCATCTTGGGCTTGCTTGGCTCTTGTTTTGGCAGCTAAATTGTTCAAAAATTTCATTTTCTCACATCGGGCTTATTCCTTCCCAGCTGCTAAAATTAACACAGAGGGCGAAGGGGTTGTCAATAAATGTGGAGAATAATGCCAATAAGATAATAGCGGATGTTAGTGCATCATGGCGTTTGTTTTCACGAAGGTATCACAAAGACCAGGAGCTCAGGAGAGCTTACAGAAGGATTGAGCAGTGGCAGTGTAAAGCCAGACAGTATCTTTACCAGTTAATCCCAAATATCATAGAACTAGAATTAGGCCTTCTTTCCTTTAAGTGGAGGCACATCATATATCTCTTTAAGTTTTACAAGGAATCCTTAGGATAGAGATAATCTTTAATCTGCAGCATGTTATTAAATTTGCTGGACTTCAGGCTTCCCTTGTGGAGCAGGGGATTTCCCCTGGCAAGACTGAAAAAATCCCAGGCTTACCTTTTGACTCAAAACTCACCTGTGTTGGGTAAAAAAATGAGTTCAAGCCCAGGAGTCGTTCCAGGGAATGGGTTCATCCACTGTTTGCTTTCAGGCCACGGTTGGTGGCAGCCGGGCACCGGGAAAGCTGGTGGAGCAGAGGGTAAATCCAGGCAATTGTAAACCCCGGGAGTAGGGATCAGTCTCACTCCTCAGCCTGCCTTTCATTTTGCCAGTAGAGTTTAAAAATACATACGTAAAAATATTCCTGAGCCAACGGTGGTAGCTGGACCTTTGTCTTTTGGATTTACTGGGGCTTTTTTCTGCCCCGTATTTTTTGTTTCGGTAGTTGTTTTTTTTATCCCACACAGGTGAGAAGAAGATAAAAGAGGCAGAAAGAGGACGGACCAGCAGCCTGTGACTTTATTTCTGCAGTTGGGCTATAAATATAGGTTGTGGGTTTGGGTACGGGGTTCCCCACTTAAAACTGGCAGATGTTGAATGCCAAAATTACACATATGTTGTCGATCAGCGTTTTCCAAGCCCGCTGTTGTCCGTTAGCTGATCAAAAGTAAGCATTTTGCTAAACGAAAGAGGCATAAGAAAACCAGTGGTTTTCCGTAATACAGAAGATGCCTCTGGTTTCTCTGGCTCTTTGCAATTCATCTTTGGACTGTATGAAGATAAGTCTGAGGTTTTGGGGTTTTTTTTGAGTTTCTTTTGTGTTTTCTGCCTGTAAAGTTCTGTTTCTTATTACCATTGTTTCTCCTTTCCAGAGACCTAAGATAACAAGTTGGCTCGTAAATTCCCTTTCTAATTTTAGCCACAGGAAATGTTGCTCCATACATTCAAAGTGCTTTTCCAGGTAGAATCCAGGCGTTTGGGGTTGTGTGCTTTTGTTTGCACTGAGCTGGAAGTGGTTTCTGTGGGACAGAAGGTGGGACTTGCTTCGTTGGAAACGCAGCTTGGAGAGAATGACTTTGATTTTTTTCGTAAAGTCACCCGGTGTCATCTTGCACAGCCCTGCAGTGGGAGTGACAGAAAATGCCTATCGATTTAAAAGACCATGATGTGCTTTTGGTTTCCAGCTTTATTGCTGAAATATCTGGAGATAAAGAGTTGAAATTCAGGACTACAGCAGGACAATTCTTAAGAATATTTTTAGGGCTTTAAAAAAAATAATATCTCATTAATTTATTTATTTTTTTTAATGTCATTCCACATGGCCATTTCCCAGACCGGGAGGATGCATTGTGTCTGACTTCCCTGGAACTTCCACCACTGTTTTCCAAGAAGTACGGATATTGTAATGTGGGGGTTTTTTTAGAGTGTATTTAAAAATAGTGAAGTGTTAGTAAACTGCTGTGGTGTGTAATGTTGCACACAAATCATACGTCACAACGAAGGGGTAGAAGTTTGCAAGCATTTTGTATAGGGGTTATAAGAAAACATAAAAGTTTTCCTTAATTGTGTGTGAAGAAATCTGCTGGCTTTGGCTCTGCAGGGACCAGGTTGCTTTCAGGCATGAAGACAACAAGAGGAAGGGACTGGGTGATGCAGGACAGCTCTCTCTGGGGTCTTCTGCACCCGTCGGACCCCGCAGCACAAACCTCTCCCGCTGGATTTGAGAGCTCAGGTCCATGTGCTGAGGGAAAGGTGCAGGTTTTTGGAGCCTGTCCCTGGAACCTGGAGGAAGGACGGCAAGAGGGAGATCCATTCTGCCCCTCTGCTTCGTTCTGGGGATAACCCCATGCCCAGTGCTGCCTCCAGCTCTGGGGCCACCAACAGCAGAAGGACATGGACCTGTTGGAGCGGGGCCAGAGGAGGCCCTGGAGATGATCAGAGGGCTGGAGCCCCTCTGCTGGGAGGACAGGCTGGGAGAGTTGGGGGGGTTCAGCCTGGAGAAGAGAAGGCTCCGGGGAGACCTTGGAGCCCCTTCCAGTCCCTCAAGGGGCTCCAGGAAAGTTGGTGAGGGACTCTGGATCAAGGAGGGGAGCCCTAGGAGGACACGGGGGAAGAGTTTGACCCTGAAAGAGGGGAGATCTGGGGCAGAACTTCTTTGCTGTGAGGGTGGTGAGACACTGGAACAGGTTGCCCCAAGAAGCTGTGGCTGCCCCATCCCTGGAGGGGTTCAAGGTCAGGTTGGAGGGGGCTTGGAGCAACCTGGTCTGGTGGGAGGTGTCTCTCAGAGTGCCCTCATCGAGTTGCGATGTAGAAAAACTACTACAGCGTAGCGTTTCTGCTCTCACAACTCTGACAGTTCAACTGATGAAAAGAAGTTCCACAGGGATATCACAACCCCTGTGATTACCCAGTTTGGATTTACTGGGTGCTGCTGTTGGGGAAGGACGTTCCTCTGAACATTTGCTTCTCTCTTCATTTCAACACAAAGTAAATTATTAGAAGCCTCAAGAAGAAAAACGTGCTGAACTTATTTCTTAAGTGTAACAATCTTTTGCCAAATTAAGATTGCAAAATAGAAGGGAAAAATAAAAATAATGATCCTTATTTAGATTTAAAGTTACACGCTTCTTGGCACTGCATCCAGCGTAGTTAGTGGGTACCTCACTGCAGGTGCCTTGGTGGAAGGTGGACCTTCCTAGGGAAGGAGTCTGTGTAGGAAAAGGATTTTAATTTTTCTATTCATCCATTTTCAGATCTGCTCTCTAGTGAAATATAAAGTGAATGTTTCTGTCCTTCGGTTTCTAATGTATTTTGAGTTGTATCTTGTGGGCAGTTGATCATTTTAGTCCAGTGTCACCGTGTGGCATCGCTGGGCTCTGGGGCTCCGGAGCCTTGCTGAGCTTTTGCTGGTTCTGGGGTTTCTTCTTGTGGTTTAAAGTACCAGTTCCCAGCTCAATAGATGAGAGCATTGTGCTGGAAGGGGAGGAAGAGCTTTGCATGAGTGGGTCTAATAATGGGAGAAAACAGTCCCCATAAATACAGATTTGGCAACTATTGAATTTTAAGAATGAGGGAGAATATTTGCTATTGAAAATCATCTTTAGATTCAGCAGTAACTTGGACCCAAAGGATGCTAAAGCTCCTGGAATGACAATATCTCTCTGTTATTTCTTACGTAAGCTTTAGCTTACCTTAGTACCTTAAAAATTATTTAAGCTTTGACTTAAGGAAAAAAAGTTAGGAGACAGATGCCAAAAAGAAAATGAAATTAGAGTACATTTCTAGTCACTCTTTACTGTTATTTGCCTGTCACATTACATTCCAGAAATTGCAGTTAATAAATTATTTTACAGAGCGGGTCAGAGTCTAATGGAATCGTATGGCAGTATATTTTATTGTATGAGGAAACCTAAATGTAGGTCTCCCTTTCCTTTCCCTGGAGTGGCAGTGGCTGAATACCAGTATTTTGGCTTCCAGATTTTTGGCAAAGTGTGAAGATGATGTCTTTAAAAGGCATGGAGCAAACTTTTTATTGTATTTCTAAAAAGAGAAAGAGCTCGAGCTGATTGATTGCAGAGAAGCATAAACCCAAAAGTGAGTTACCCCCATCAGCTCGGAAAGAAAGGAGCTAAAGCCAATCCTGAACTGCCAAGCTTTTATTTTTTTTCAAATGAGCCTGCTGTACCACTATTGCTTACTTGTATCAGAGTTATATAAAGTGAGATATTAAATTATTGAAAGATAATAGCTAAGACTCTTCATCATGGCAGACTGCGGCAGGTGATTAAAATGACTTTCTGGATGGAAAGTAATTCTTGCTCTCACGTGGGAGTGACAGTCACTGGCTTTTACGGGATGAAATGGTTCTCGTGCACGTTCTAATTTTGTGAGGTAAGAGACTGCAAAAGTAGAAGGTTGCAAAATTAGAGCTCAATTAGTTTCGTACATTTATACTTAATTATTTGGAAAGAAATATGATTAAACGATTAAATTCTGTAGACGCTAAGGGAAATGATGGAAAGATAAATAATGAAGGAGAGTTGTTAATATAAAGAATTTGGCAAAAGGGGCATAATTAATATAATTTGGATTTTATTACTTCAATACAAGGAACGTTACTAGTCTTAGAGACCAGAGGGCTGTGTTCTGGGCAGGGGTTATTCTGCAAAGAAAGGTCACCTCTAAGTTAAATGCTATTTCCCATACTGCAACTAAAAAGGTGAAGCAATTCATGGAGAGAAGAACAGGAACAGATAATCAGAGTGGGATTATATTTTTATTAAATGAATTGATAAGACAATGACTGAAATATTGCCGTCAGGTTTTGGTGTCTCTTAGCGCTGAAGAGGGTTTCAAAAGCATTTGAAGCTCATTAGATAGAGACAGAAGTTTGACACTTTCAGTTTGCCAGGGAGAAAGTAATTTTCCTGTCCGCTATCAATAGAGGGCTAAAAGGTTTCCACTCCATCAGGTGAAGCATCAAAAACTGAAACCTGAATTTTTACCAAGGAACTTGCCTATTTTCCCAAGGAATTGCTTACCAACTTTTGTATTAATCCCCAGTCTTTTGAGATCTCCTCTAGGAGAAGACTTCCCACCTTCAAAGATGGATGGAGGGATGCCCTCTGCTTATGTAAAAATCGGATTAGACTGGCGTAACAGCAGCTTCTGGCCTGAAGTCATAAGTGTAAATGAACTGAAAGGAAGAAAATTAACAACTTAATTAAGGACTTGAAGTACCAGA
Organism: Tringa tobata; assembly: GCA_033628505.1. Lineage (NCBI taxonomy): Eukaryota > Metazoa > Chordata > Aves > Charadriiformes > Scolopacidae > Tringa > Tringa tobata. Next base: position 46,842 of record JAHREE010000271.1, read on the forward strand.
AGGTCTTTTCTCTCCCTTTCCCCATTTCTTCCCAGGAAGTGACTTCCTACCAGTGACCTGAGATGGTTTTTCTCTAAAAACAGCTATAGTGAAGGATGGTAGCGTCGGTCCAGCCTGTCCCGTCCCGGTGTGACCCAGGGATGGGCAGGGGGCTGGCAGTGGGGCAGCCCTCGGGCAGGGACCCCCTCTCTCTGCTTGTCCCAGCCCCTGCTCACCCTCCTGAGCCGCCCATTCGCTCCGCAGCCACTGGGCTTTCTCACGCTACCAAACCCAGGTTGAAGCCTGGGATGTTTATACACAGCCTTATTTATACTTTTGTTTATTTTTGTGCATACAGAAAATAATTTGTGGGTGAGCGCATGCATATTTTGGTGGGATTTTTTTATTGTTAATAGTATTATTTAGTATTTGGGGCAGTTTTCTGTTTTTATATGTTCAGAGAAATGCCACTGATTTAAAAAAAAACAACAACAAAACAACTAACTGAAGAAAGGAGCCAAGTACAGAAATACCCTAATGCTTCTGAAATTAAACGGGTAGTAGGACTCATAAACTCGGTTCTCTGGAGATCTCACCTGTTAACTATTTTGTCAAAAATACACTTTACAAACGCTGCCATGTCGATATTCAGAACAGCTGAATTCAAGAAATGAGAGTTCTGGCTGTTACTCTTTATAAGGCTTCCAGATTTTCAGAGCTTGAAGACGAGTGAGGGAAATGACTTGTGTTTCTCAAAGATAAACGATGTAGCTCGTTTTTCCCCCGGGCAGAAAACACTGTGTACATTAAATTGGTATGTTGGGGGGTGGGATGTTGTAGCCGGTTCCCCGTCTTTGCTTCCAAAAGCCGTCTCTGGAAAATGCAGAAATGCTCTGCAGGATGAAGCCTGCCAGAGTACAGATTTGAGGCGGTCTTATTTTTCAGCATTTATTTTGAATAAATTTGGGGGAAGGCAATGAGAGTAAGATCGAGACTGGCAGGAGGGGAAGAAAGGGCGAGCTTTGCCTTTATAAATGACAGTACAAGCATCTCGTAGCACTTTCCTCGTTGCCATGTCTTGAGTGACATCGTTGCGCAGCAACACGCACCAAAAATTGCACCGTTTTTGCTGGTTTTCACATAAAACAGCAGCTCCTCTGTTGTTGGGCTTATTCATTTAATATTGCTGCATCGCCTAATTGATATTAACATGCTGAATGGTGGTGTGAAGGTTTTTCACTCCATACGCTGTTTGTGTGGAAGGAGACAGTGTTGATTGTATCAATTCACTGGAGATGTAGCAGGAGGAGGAATACTGTTCTCCTATAATAAGTTTTAGTAAGATTGGTACTGAATTAATGGCCCCTTTTTTTTTTTTTTTATACAAAGTATTTCAGACTGAATGTAGGAGTCCCTTTGCAAAGTGTCACAGAGTTGCAAGAGCACTAAAGCAAATCGACTTTTCCTATCATAAAGAGGATTTAATAACAAACAAAGTATGGAGTAGGCAATGTTAGTAAAGTTCTGTAAATACAAAAGATTTTTACGCTTCCTGATTTTCCGAAACAACACTTTTTTTTCCCCCTTATTTGCCCTCCTGAGATGCTGACCTTGTGTTCGGCGCTAGGAGAAGTTCTGCTGACTTCTTCCCAAAGGTCTGTTGCGGTGCTGCAGGATATTGGCTTTTCTTTGTCCTATTGCAAACTACCCGTCTTGAGTAACGCTCCTTGTTCAGCGGACGTGGCGGGGCTGGGGAGCAGGAGGAGGAAATCAAGAGATTTTTTTTTTTTATGTAGTTCTTGGCCATTTTAGCCAACTTCAAACCCTTCAGCTAAAGCTCGTGTGACGAAGCGGCTGGGAGCGGTGCTGGGCTCCCACTGCCCTTTCGGGTTGGGGAGAGGGTGGATTCTGCTTTCCCAAACACGTTTTCAACTCTTGGCATTTATATCGTAGCTTTTTCCCTTTTTCCTTGGTGTGGAGCTCAAACTGGAGATAATTTTACTGTGTGCAACAGCTTGACGAAATAATTATGCTGCGCAGCACTGTAAGACATAAAAAGTGTCTTACAAAAAAACCCCAAAGAAAATGTGTTTGTTTAGAAAAAAACAACAGCGGAGGAATAATAGCAGTGTTAAAACAATCTTGTTGCTTTAAGGTAGCTTTTAAAAATAGGAATAGTAAGCTTAGTGCTCTAGCTTTTACCACAGTAAACATATAATTGTAAGCTGATTGTGGTGAATTCCTTAAACGACAACCCCCATCAATATAGGTTTGAAAGAGGCAGCCCTACATCTGGAAGCCAGCAGCGGCTCGGGATTTTATTAAGCAGAGCTGCCAAATAAAATCTGAGCACTACTCTAAGCGATATAAAATAGAAATAGATTGGCTATAGCATACCATCTCGAGAAGGAGAGGGAGCGCTCCGGAGCTTGGGGAGGCTGTGAGAGCACCGGAGCTTTCCTAGCGGTTGCGATGGTGGGTAGGGATGCAGGTTTCTCCATTGGTTGTCAAACTGTTCAGGAGCTTAAGTTACTAGCAGAATAAACAGAGAAACTGCAAAATTGTTATTAGTATGTGTAACTTACTGTTATTGGAAAGGTTACAGACAAAGTAATGTCTCTGTTATGTATTGCAAGTGTAGGGTGCTGCACCTGGGGACTAATAGCCCCCTGCACCAGGACAGGTTGGGTCTCACCTGCTGGACAGCAGGTCTGAGCAAATAGACCTGGGAGTCCTGGTGGACAAGAGGGTGTCCGTGAGCCAGCAATGTGCACTTGTGGCTAAGAAGGCCAATGGTGTTCTGGGGGGCATCAAGAAGAGCATGGCCTGCAGGTGGAGGGAGGTCATCCTCCCCCTCGGCTCTGCCCTGGGGAGGCCCCATCTGGAGCACTGGGTCCAGTTCTGGGCTCCCCAGTTCCAGAAGGACAGGGAACTGCTGGAGAGGGGACAGCAGAGGGCTACAGAGATGATGAGGGGAGTAGAACATCTCTCTGCTGAGGAAAGGCTGAGGGACTTGGGTCTTTTTTGTCTGGAGAAGAGAAGGCTGAGGGGGATCTGATCAACGCCTATAAATACTTAAAAGGGTGGGTGTCAGGAGGATGGGGCCAGTCTGTATTCAGTGGTGCCCAGGGACAGGACAAGAGGTAACGGGCACAAACTTGAACAGAGGAAGTTCCATCTCAACATGAGGAGGAACTTCTTTCCTGTGAGGGTGGCAGAGCCCTGGAAGAGGCTGCCCAGAGAGGTGGTGGAGTCTCCTCTGGAGACATTCAAACCCCACCTGGACACGTTCCTGTGCAACCTGCTCTGGGTGGCCCTGCTGTGGCAGGGGGCTGGACTGGATGATCTCTAGAGGTCCCTTCCCAACCCCATCTCATTCTGTAAGTCTGTGATTACAGCCAAAAAAAATGTTTCTGGTTTATGAGCGAATGCCCTTATCATAAGGAACAGAAACCTGCCCTCTTCTTCCAAGGGCTGCAACTTGACATATTTATTTCCCACTCTCATGCTGGGGACGGAGGCAATCGAGTGCAGTCGATGGCTGTGACAGTCACGTGTCTGCCTGCAGCCGGGTGACCAGGATCAGAAAAAGGGAGGGGGGCGACACGCAGCTGGCCCAAATACAAGCCCAGGGGCCATCCCATGAGCCAGAGGTCAGCTGCACGATCCCATGGGACAACAGGCTGTGGGACCACAGAATAACCAGTGCTTTCCAGTTCTGCTGATGACTTCCGTGGTTTTCGGAGCACATCAGTGCCCTTCCTTGCTGAGTGGGAGGTTTCCCATGCGGTGGCAATAAAATTAACTCATTTGAATTCAGAAAGCAGTGGGATTAGTAGCTCCTTCTTAGCCTTTGTGCCTAGAAATAACCCAGAACATCCTAACACAAAGTTTCAAAGAAGTAAAATAAGCGATATTTTAAATAAAATGCAGATCTTTTGTTTTTTGAACAGGTTTTTGATACAGCTCGGCTTGATACAACGTGGTATTTACCAGCCTGGCCTTTAATATTGGATCTGCCTTCCAATTATGCTTCAATTCATCCAACAGTTGCAGAGAGTGTGTGTGGGCGTACGTGCGAGAGAGAAAGATTGATTTTGTTCTTTAAAATTGTGAAGTCTGCACTAACTATGAAAACCTCTCAGAATTTCTAGCACTTAAACGCCATTTCCTTTCTCAATGTGCTACCGGCATTAAGCAATCTTCACGACGTCTCTCTGACAAATGGAGAGTGCCAGTGGAGGAATGCATGCTGATTTTTTTTCAGAAGTAGAATATTAACACAGATATCACTGAAAAACAGGCTGCAAATCCTTTGCAGAAGTAAACAGTTAATGTGAGAGCTCAAATTACAACTTGGAGGCGAATACATAAGGTCTTAACTCTGTTTTTGCTGAAGTTCATGTGTGAAAATGGAATGAATAAAGAAAGTACACGTCAGTCCTGGCTGTTGGAGTAGTCTCTTGTGTCCGGGACAGCAGATGTTGGGCAATCCTAATTGCCACCACTTCACACAGAGCATCTTTATATTCCTGGTGGAATATAAAGCCACTGTGTCTTTTCGTGTGCTGTATTCCTGAGCCTCGATAGTGCTTTGATAGTCGCTGTATTTCACATCTGCGAAGTCCAGAGCAGTGTTAGTTTTGCCTTTATGCAGTTCTGACTGTTCATTTCTTTTTCTTCTGCAGGTTTGAAGACTTATCTGATCTCTGGTCAGAAGGTGAAGGAGCCCCACTGCAGCTGTTCCCAAGTGTTGCTTCCCGGCTTGGAGTCCGGAGAGGGAGCCAGGACACAGGGAACATCATCAGCCGAGAACGCTGGGGACTTGTCAAAGACTCTCAAACACGTGGAAAAACCTAAGGTGAGTTCTTGTTTCAAGGCCAAGCAGCATAAATCTCCAACCGGGCAAACCAGGGGGAGACGTGGGGATCCTTACAGGTTTGCTTATGCATTGGGATATATATTTATATATGTATGCATGTGTGTATATCCATGCGGTGACAAAATGAGGGAAGAAAAAAAATTTACAAAGGAAAACGCCTCACCAGTTGATGAGCAATCCCTAAATTAAGGTGAACACTTTTTAAAGCTGGTCTCCAATAAATAATTCTCGTAGTATTTATATTTCAGGACTGAGGGATCAATGCTGCTTTTTCAATGCTCTTGATTTTATAGGGGAATAAAGAATGCGCCTCACGCAGCTGTAACTTCTATGATTTTCTGCTTTTGCTGCACTCTGCCTCTACCATTCTTCTATTGTGCAGGTCGTGTACCTGTGGACCTTTTCATATGAGCATATAACAGACACCCCCACAAAAAGACAAGGGGGTTGTTTGTGTGGTGGGAGAAAATGCTCCGGTAGGCTATGCGATGGTGTTTTATCTGTTTGCTCTAAAAACCTACATCTAGAACTGAGGGAAATGTTTTGTACGGATTCAGCTTAGAGAAATGATGACATTTTGTTATGTTCACACCTCTCACAAGATCTCTCGACGAGGAAATCTGTGAAACAATGTGTATTGCTTCGAAGCTTTGCTGTTACTCTCCATCTTCCAGCTCAGAACAGATTTCCCAAACAACAGATGTCTATTCTCTGTTCTCATTTGTGCTAAGAGTTCCCCGTCCCAGGTTGCCCAAGCTGAGCATGGATGTCAGAGCCACAGGTGGTCATCTGTCTGCCAGTCACTGTCCTCAGACTTTGGTGTGGCTGATAGAGGTGATGGGACGGGCAAAGTTCGTGCAGCTCCATTTTTGCTGCTTGTATGTTTGTTGTCTGGATGAGGAGAGCATGAGCCGGGCACCTTTATGCTGCCTCTGTACCTGGTTTTAAGTTTTGGACAAAAACACTGGATCACAAGTGAGACCAGCTGGAAGGCTGGCCCAAAGATGTTTTCCAAAGTTAAGGGAGCTTCTCAAAGAGGAAGCCGAGATTGTTTAACTCCAGAAGGAATCAGTAGGCACCTTTATTCCTCCCCAAGATATGCCCTGTGTGTGGTTTGGCTGGATCCAAGTTACCGGTGATACTTTTTTATTCTTTCTTCTGTGTAAGAAAGAATACATTTGGCTTCCCTCAGGCGCCAGCTTTCTAGCTCTCTCTTGTCTTTCAATGAAGGTACTAGCAAATAAGGTAGGAAAATACATCTGGGAGCAGTCAGTGGGTGTCTGTCCAAATAAACCTGTCTGTGCTGCCCAGTGCGTGGCCATGCAGGGATACAGATGTGACAGTAAAGGACAGGCTCCGCTCTGGTGAGACCCCACCTGGAGCACTGCCTCCAGCTCTGGAATCCTCAACATGGGAAGGACATGGACCTGTTGGAATGAGTCCAGCGGAGAGCCACAAAGATGATCAGAGGGCTGAAGCCCCTCTGCTGGGAGGACAGGCTGGGAGAGTTGGGGGGGTTCAGCCTGGAGAAGAGAAGGCTCCAGGGAGACCTTGGAGCCCCTTCCAGTCCCTCAAGGGGCTCCAGGAAAGCTGGGGAGGGACCCTGGATGAGGGAGGGGAGCCATAGGAGGAGGGGGAAGGGTTTGAGACTGCAAGAGGGGAGATGGAGCTGAGATGTGGGGAAGAACTTGTTTGGTGTGAGGGTGGTGAGAGCCTGGCCCAGGTTGCCCAGAGAAGCTGTGGCTGCCCCATCCCTGGAGGGGTTCAAGGGCAGGTTGGAGGGGGCTTGGAGTCTGGTGGGAGGTGTCCCTGCCCAGGGCAAGGGGTGGCACTGGGTGATTTTTAAGGTCCCTTCCAACCCAAACCATTCTGTGATTCTTTGATTTTAATCCACATACCAAGCAGAGCAGTGTTACTGAGCTGCTTGTGCAGGGAGGAGAGGAGGGATTAGAGCAGTAACGAGAGCAATAAAAGCAGGGGTGCTCTTCTGAGGGCAGGGGAGGGTGTCCTCCCTGTTCACGTCAGAGAGCAAAGCAAGCTGGAACTGGGGGACTGAAACTACAGTGAATTGACCTGACTGTAGCTGGGATCAGATGTTAATGTGTTGACTTGTTTAAATGATTGAGGTCCAAAATGAAATCTGTTGTTAAGGATCAGCTATGGCAGGTTTTTTTCTAAAACAGGGGGTGTCTTACTCCGCAGAAGGGTAGGTAGAGATGCACCGCCATTCCTAAATACTCATGTGCCACGTGGAGGCATGCTGCTGGCCCGCCAGGTTTTGGTTCCTGCCCTGTCCCCCATTATCAGCTCTGGGACCACCTTGGCTGGGTATTAATTGCTGTGTAAATGCTGAATGATAGCCTGCACGCTGCAAAAGTGCAAACAGTACAAGAAGCTAAAAGAAGCTCCTTCAGAAGAGCATCTAGGACAAGTGCCAGCTCAGTGTCAACCTTCTCGGATTCCCTGTCTACCCTTGTGCTAAAGCTGCTGCATCAAGCTGATGCTTACAGGTACCTGGATTTATTCATCACCACGAGCACTGCAGGTCTGACCAGTGCTTTCCAAAGTGGCCTCACAACTCTTCTTGCCCAAAACACACTGAGGTTGGAGTGAATTTTGAATGACCCCAGACTCAGCTTCCCCTGTGGTCTGATAAGCATCCGGATAACGCACGCCACAAACCGTGTCAGAATATGGAGAGCGTGGTGATGGAGCAATCGTGTAAATGCTGAGTGTGCACTTAAAAACGAGTTCTGCAACCGTCGTGGCAGCGAGGAGCAGAGCGTACTTGCTTCTCGCCACGTGGCTGGTGTCGATGTGCACCAGCCTTCTCCCTCCTGGGTAGGAAGAGACCCAGAAGGCTGGGTCAAGCTTTCAAGGAATATTTAATTTGCCAGCCATGCTAGAGTAGGTCTTACAGTGTTAAAAAATAATATATATATATATATGTATCTTAAAAAAATCCCCACAAAGAACAACTGTGCAATTTAATCACAGATCATGCACATTTTTTTTGAAAAGGAATGGGTTTCTTTCTTAAAGGGTTTGGTTTTTTTTTTTGGTTGGGTTTTTTTTTTTTAAAAGCCTGCAGCTTGCTGGTAGGGTCTGGAGATAATAATTTGCAAAAGAATCATGACTTACATGCCAACTGTTTTAAATACAAAGCTGTAAACAGTGTCAGTGTAGGAGGAGATGACTCCAGCTCTGTAAAAGAGACTAAGCAGGAGGGGCAAAACTACAGGCAAGTGGAAATATTCTTGTTTTAAAGGGAATAAGTGGCCATATTGGATGAAAAGGACGACTTTCACATTTTGGGCTTGAAGAGCTGTTCTGGGGGACGTGATCTGTTAAGGAATGTCAGGAAGGAGAATGCAACAGTGATTGATCCATTAAAAGCATTGTATTTCCTCCTCTCCTCCAGTGTATCTGTAGTTCATTTAATTGCAAACGTTGCAGTATGGATATCAAGAAAATGTGTGTACATAATTAACATGGTGAAGGTAGAAGCTAAAAACTATAAGTAAATCTATAATAGCAGCTGATTTTTTTGAATGAAAACACCGTAACCTGCTTAAGTGATTTTAGTATCAGTTTATTTTCCCTGTCATATTTTATAAATCCCTTACTTGACAGGGAATCATAAAGCTGTTGTAAAAATGGTTTAATCATCTCTTGGTATGAAAACAGAAAGTACTTTTGCTTGTCTCAGTGTTTGCTGGAAGTGCATTAATGTATTATTCATCGTGGCGAGGTCACACGCGCACGGAGCCCGTGTGAATGTCTCCAATAGAGAATGAAGTTAATGATGTTGACTTGAACACACGGCGCGAGTCCGATGAGCTTCTGCCTCCTCTCAAAAGGTCACCCTTCTTTTCTGAGATTGTTGTCTTCTGGTTTAACCCCAGGAGCTAAGCGTTTGAGGTGATCTTGCTGATTTATTAGCAAGACCAAACAAGGAGTATTTTCTCTCTTTTTTGTTTGAGTTATTTGGGTTTTTATTACGATTAATTGACTTGTGCCATGGATAAATCTACTATCGTTCTAGGAGCAGAGAAGGCTCATTAGCCCGTTGTCATATTCGTTTTTTAAGCTGTCTAACGCTGCCTTCCACAAGGTGGCCAAGGCATTCATGGTATTTATTCCTAGATTATTTTTAAACAGAACCATTTGAGAAGCAACTTCATAGTTTCTTCAAGTGTGCTGGGATTCGTTCAGACTGTCCAGATTCAGAACTGGATGTAACTTGTTTATCTGATGCCAGATTAGGAAGCTCATAGTAATTTCAGTGCCCCAACCTAGACCGTGCCTCTGAGGAACAGCAGATGTGATGTTCTGCTAGCTGCTGAGAGGGCTCAGAGTCTTCCTGAAAGCCTTTGAGAGGCGTTGCTGAGTGGTGAGGAGCATCAGCGGTCCCAGGAAGAGTGGGCTGGGAGAAATGCCACGCTGTAACAACCCGAAAATTAAACACGCCACATTTACTCAATTTCAAGTGTGAAACCAGAGACAGAAAAGGGGCTTTGGGTGAAAAGTCAGTTCTGAAAAGACTCACACACTTGTCTCTGAAATAGGGAGTGAACCCGAAGGCAGAAGTTGTGGTTTTGGACCAGGAGATTGATAGAATACAGAGGCTTGAAAAATCCCTCCCAAGCGCGAAATAAACAGATAAAATGGACATGGGGTATTGAGTTTGGGACAAAAGGCTCAAGTTGCTTGTTGGAAAATTTACCATGATGTTTAGGGGATCCCCTACCACCATTTAGCATATACTGTGCCGGATTTACTATGCTGTTTTCCATGGCTAGTGGGGGTCTCTGTACCCAGTAGCAGACTTGTGGCAATCCTGGTGGCAGTCAACCATCTCCAGAGCTGAGGAAGTGCCAACAGGGACCAGACACAGGGTCCCTCTGATGCGGGATCCTCCTACCTGTGTGATGCCAGGACTGGAGACAAGTATGAAGAGCTTGCAAGATACAGATACGGGGTTAATTTGCCTCAAGAAGATCACATTTCAACTCCTAGGGAGTTACGTTGTTTTAAAAGGATTTTAGGTTGTTTCCAAAATGCCTAACCTGCAATTATTACAAGTCCTGATGGTTTTGCTTTCCTTGTTTCCTGTGACATTTGCTGGGTGTTTGGCTTCAACCATGTGTGATAGCCTGGGCTCCACTCTGCTGTCTTACTGCACTGTATGAATAAGTATTTTCCTTTATTAGTTTCAGATTTGTTGTTTTCCATTTGCCTTTACTGTGCACAATGCATCATGGTGTTCTGAGCCTTTTTTTGATTTTTTGCTGCATTTTATGTTAAGTCTTCACTCAGAATGCCTTTCAGATCCATTTGCAGACAGCTTTTAACCAAGAAAATTGCATTTCTCTCACTAAAGAGTATTCCGTTCTTCTTGGGAAGGTCCTTTGCTAGTATGCAGTGATTACAGTGTATCTGATTTCACACCAGTAAAGCTTTCCTGGGTTAGATTTAGCTTCAGTAAACAGAAAATCTGTGATTTATTTTTGAAATGGTGCATTCTGTTCCAGTCAAATTTTGCACCCTGCTTCCCATTCTGTAGCTTTGTTTATCTTTTAGCCATGCCACAAGTATACAAGTGGACCGAATTATAAATTGCATAATACTTACGAGGACACCAGAATGTTTCTGGCTAAATTTTTTTTGTCTCATTGCAGCCTTGCCCTTCCTGTAGTACCACCCTTGCTCCCCACTGCGATGTCAGCATAGAGGAAGGAGCTATCCAAAATGGTTGTCAGGATGAGCATAAAAACAATACCAAGGTAATTTAAATATTTATTGTATTATCCCTTCTTCTCCCTTATTTCTCTGCTTCCCTTAGCTTTCTCATTTTTGTATTGCTGTCCCTTTATTCAAGCTCTTAAGCAGCAGAGCGTTTTGATTTTGAGCAGCTGTGTTCTAAAATTTACTTAAGCTCTCCCCCCAAATTTTCAAAATCATCAGTGATTTTACAGGCCCAGTTTGATACTCAGGAGAACCTAAAATTTGAACTCTGAGGCTATCCAAAACCCACTACCGTGCTCTCCATCCCTTACACCTGGCCACAAGCTACACCTGTGCGTCCCCAATGTCTCCTGCATCGTAGCCCCAAGCTAAGACAGAGTCATTCCTGTTCTCACACACAGCTGAAATGCACAGCATCAAAGTCTGTTCGCATCCTTTTTCTGACTGACAAATACAGCGTCTTACATATTCAGGATGCTGCTGCCAAGATTGCTTTCCTTGCCCGTTGCTTAGATATTCTCACTGAAGCCACCTCCTTCCTCTACGATACCAGACACTGCCTCTGTGTCGCCTTGTCCGTGGCCTTTGTAGCTTCTCTCCTTTGCCTGTCGCCTCTCATGCCTTCTTGAATATTCAACTCCTAAATGCAGACCTGTGCTCATCACCTGATTGTTTTAATTTCAAATAAGGTTAATGCTTCCCCTTGTTGGGGAGAACTTCCTTCATGTCTTTCCTTACAGCTCATCTCACGTATAGAGCTCCTGGAAAAACTCACCAGCGTTTATTCTACTGACGAGCTACTACATTAATCTGTGTTTGTCCCTCTGTTCTCTGCCTGTATTTGACCTGTCGTGTGCTATGCTTAAATTGTAAGCTCAGAAGCAGGGGCTGTACCAGACTGAGATGGTTTGTAGCACGGCAGACCATGTTCTCTGCCAGGGTTCCTAGGAAACAGCCGAAGGAAAAAAAAAAAAAAAAAATAATAATCCCTTCATCTCTGGGGGAGATAGAGCAGAGCGGCCAGCAGGTACTGGTCTTGGAACAGCATGAGATCTTTAAGACAGAAAACACTGTGGGAGATGTGCCCAGGCTGCCAAGATGGTGTGTGTGAGATGCTTCTTCCCCAGGCTGCCTCTGCCCACGTGCCAGGGATCTCCAGGAGCCGCCTGCAAACAGAGATCTTCCTTGGGTACCAACTGCCCCCATCATATCTTGTCTTCATTGGAATTATCCTTTTAAGTTTCTTCCAACTACAGCTTGTAATAGCTTCATGCATTTTAATCAACAAGTCATCTAACCTGGCTTCAAAGAGGTCCGTGCAGTCCTATGTCCATAATTTCTCTGGAAGGAGAATGCTAGTGGAGGCCAAATCTCATGTCCTCCTTTGATGTGGTTTAGTTATTGCTAAGTCAAAAATTGGACCAGTTACGTGGCTACCAGTAACTTTGGGATGCCTGTTTAACTGAAAGCTTAAGGAACAGCTCTGTGCACAAAGTTACTGTGGCATTTCATTTCCAAACCTTCTCTGCGGTCTCAGCTTTCCTGGGAAGAAGAGCCATAAGCTCCCTCTCCCCCATCTCTGGAGTCTGCACCCTTCCCATGCCACATCCCTGCTCCTGGCCCTGCAGTGCTTATGCCCCCTGTTTCTGTCTCAGGCTCTATCTGGCTCATATCCCTAAACGATGTTAAACATCCTCAGACCTTCACGGTTCACAACAGCCTCTGGAGCTTTCTCCTGACGGAAGGAAACTGTCTCACGGTGCATCAAACCTCAGACTCTCAAAAGAACTGCATAGCCCGTTGCCAGCAGAAACCACAGTAACATTGGAGCTAACAACATTTAATAAATAGGGATTTTCTCCTTACACACAAGCAGTTTCACACTCTAATCCCCTTCTGTTAAGATTAACAGAGTGGAGACAGCACAGGAAAACCTTGAGCTGACTGAAGGGAAGAATTTTCTTAGGGATTTGAGCTTTTGCCAAGGAGCTAAAGAGAAAAGGCCAAGAGAGGTCCATGCTGACCTTCTCTGAAAAAGCAGAAATTTTCACTGCATTCTTCAGATGAACTCGAGGAACAGACAGGGAAAGCAAACAGTGCACAGGGGTCCGTATCTTGTGTTTGAGCTGCTCATAGCAAAAATGGTGTTCTCTTGGGTACTGCTTTTCAAGCAATGACATTTGCTGCAGGGGTGAGGAAAAGGAGAGAGTCTTTACCAGGGGGGAAAAAAAAGGTGGTAACTATAACCTTTAATTATTTGGGATTTTTAGGCCTTGAGTTGTTCTGAGCAAAAATAATCTTTAGCATAAATTTAAAAAAAAAATAAAAATAAAAACCTCAAAATTATACAGACCCTTCACTTCTAGCAGCTTGTTGGATAATTTTCTTTAGTTTGCCTTTGTTAGTGCTCCTCATCTCAAAACTAGAGGGGTTACCCTGGCACTGCCCTCCCTCTTGTGCGCCACAGCCGTGTTCCCTCTGGGAAGGCTGAATAACCTGTTACGGGAGGACTTCCTCTGAAGCTGCTGAATATTTTCCTTTAGAAAAGAAACTGGTGACCTTTGATGTGAGAAGTTCTTGTGCCTCTGGCTTACCAGGAGCGTGCCCTTCTGTCATACTCAAGCTCCTCTCCGGTCCAAGAGATTTTCCTCTGCTTTTGCTGAGATACGTGTGGCTGAAATCACCTTTCTCTTCTGTTGATTACGTTCTTTAGCAAAACATTGGCAGCACACCAAGATAACTGCTAGATTTCCTATTCTACTTCGTCAGCTGCTGTCGCTGGGCCGTGAACACCTGCAAGCTGCCAAAACAACTGTTGTGAGTGGTAGAAAGGACCAGACTGGGAATCCTTTCATCTCCCGCCTCTCAGCACGTGGCTCCGGGGGCTCCCTACTCCGTCGGGGCAGCCTGCGGGGTGGGGATCCTGTGTCCCTCCCGGGTGGGAGGAAGGAGAAGCACAGCCCACCTTCCTCCTGCTTTTCCTGTGGCTCCAGGGAACCATTCCAACACGCCTTGTTATGACTTTAGAGGTCTTGGCAGCGATAGGGAGCCAAGCCCCTGTGCTTTCTGACTCTTCCCTGCAAAAGGTGACCTTCTCCTGCTGCTCCATTGGTCTTGTGACTTACTGGCTGTGTCTGCACCAATCACAGAATTATATGGGGCTGGGAAGGGACCTCTGGAGATCATCTAGTCCAACTCCCTGTCAGAGCAGGGTCACCCAGAGCAGGTTGCACAGGAACGTGTCCAGGTGGGGTTTGAATGTCTCCAGAGACGGAGACTCCACCAGTCCCTGGGCAGCCTCTTCCAAGGTTCTGACTCCCTCACAGGAAAGAACTCCCTCTTCATGTTGAGATGGAACTTCCTCTGTTCAAGTTTGTGCCTGTTACCTCTTGTCCTGTCCCTGGGCACCACTGAAAACAGACTGGCCCCATCCTCCTGACACCCACCCTTGAAGTATTTATAGGTGTGGATCAGATACCCCCTCAGTCTTCTCTTCTCCAGAATAAAAAGACCCAAGTCTCTCAGCCTTTCCTTGTAAAAGAGATGTTCTAGTCCCCAAATCATCTTTGTAGCCCTCTGCTGTCCCCTCTCCAGCAGTTCCCTGTCCTTCTTGAACTGGGGAGCCCAGAAGCGGACCCAGTGCTCCAAATGGGGCCTCCCCATGGCAGAGCCAAGGGGGAGGATGACCTCCCTCCACCTGCAGGCCATGCTCTTCTTGATGCCCCCCAGAACGCCATTGGCCTTCTTGGCCACAAGAGCACATTGCTGGCTCGTGGACACCCTCTTGTCCACCAGGACTCTCAGGTCATTATACCTGCCTAGATTCACCCAGTTGCTTTGCAGTATATATACACAAGGAGGTTGAATTAATGTTGCATGGGCAGCCGGAAACCAGATACTTCTTAACTTTAACAAAGTTGATTTTACAATCCAAGTAACATATTTCAGTGCATGGTTGGGGTGGTGATGATATTTACGGTATTTATTTATGGTCACTGTGGTGGCATCCAAGAATAGTCTTCTGGAGGAGCTTGTCACTGCTGTGCTGACTGCTCTACAGGCAGAAATGAAGGAACTTCTGTCGTGAGTGGGTTTCAGGATGAGGATAAATGATACATGATAAATGATAAGACACGGAGGGGGGAGATGAGCGTTTGAAGATGCTAAGTTGATAGATGTTTGCATTTGAAACTGATCCTGACTAGCTGCAGTTCATTATCATTCTAACCATATTTAGTTGTCCAATTTTGTCAGTGCAGCTTGGTCTAGGTCAGAGAAAATGTGAAAAGAAGGAGCTTCAGGTTCCATGAAAATAGAAAACTTTTGCTTGAAAGTAATTTGTGTTCTTAAATGAACAAAAGCAGAATTGATAATACTGCGTACATAAGCTGTGTTGCAAATTGATGTCAAAATTCAATACTGCAATATTAATTAATACAAAGGCAAAAGGAAACCAGAAAGTAGTAGACCATAGTGAAGAAAACATAGTTTAATTTGCAGGATAATTTTTTTTTTTTGGTCGGATGATGAGATGTACAAAAGGGCTGTTCCCACAGGTAGGAGAAAGGAGGAAGCTCTGCCTGGGAAAGCAGCAGGGCTGTAGTGGTCAGTGGAAGGACCAGCAAGGGCTGGCAGAGTGTGTTGTCTCCTGACCTGTGGAAAGAGCACAGTTTAAGTAGGTATTTAAAAAGCTCTATAGAAGAATCTCGACCTTAAGCTGAGTGAATGAAATTTGGGCTTGTGGTAGGTCTTCATTGCGTGTGTGAAAATCTACTTTGTTTTCTGCTCCTTGGAAACTTGGTACATAAAAAGCACAAGGATGACACCTAAATAGGCACTTAGAGAAGATGTGAATGACTTCAGGGCAGGTGGAGTGAGGTCTTTAACGTGATCAGGTAAAAGTTCAGTGTGTCGAGGGACTTCTATTTCTGCTCCATGAAATCTTTCGTATATACTTTCTCAACCACTAATGTTCCCCGTGTGTGTTCTGCTCTCTGTCATTCAGGCTCCAGGAGGACACAGTCCAAAAACTCAAAATGGACTTTTGAGTCCTCCCCAGGAAGAAAAGCTCAGCAATAGTCAAACCTCACTCTATGAAATGCTGCAAGAGAAAGGGAGATGGGGCGGAGTGAGTCTGGATCAGTCAGCTCTCCTTCCTCTGAGGTTCAAAAACATCAGAGAAAAGACAGATGCTCACTTTGTGGATGTGATTAAAGAAGACAGGTAAGGAAAATCGAGTTGCACAACGTAAAACTGTATAAAGGAGAGAAGGCAGTAACGGGGGCCTGTATCTTTAATTTTTATTTGTGTGCTTTATGTCTCATGTCAATAATTATTGTTATCATGTAACATGTTTTATGTTTCCTGATCTTAATCCATGTTCTCTTTAAATGACAGTAGGAACTTGGTGTCAGAAACATTCTGCTTGGGAATATTTCTGACACCAGGTTTTTTGTCATTTCTGTGGTGAACAGTCATTCTTCAGCTGAGTCTTCGAAAGGGAAAAATACTCTTTAAATGACTTCTCACGAAGTTGAATTCTTATCTTTACATTAAGAAGGTCTTTTAATGCATGCAGTGTGTACCTGCCTCGCAATTAAACGTGTAACATAAAATCTGAACCACAAAACTCACATTTTTTGTATAGGAAAAGAACAACATCTTATACATTGTGTGACTAGAAATGCCTAGAAATCATACTGGGCTTGGAAGCAGAATTAGTAGGAGTGGATTCTCATGGGCCTACTACCAACCTACAGCATTTTGTGAAGTTATATTCTGTCTCTATTTCAAAGACAAAACTTTATTTTGGGCAGAGGAAAATATGTTCTCTAAAATTCAGTAGCGTGTGATTTATTTTTTTTTTATTTTTTTTTTGTAAACACTCAACCACATCTTCCGTATGGTGGCAGTGACTTGACTGGGTCAACTAAACAGATAACTTGAGTTTGTTATCATTTATGGCTATTCTTATATTTTCTTCACTGCTTCCACTCAGATCAGGGGTATTTTATCTAAATATCCTTGAAACCATATGCTCATAGAGACTCCGGGTTGCTTGGAACAGGGACACTGTCATCTTAAATAAAACACGACTGAAGCAGGGAGAAGTGATGAGGGGGGACACCAGTCCCTCTCCAGTCTCTTCTCTAGATTTTTTTCAGATTACTTTCCTCCTGTGGCCAACTTTGGGTAAAATTTATGTTCTCCTTTCCCTGCCCCTACTCCCTCCAGTATGTTGTCTGTCATTAGAGGCTGAGAATAGGTATGTAGTTGATATTTTCAAATATTAGAACACCGACAGATTGGGAAAGTCCAAATGTTGGAAAAAATCAGCAAGAAAAAATTGGATTTTTGTTTAAAATATAACCAGCATGCTGCAAATTTTTAAGTTACAGAAGTAGCTTAATTTATGCCGTTGGTTGCTGAAGATACCGAGCTCAGGCTTCGGCGTTCTTGGTGCTTTTCTCCTCCACTTACAAAATGGATAATTCTTTCTGATGCAGAAAAAGGAAAAAGTAGGACCATGATTTGACATCAGTCAAAGCATAGCTTTTTTTTTTTGGGTCTCAATTAAATATCATCATTACCATATTAAGTGGGCCATTTCTTGTTGCCAGGGAAACTTCTCTGCCGAGTTCAGTTCATGTAAACATAACTTTCCAAAAATAATCTTCTGATTAATTAGGTCTATGCAAAATGCTTTAAGCCTACCATTTTACATTAAGCCTTTTTAACGTTTCTCAATGGGAAGTTAGATGTAATAAGTCATTTTAAAAACTTTCTTGATCCCCTACTGTAAAACTTAATATATTGTTGGTCTCAATAAAACGGGGAGGATGTTTGAATGGGGAATTCATGGGAATGTGTGTATTCTTGCATGATAAAAAATACTGTCCTTTGTTCATTGTAACCTGCATGTTACTGTGTATTTTAACAGAAATCTATAGTTTGAGAGTACAAAATGTTTAAACTTAATTTCATTGGGGATACCCTCAAAGGATTCCTGCTTTTTTAGATTTTTATTTCCAAAAAAAAATTACATATTCCTTAGGTTATAAACTTTTTGAAGTAAAAGAAACAAGTACTCATCAGGACAGTACTTACAAACGATCTCTTTAGACTTAAGAGTCTAGAGGGAAATAGGGAGGAAAAAATGGAATTAGAGGGAAATAGCAGAGTCCTGGGGAAATAGGAAGCTCTCCCAAAAGCTCGGTTCTGTGCAGCCCTTCATAAAGAGAGGTGAGAGAGAGAAGACAAGAAAGAATGAAAAAAAAAAAAAAAAAAAAAAGGGACTCAAGTGAATGTGTCCTGTCATTCCTTCAGAGTGTCCTGATGTTTTTAATACATTGGCCAAGGCCAGAATGTTTAAAGGTTATAAAGTATCTGCCATATTTATGGTTGAGTTCGCTTACTTTCTCGAGCTTCAGTCAGGGAATGTGTGTTCGTCTGGTCTTGCCTCTCAATAAAAAAATGCTTCCCACATGCCATCTTGTGCTGGGGAGCTCGTGGCTTCCAAAAAGCCTCTTTGGCAAGTCTTCATCAAAAATAAACAACAAAAAAAACAAGCCAAAGAATTCGGGGACAGGCTAGCTGTGTAGGATCTTTCAGCTTCTTCATCTGCTTAGAATTTGATCTCATGTGAGCAAGAGTGTGTTCTCTAAAGCCCCAGATGAGGACAGTGGAGAAGAGAGGAGGGTGAGCACGCAGGACCTTGCTCTGCCACCATCGGGCACAAGGACTCGGCACGCTCCAAGTCCAGTCCTTTCACCTCTCTGACACCTTTGACAAAGGTTTGCAGATCAAGTGCCCTCAACGTCGTTAGAAAACTTCTTTCATAAACCTCTTAGGATGCTTTTTAGTGTCTTAGGTTAGTTGTATTTTTGCTCTGGAGGTGGGGGGAATAGAAACACCTTTTTAATGATTGAGGCCTCTTCTGTTTGGGTTTAGTTTGGGGATTTTTCTGCGCCTGACACTAGAAGATAAGGGGAAGGAGTGCATAAATACCCTCTGGTAGATGCTGCCTCCTGGTTTGTTAGTCCTGGTGACCTGGTTTCATTATTTGTCACTGCTTTTGTTGATGATTCTGGTAATTTTAAGTCTTCTGTTTCAGAAGTAAATGTAAGCTATCTGTCTCCTCAGGTTCTGTTTTTTCTGTGGCCTAGACCGTTAAGGGAATATTTCCAGCTGAGTTACTGAGTTATTGTAGTGTCTTTGAAACCACAGAGCTGAGGGGCTCTGAAAGAGTTACAGCTGCATAAACTGACGTTGATACTGTCTCTTCTCTCTAGCCTCATGAAAGACTACTTCTTCAAACCGCCAATTAACAAGCTGAGCCTGAACTTCTTGGATCAGGATTTGGAGATGGCCTACAGGACGAGCTACCAGGAAGAGGTGTGTTGGCGTCCCTCTGTAGTCTGTCTGAGCAGCCTGTCTCTCAGAGCTCTGAACACGTTTCACAGCAGTTGGTGGCCAGGCTTGTGAAATGTCACGTCTGATTTACTGCTTGGTATTGCTGCCTCTGGAAACAGGCTCCTTTCAGTTTACCTGTCTCGTGCCCGGCCCTGAATCTGGTCCGATGTTTAGGCTGGAAATGCATTTTCACAACCCACCAAGATACACTAATTACTTCAGGTTAATATTTTAAGGCTTTAGGCAGGCCAGAGAACCACGCTAAGGTGAAAGTAAAGAACCAAGTGCTTCTTGCCTTCTCAGAATCAGGTATTCTAACTTTGAGAATGGTAACTTTGAATTTGATTCTTGTTCATGTCATAGCCTCATGGAACTGTGGAACAGCCTGATATCCCTGTGGAACCCAAACCTGCTCAGAACTCAAATGGCTTAAGTTTTTTAAGCGTGCTGTGTTCGGAAATGGGCAGCTCAAAACACTGCATAATTGTAAGGAACAGCAAGTAAATTGTAAAGAACTTGGTGCCTTCCTCAGGATCCTGCACTGAATGTAAAAAGTCTTTAATCCCCCTGGAGACTAACAGTATTGCAGCTTGCCACGTCAGTAGATATTCCTGCCTGGCTCATATGAACTGGGAAGGTGGTTTGAATTTACATATAGTGACATAAGGTGCCAGTACTAACTGAGCTGCGTTTCCATGAGTAGCTGAAAAGTTGCTGCCAAAAGAGGGCAATTTGCTCTTCCCTCCTTGTTCCTACCCCTCCCTGCTCCTTCTCATGGCTCTGGTGCTTATCAGGTGTCCCTGCTGTGAGCCAGTTCATTTTCCTGGCCTCGCATAAAATATTCATGTTTTGTTTTTCTGTGTGGGGCTTTTTCTTTTTCCGCCTGGGTCTGTTTTCTGCCGTACTGAACCAGCAGCTCCCAGAGAGGTTGGCAAGTGCCAGAGCCAGTGCAAGATAAGTGTCCGGCAGCAGGAAGGGGAATGGGCCCTTCCCTTCCAGTCGCTTTGAGCTATTAGTTTGGGTCATCCATCTGGCACAATCCATCACAATAAATGTAGGTGTTGATTTCTTTCCTTCCCCATATGTCCTACATCTGAGGGCAGGTAGGATTTCTGTTTCTTGCTGCTCGTTGCTTTCTGTTCTGGGCAGTGTTGTCACATTGTTCCTTAGCAATAGCCCTTTTTTGTTTGTTTTCCCGTGTTTACAGATGAGACAACTTACTTTTTTAACAAACGGAAGCTTCGTTGTGTTGCAGTTCCTTTTGTTCAGGAGCTCCATGCTCATCCTGCAGCACCGTATTCCAGTGGTATCTCTCTGAATAAAACTCATGTAGCAACAACAGGGGGAAGCTTCCCGTGGGATAGAGCCTGCAAAATTTGCACAAACTATGCAGAAAATAGTAAATCGGGTTCTTTCCAATGGAAAAGATTGGAAAGAGAGGCAAAGCAGTGATAGTCAAGCACATGCAGACGACCTGTTAATGTGGGTATGTAGGAAATTTGTAGAAGGAGCAGGAATGTGGTCTGTGCATTTTGTTAGTGGCAAGTTATTAATTTGAAAATTATTAGGTAAACCTGACAGGAAATGGGAATCTTCCCTCTCTAATAGTAACTCTGCAGCACTGGGACAAAACCCCATTAAAGCCTCAATATTAGCATAGTCTTGGTCCAAAACAACAACAAAACAGATCTTTTCTTGGGGAGTGAAATGATTTGTCAGCACTGCTGGTTCTTTTAATTACCTTGCAATAAACTGTTGCTGGAAGTAACTTCCACCACGGCTGAATTCACCTCTAAGGACACAGTGCCAGCTGCACGCTTGCCTTGTGATCGCTCTCTCTGAGCGGCTTCGTTTCCCAAGAGCTTGCATGGCCTGTTCTTCTTTGGAAATTAAGGCACTACTTAACGCTGTTAGGGCATCCTGAATGCTGTCACTTTAGGATACAGGGCTGCTTTCCTTAATTCAATTTCTGTGACTTTCTGCCTGGACTAACAGTTCAGATTAAAAGGTAATTTTTGGCACAGAAATGATGCTTGGTGAATTTATTAGGTTGCAGAGAGGTACAAATGAGAGGAACAAGTTCATTTCCCTATATTGCTGAGTGCAGATAGTGCTCTGAGGAGCCAACGAAATTTTCAAATTAAAGCAGGGTACAAGCCTGCAGTGTTCAAACTGGGCTGCTACTGGCGATATTGATAACATATTTTTTGTTTTTCCTTTGGAACTTGCTTTCTGCGGTCCCTGGGGCAGATAAAAACACTCATAAGATGGGACTCATCTGAGTAAGCCAAGATGTGGAGCTCATCATCTAGTTTTCAGCTGGACTGGCCAAAGCAGCACAAAGCGCAGCTGCACCAGCGCTGGGGCCAGGACAAAATGGGATGGGAATGTGTGGTGAGGGGTTACGAAGAGCAGAACTTGGTGTCCTGGGCTCTGATCAATTCAGATGACATAGCATCCTGATGGCTGCTTTTAATCTGGTCAAGGCAGGGAGATGTGAACTCTGCCACAGGCGAGTAACTGGTTCTGTAGAGTGGTGTTGGGAGGGTTTTCTTAAAGAACCTTCGGAGCTAAAAGGCTTATTGTAAAATCTATTATTGTTTTAAATGAAAATCCTTGAAGACAACTTCTTATAGCATTATCTGCTAGTAATTAGGGGGTTTATGTTCCTTTGCATAGAATAGGCAATTTTCATATGGTTTATTTCTGTATCATAATACTCTATAAAAATCACCCCAGGCCCAGGGGCTGTGCTGCCAGCGCTTGCTTTCAACACAGGCTTATTCTCAGGGAGCTGTGATGGCCTTTGAACCACCTCTTCTGTTTCTTGTTTCCAAACAGTACTTACGCTGGATTAATGCAGTGGCAAAATGTTCTGTATTCCTTTATTTGCTGAATTCTGCAAAATGGCATTTATTCCTTTTCATCCCTTCCCTCGATCCCTGTATTCCCTGCAGGTTATAAGGAACGCTCCAGTGAAGACATTTGCCAGTGCTACCTTCAGCTCACTCCTGGACGTGTTCCTCTCCACCACGGTCTTCCTCATACTCTCCATCACCTGTTTCCTGAAACACAGGATGGTCGCTTCCCCTCCACCACCTGCAGCGGTCGTGGTCTTCATCATTGCCATCCTGCTGGAGGTGCTGTCCCTCGTCGTCTCAATTAGGTAAATAAAGCATAAGAAAGTCTTGAAACAGCAGCGAGAACTGAAATGATGGCTGGCTTGGGAACGTTCTGTTTGACAGCCTCCCAGGAACTCACTTGGACAGTCTGTAATATTTGGAGAACAGTGTTAGTGAAGCCAAGAAAGGCTTGTGGCAGATCTTGTGCAGAGAGAGGTTGAGCTACAGAAACGGGAGGAGAGAAAGGTGACTCTGAGAGAGGTCACTTAAGGAAACAGAATCTGCACACCCTGCCTGGCCCTGCTTATTGCTCCTTGGGATGCCACACGCAACTGGGTACTCACTGAGGGAGGGAATTCAAACAGAAAACTTCCATCTGTCCTTCAAAAAAAAAAACCCCTCCTTTAAATTCCTAGATAAAAGTACACCATTCTGGTGTTAAAACTGGAATAATTTCTCGAAATGTAAAGAGCAGTCCTTTTCTCTATGAAAAAAAAAAAAAGAAATCGCAAAAGTCACATTGCATCTGTCCGGAATTAGTTTTCTTAATGATCTCTATTTCAAGTCTCATGGGTTTAATATTAAAATAGTTTGTGTTTTCTCTGTTTGACACATAATTGGAGTCAGTGTTTCCCCCGAGTCCTGGGCTGTGTGACAGTCTGCTGCTGCTTGAGGAGGGAAGGAGCACTAGTTGCTCTCTGCAGAAGGATGGCTTCGCAGGACTGTGCTTGGCAGTGCCAGCCCCCAAACCGCCTTTTTGCAGCCGGCGATGAAGAATCCCCAGCCCCTGAATTCTTGTACATCCCCGCAGCCCTGCGCCTCTGCCTCTCCTGCGCCCTGGGAGCTGAGGCTGGGCTGCAGACGCAGGTTCCTGGTATTTACCAGTGACTTCTCGTTCCTGGTTTGTACCCAGGCACGCAGAGGATGCTTGTCCTCACCTTCTAGGACAGCTGTAGGACTCACCCCGGCGTTTCTAACCAGTCACCCGGTGGTTGCTGAGCAATTCCCACCTAATGTAGGGTTTCCCCCAGGCAGACTGGAGTTACCAATGGGTCCGAGGGTAGCAGAAGACTGCGGCTGTGCACGCTGCCCTGGGTGTGTTGTCTGATTTGTACAGATACCCCGTGCAACCTGTTATTAACCCAGATGATAGACCTAATAATAAGTTGTTTGTTTGTCTGTCCTTGGGAGAGCAAGTTTATTCTGCCCTCCTCATCCCCCATTTTCACGGCGCTTCCTTTTCGCACAAGAGCGTGTCGTAAGGGTGGTGCGTGGAGACGTGTCTCCTCACTTGTAGTTCTGCAAATCTAACAGGTATGTGTAAGTTAAAATGCTTTTGTAACTACAACTTAGAAGCAATTCTGTTGTTTCAAAAGAAACGAGAGATTGCGGTTTGCACTCATATTTTGACTTTTCAGGCTCAAGGTAAAAAATACTAAATTAATACTTTTGTCACTAAAGCAGGCTTGTAACTCGGTGTAAATGTATGCAAATGTATTTGAATGAAAGCTGGCATTTAGGAGTAGAGAGAGATCATTTGTGAACAGCGGAGAAATGCTTTTAAGGGTAGTGTTTCTTAGCAGGTGGATTTGATTGTTGCAATTTGAATAGTGTCATAGTTCCTGGAGTTTTTAGAAAATCTAGACATTCACAAAGTGTTGAGGATCTGTACTGGGAGATGGTTGAACTGGTAGGACTGTCATTCCAGTGCATCCTAAATGGGATTAACTGTTGCTCTGTCCTTTCTCATGCACCAGAAATGCATTTTCCCCTTTGCAGAACAGTTTCTGTATTCTGTCTCAGGTGGGGGGGGCGAGGTTTTTTTGTCGGTTTAATGTTCCTGGGCAGCTCTTTCATCGCACCAGGCAGGAGAGTGGGAAGGTGGCAGTGAGCAGGTCATCGGGGTTTGGTGGCCGTGGCAATGAATCCTTGAACTCGTTCAGCTCTGAGCAACTCAACCATCACTTTGCAGAAGAGCTGGTTTCTGTTATCCAGATATGTTTGAAGAAAATTCACCTTGCAGGTGAATTTTTACCCCATTTTAGTATTTTTTCAATTCCTTATTGTTCTCGCTTCTTTTTCCAATGCTACCTTGCGTTTGCTTTTCCTTATTTTTTACATTTATAAAAAACTATTGCTATAATCTTAGAAATTTTTATATGTAGGTACATAAGGTTCTATTTCAGTCCTGTTCTATAATTGGCGGTTTATGGGTTTGTTAAGGAGAAGGAAAATTGCTGTTTTCAATATGCTATCTATATAGCCAAGAATTTGCCAAGTGCTTTTGTCTTTGTGAGCCACGTACGGCTGTACCGCGCTGCTGAGAGCCTTGCTCCCTGGTAGTGAGCCTGGGCTATTTACCGAGGGGAGTTTAAGTGGCTTTATAATGTTTTCTTAACACTATTTGATTTTGCCACTGCCATTTCTAGTATTTTCATGAGAGTATGTTGGCTTAAATCCCAAATCTTACTTTCTAAGGTGGCTTGGACGCCCCATTGAAGTCGGTGAGATTGAAAAAGCAAGACTTCTAAGGCTTTTAAGTCTTAGAGGTATATATTTTCTAATATTAATCATTCTTTTGTGCTTAATTCTGATTTGAAAAACAGCTTGAGAAACATCTCATGCTGTGGAGATCACCTGTAGCCAGCCATTAAAACTCGTGTAGTCCCACCTGAGTCCCCACTCGCAGGAGGTTTGGGATGCAGGGAATACTGTTGTGCAAGTGAGAGATGTCTTGCTCCTTCCTTCAGGTGGGAGGGAAGTGTCTGTGAATCCCTCTGGATTTACTCCACACTTTACGAGTAATTGGTTCTCGGGAACTTGCTACCCCAGGCTCAACATTTGCGATCTTTCCTCTGCTAACGAGGTATAATTTCTATTTGGCTTAACTCTGATTGTCACATCTAAGGTAACACTTCGGTAGATCTCTTAAAGTACGAACCAGGATCATTGGAGATCTTACCCAGGGAACCCTCTTGAAAATAGCCTCATATTGTACACCAAAAAAGAGCAGTCTTCATAGATGAAAAATCTCTGCAACTTTCTGGTAGGTTTTCAGTTTTAAACATAGTAGCAATGGCGTATTTGGGGAGGGGAACTTTTGTAGGAAAAGTGGCTGGCTTGGCTTGGAGGGTGGGTTGGGTTTTTTTTGTTGTTTTGAATTGATAATATGTATTTACATCATAGTAAATACATAAAATATACTTTTTGAGCCCCTCCGGACTCCACAACCTGAGGCACACACTTCTGTACGGTTCCCGCGAGCAGAAAGAAGAAAATTGTCTTTTTCCTCTTCAGATCCTCTCCGAAGTGAGGACTGCTCGCTCTGGCCACTCGTTACGCAGAGAAACGGTGCAGAAGTTCCTGTGCAGAAATGTCATCCCCAATGACAATCACAGAATCCCACCGAGATATCTTAAGGGAGGAGATTGGACTACAATGCCGGGCACCATCCCAGAATTTCAGGAAAAGGGATTATTTTAGGACCAGAAAAATTCTTGCCTAAGTTTCTCATTGTATTTTCATTATCCTGATGCGAAACACCCTGCCTTTAAATGAGTCTGACTTTTAATTGAATCCAGGACTCGGCCTGGGAAGTCCTCGCTCCGGCTCTCGTGGTAAGACCTTTAGTTCAGCTGGAGGAGCAGGAGAGGAGAGCACTGTCTGTACAATGAGAAAGGAGTTAAAACTTAAGTTCTAGAAGAGCAAAAGTCTTCCTGGAGCAGAGCTTGCAGAGGAGAAGGATGTTTTGATTCCTCTGAAGTGTCTGATAATAAATTATTGGAGTACCTATAGATGAGGATCCCACTGGGAGCGCAAGTGCCACTCGAAACTTAATTGTATAAAGCAGCACGCAAAAAAACTACAGCGCTTCATTTGGAAGCATGTGGAAGGTGTCATCTCCTGTTCTGCAGATGTAGGGCAAAGAATGTCCTTCTGCCCACTTGAAACGTGACTGCTTTGACTTTCATGAGTTTGGTGGAGGTGTAAGAGGTCCTAAAGTTCTGCTGTTTTATAAAAACACCTCGGGAAATGTCACTGAACGTACAGCGGCGTGTGAGATTTCACTTGCCGTTCTTAGGAGTGCAGGTAAAAGACATCTGCCCACTGTTTTAGTTGTAAATACAGGACTTTTGTTAATGAGGTACTTTTGACATCTAGTTCTTGTTCTCGAGTAAACTTGTTCTAAGTAAGTTTGTTTGAAAAAAATGCTTTGCTTTTGATGGCATCCTTCAGTGAAGGCTTCTGGGTGGAGAGGTGAGGCCAGAGCCGTGGAGGTTTCAGCCCTGAGTGGGAGGTGGGAACACTTGATAAGATGCTTCATGAATTCAGAAGTACCTTTCTAGAGGGCAAAAACCAATACCTTCTGGATGGAGAAAACTGCTATTTTCTGACTAAGGAAGACTGGCCTTTGCCCGGTGCTTCACCTCCCCAGGGTGGCCGCAGCTGGGACCCCGTGGCCAGCCAGTAGTTTTCTGCAGCCAGAGCTTAATGAGCCGCTTCTGTTAACGACAGGACTGATAGAGAGTATTGATGCAAGGGAAAACAATGTATTCTGCTTGCCTTTATTTTATTTCTAACATCTGCGACTTCGGTATTTAATATCCCACCAAATGGCTGCTACGCCAAAAGCTTTTGATTTGAACCCTGGGAATTGATTTTAAACTGCCAGTAAATGGAGAAATGATGGTAACATTCCCCGTTCCCCATTAATCATTGATGTCAAAGTTACTAATTTGAACTCCGGCTTGTGTAAACATCTCGGGTGCTTTAGCGTTTAAGCCCCGTTGAGCTACCCAGTGACACTGCATTATTTACTGGTGCTGCCCCGGAGCCATTAAATCTGTCTGCAGCTCTCCTTGCCCTCTGGATTTAATGCATTCCTCGCTTCCTGCCATGGGAGGGTCGTGCCATATTCAGGGCCTTTCCCTCTTTTGGGAAGGATGAGATTTCCATCGATTTAATTCCAGAGTGCAGAGCATTACGATAAATACTGGAGCTGGGGGGGGGGGGGGAATTAATAAAAACATCAATGCAAGAAGGTAAACATTATCACGAGACATGTGGCATTGTCCTGGAATTTGCACTAGCTTTTTGGAAACTCACAGCTGCCTAAAGAAAGAAGTGTCCTCATCGCAGGATTAACCGATCGGGTTCGCTGATGGATTTGTTGCTATAGTTCCCACAAGAATTTGTCCTGGCTTGAAGGCTTGGCACAAAATAATAAAATTAAAAAAAAATAATAAGAAAAAAAGGCTTTTTGCACCATGGAGTCCCTGTTGCGTGGGTTGGGGTGAGAGACATGAGCTGCACGGGGTATCTGCCAGGCGTTTGCGTGCCACGGAGCCGGTTCCTGTGCCAGGCTCCGTGGGAGCGAGCTGGAAGATGCGGCAGAGCGTGGGCAGGAGTGTCGTGGAGCTGCCTCCCCAGAGACCAGCTCCTCCGGGCTCCCCACCCGCTGGGGATGCTCTGCCTCTGACCCCCCCAGCTTCGTCTGCCTTTAGGGTTTGGCCTCCTAAACGTTAATCCTAATTCGTAGGCTTTGGGGGAATTGCGCTTTATTTTTAGAGGCATGAACTTGGGTGGCATTTCCAGAAGTACTCGATACTGGGCAAACTTGGCTGCTGCTGGCAGCAGGGAGAGTTCTGTCACTGGTGTTAGAGGCAGCTGGGTTAGAACACTTTAGAAAACTCAATTCTTACTCTGTTGGGCTTTTAAAAAAAATTTTATGTTGCTTTATAAACAATTTTTTAAGTTTCTTTGTTGGAAATCCTTTTTTATGATGGAATATAGCAAATAATTATTAGTGTAAATGGAAGTCCAACAAACTAGGAACAGGCAAATCTGTGAGCACCCTCTCGTGGGGTCCTGCTGTATTACAGCATCTTCCAAACTTATCTTTTTCTATGCACTTAAGTATAATTTCCAGATTTTAACATATTACATTAAGGAAGAGCTCTTGAAGCTTCAATAAAATGCTTGAGGTTGCAAAATTCATGGAGGCCTAGACCAGAGGATTAAAATATCATTCATAAACATAAGCATATTTAATCATAAACAATCCTAAATAATACATATTTAAAGGTGTGGAATAAGTGTGAAATCCACATAAAGAACTTTAAATTTTTCCTGGTTTGTTTCAGGCTTTTATCCAGTATAATACCTTATATTTCAGCCAACAGGGTTAAAACAATCATTGGATATTTTTTCTCTATTAAAAGATAGAGGTAATGTGGATTAATTTGTATAGCTTTGGAGATTGTGAATTTCAGATTTAGTGTATTTTGTATTTGTACGTTGTTTTTTTTTTAAGATGTGAGCATCTCTATCCAAAAAAAAAGCACTAATTATTTACTGGTTGGGCTCTGTAGGCCAGTGTCAGGACAGCAGATTCTACCTGCCTAGGCTGCTGATGATAATTTCATACAGCCACATGTACTGGCTTTGAATGAAGCTCACTTTACTACCTTATCTTTTCGTGCCCTCATAAAAAATAATTAGAAACTTGAACAGCAGTTGCAATTTTTCTGGAGTGACTAATATTTTTTGAGCTTTAAGAAGGAAGTTATCCTGAGGATGTGTTTCTCTAGATAAATAATAGCTTTCTGTGCAATGTCCCGGAGCATTAAGCATCCTTTTACCTTTCCTTCTTCCTTTTAACAATGAGAAATGCTCTCATTTAAGAAGTATCTCTGTTAAGCTGCTCTCCAGAGCTCCTCCAGTTGGCTCCTTCGGCGCTTCACAGGTTTGGGCCGTCGTTTTACCGGCAGCTTGAGGCAAGAACCGTTCCTTCCCGCCTGCCTCGCGCGGAGCCAACTGGGTTGCTATGGTGGGTGCCACCCGGCGAGCGGAGGAGCCGGCTGGGTTGCCAGCTGGCCCCCGAGGTGCTCATCCCAGCCACTGCCAGCTCTCAGCCCACACTCCTCTTCTTCCCCTTCCCTAAGGAGAGGGAAGGGAGGACGGGAACTTCTGTTCTGGGTGGTTGGAACTGGGAGAACTGGTTTGGATTGCAGTCTAACGTTGGGGTGGCGTGGATTTGCACAGCCTCTGGGTGGCTGCTCTGTTAGCAGGGGACACAGCCCTACTTTTCACACATTTCTGGTGTTAAGTTTAAGTAATTTTTTTTAACTTGCAAAAGCTTCCCTTCTCCCCACCTGCTTTAAGGCTAAATATTTAGGAGAGGAGAGAAGTCTTTCCTATGTTTACCTTCCAAATAAGTGAAAATTGGGTTTCATAGCTGGGTTTCAGTTTGTTTTCTCCAAGCTGACCATCCCGCTTGCTCTCCCTCCCTTTGCTGACACCCTTTGCTGGAGCAAACAATCTTTCAACAAACCTGGATTATTTCCTGAAATTACCAAGGGGTGCCGTGGCGTGTAACGTGCTGTGAGTGCTCACGGAACCGAAGTGAAGGATTTGAAGTTCCATTATTACAGGTAAATTAGAGGTATGAAGCGATGCGCTGAAATTAACGCCTGGATCTGTGATTTCATGTGTTCCAGAATGGCGTTCTTTCTGGAGGAGGTGATGACTTGCACCAAGCGTCTCCTGGAGGTGATATCTGGCTGGCTGCCTCGACATTTTTTCGGTGCAATCCTGGTTTCTCTCCCAGCTCTTGCAGTTTTTTCACACTTCACCTCTGATTTTGAAACAAATATACATGTAAGTTGTCGAACTCCGTTTCGTAATCTGACGGCTGGGATCTAGCAAAGCTCCTTGCTTGCCTGCCGTCTTCCTTCGCCTCCCTCCTGCGTTACAGCTGTTGGATACAGATCCCTTGGAGGGATAGGGCTTTTGTGTGTGATAAAATGCCTAGTTTGTTATGTAAATACAGCCACTTGCTTATTTGATAACTCATATAAAAGAGGAGAGGGATATGCCTGCCTACATATGGAGGTTTGTATTTTTTTTTTTTCCTTAGACCAAACGCTTGTGCAGGTGTTTATTCCAGATAATGTGAGTTGTGTATCTCGGGCTTTTCATCGCATTCGTTCTCGTTGCGATTTAGAGTCCGTGGTCGGAGATGCCGCGTGTACTTATCGCGTGCACATTGGGGAATCTCAACAGCCAGAAGGCTATTAGCGGTGGATGGTTTTTCTTCGCAGGGTTAGGTGGAGAAACTCAAGGGAGGGAGAGCTCTCATAGCAATAATTTCATTTCACGTAGAAATGATTCCCCTGCAGGGGCTGCGGGAATGGTGAAAGGGATGCAATAGCTGCCCTCTGGAAAGGAACGGAAAGAAATTGGTGTATTTAGCCCAACCACAGAAAGGTCCGCAGGGGATTTGGAGTCTCCTTTAATAAAAACATGCAGAAGGGAGGAATAAAGGGTTAAATATTGAGGAGGGGAAAGAATAGTTTAATTTAAAGGCTATCTGAGGCATAAAAATCAAGACTTAAAAACTGTGAATTAAATGGACTGGAACCGGAGGTGAAAGTTTGTTTCTGTGCAGGTTTCTCTGGGATATCCCAGTGTACAGCCCTTCCTTTCCAGGGGCTCTGGGGAATTCTGTTTAACAAATCTCTTGCCCTGGATGTAGGTAACGACCAGATCCTCCTCATTCTTCCTATCACAGTTTCTTACTGGGTGTTGGGAAATGTTTGTTCCATAGGAACATGTGGACCAGACCTTTTTTTGGTCCTTCCTGATTTAAACGTATATTCCATGGTTATCACAGTCACAGAAGAGTGTATCTATCTGATATTCTTTCACATCCCGTGTTTAAAATCATTCTGCAGCTTTTACCTTTTGTGAATTTTAATTAACTATTTTTAAGCTGTAATTTTTATTTTATTTAATGATGGTCTTCCTCTCTCATGACTACCAGAAAACAAATTGTAGGAATGTTTTCCTCACACTGAAGGGAGCTGAAAACCTTCATGTCTCTCTGCTGATTTTTCTATCATCCCATTCATTTCCATCCATGATCATCTCTCCAAGCGTTTCGAAATACTGTTGGAACAAGCATTTTATCAGTGTTCTCTCAATACCTGTTCAGATCAGTCTAAATGCTTCGGGCATCCCCAAAACGGAGAATGAACTTTGCTTTCTTTCCTCTTGCAGGTCCTCCAGAGTCGTGGGGTTGTTGGCTCACTCTCCAAGAGATGTCCCAACTCGTCTTGTGCTCAGTGTTTCAACAGTCACGGAGCTCTAGGAAATGGAGCCAATCTATAGAGGGTCAGGTAAGTGTCATATTTTACTATGACATGGTTTTGCAAAGTTTTTTTTTTAATTCATAGCGTTTTATACCCTCCCTGGAGACTAAAGAATTAAAATCAAAATTAACAAAAACAGCAATGAAAAAAAAAAACTTTCCAAAGCCATGCATACATAGTAAAACACAGCACTTACCGACCCTCTATAGGCTGGCTTCATGCTGGGGCATCACTTGGAGTGAGAACCAGTGCTCTGCCACTTTAGGAGACCTGAAATGGGGGAAAAAAAGTAAGTTTAAATTATGGGGGATTTTTTATGGACGCTTCTGAAATTCCTTTTATCCATTTTTTTTTTTTGAGTCGTCTAAAAAAACAACTGTGCTTGTGGTTTAAAAATGGTAAATTATGTAAGGGTTTGGTTTTTTTCCCATACTCTGTGTCTGCTTCTGAATCACATGCTTATTTGTTATGCTACAGTATTGCTAATCTGCAGTCTCTGCACTTTGCCTGTAAAAGAAATTTAAAATGAGAGAGAAAAGGGAGAGAATGATCATTTGATACTGTAAAAGGCAATATGCAGCTAGAACGGAACTCCATAACTCCGTTGTGGAGTCTCTGTTTTAGCTTGGATGGTCATGAATATTCTTGATAAAATGTAAATTTGCGGATCGGCTTGAGAGTTTGGACCACTGTGAGATTGTATCTCAGGGAAATGAAGGTGTTCTGGGGAGTGTATCCATCCTGCATTTCCTTTTCTTTATCCAGTAAAGATGTGGAAAGGGATTGGTTTTGGTTTTTTTTAGATAGGGCATTTGGAGCAGAAAAATCTAAATTTGTCCTTTCAAATGGGCACAAGTGGGGGTGTTACCGAGCATCAGTTGACGATGACTGATACCTGCCTTTTTTATCAAACCAGATTTTTTTCTTTTTTGAGTTCTTCTGCTGTTGGCCAGTGTGGTACTCTCCTCTAAGAAGTGTTTTTAAGGGTAAGCAAGCAGTTGGGTGAAGTTTCTGAGGGTGAATGTGTGCCCCCCCCCACATTTGGGGCCAGTCTTTTTTCAGCGGTGCCCAGAGACAGGACAAGAGGTAATGGGCACAAACATAAGAAGTTCCATCTCAACATGAGGAGGAACTAGTTTATTTTGGGGGTGGCAGAGCCCTGGCAGAGGCTGCCCAGGGAGGTGGTGGAGTCTCCTTCTCTGGAGACATTCAAACTCCACCTGGACACGTTCCTGTGGGACCTGCTCTGGGTGACCCTGCTCTGGCAGGGTCCAGAGGTCCCTTCCAACCCCATAGCAGTCTGTGATTCTGTAATGCAGTTGACATCAAGTTCAAAACAGACAGATTTTGACCTCAGTAACTGAGAGCAGGTTACCATAAATGTCTACTCTTTTTATTATTTTATTTTTTTTTTAATAAGAAGAGGCACTGAGCTTTTTGCAAAGGTAAGCTGAAGTTATCGAAAGTCACTGAAATAATGGTTGTATAATGCAGTAATACAAAACTCCATCTGGGGAAAATTGTGACAACCAACCTGTGCTAAAAGTTTTCTTGCTCTTTGAAGGGAAGACCTCCATCTTCGGGTGCTGTCTCCTGCTACAGACACTGTGAGAGATCACTTGCTGTGCATATAATACAGAGGAAATTAGATCCTTCTCTTTTATAGGGCTCGGGTGAGCAGGAAGAAGCTAACGCGCGCTCTCTCTCTCTGTTGCAGTACACCATGTTTATGTGTTGCACCATTCTCATCACCATTGTGCAGTACTGTAACTTCTGCCAGCTTAGCTCCTGGATGAGATCTGTCTTGGCCACCGTCGTAGGAGCGGTGCTTCTCATCCTGCTCTACGTCTCCTTGTGTCCGGACAGGTGAGCATCATGCCTTAGGGTTGTGTTTCGGATGAACAAGTTTGGTTTTCTCCACCAGTGAAGTGATTTTTAGCATCTGCTGTGAATTTCTGCACCATCTCAAACTTAGTAATTTGATTTGGGAAGAGTATTGCATTATTATTATTTTTTTTTGAGGGGTTTCAGGACAATACTGCAGGGTCCCTTTTCTGTACCCTGGGTGGAAAGGACACCCTGTCCTCAACTGATGTGTTTCTAGGGCACATTTACACTTATCAGACCCATAGAATTGCCTTTCATTCTTTGCTTGAAAAAATCTATTTCGTTCAGAAATTTCTGAGGCATTTGGTGGTGCCAGAGAGCCCAGTTGTTCCCCCGCACCCCTCTACCCTTAGGAACCACTTATATTTTCTTCCACCTCCTTCCTCAAGCAGTTTTCCTGTGGAAGGCAGGCCGTTGGATTTAATAGGATCCTGATACCCTGATTCCTTTCTCACTCTCCTGTTTTTTTCAGAGTACCCTGCAAGGCAGTAACCAGAGGAATCGAGTTAATGCAGTTTTTGTGCAATAACCTTAAGGCTTTTCAGTTTTGCCTCCGATAAGCAATTTTCCCCATGGGAGAAGTTGTTTGCAGTATTCTCTTTCTGTTTGCTTGCCAGGAGAGTCAAGGGAGTCCTTCCAGCCATCCACTCCTGTTGTCAAAATTTTAGAATCAACTTGCACTTCTCAATGGCCTAAGAATTATTTGAACCAGAGTTGGACTTTGCAAGGATTTTTTATGCTACATTATTCTAGTTCCTGTCAAAAGCCCTTCTTTTTACCCTTCTTCAGTGTCCTGCTTGAATCATACGGTGAAAACCACACAAACCCCCCCCAAACAAACCAAAAAGAGTTTGCAGATTGATGTTTTGTCTGAGTATTTAACTTTTTATCCCCTCTGAGGTATTTTTAATGGTCTCTCTTAATCTTGATCTAATTTGTACAAATAAGGACAGTGAGAATAAAAGTCACTCCTGTTCACATCTGTACTTTGGAAGTGGCTGGAAGGGTTGGGGGAAGAAAGCTTTTCCTGAAAAAAAATCACAGCTGGAATCAGCTGAGAAATGGTTTCTTAATCATATTAGACTAAAAAAAAATTCCCTTTTTTTGTCTCTCTGCAGAGCACTGGGGCAAGGAGTGCAGGGCAGTTCTTTCTAGCTTCTGTGGAGGGACACAGGGTGTTTTCGTTTCCCTCACTTTTTCTCATCTTTGATTTGTCCCTTTGGTTTCAGCTGTCTGACCACCAGCTTCACGGAGAAATTAGCCCCAGGTTTGGTTTTTCAGGGAATTTATTGAAGAACAAACCCTTGATGCCATTTCTCGACTCCCAGGCAGGGGTTCCTGCAGCTCCTTCAGCTCCACACGCACTCGCATGTCCGCATGGAGCTGGTGGGGCATGATTAGATGCTGCTTCACAGCAGAGCCTTTGAAAATTGGGTAAAAACAGTGTATTTGTAGTACCTAAAGTCTTCACACACAGGCAGGCGGTGAAGCCAAAAATTGACGGTCCCCCCAGGGATTGTTTGAACAGACCTTTGTGCATCCACGTTAAAGGTGTTTGGTCACCAAAGAAAATCAGAAGGGTTGGTGCTGTAATCATAACTCCTAACTCCTTGCTCAAAGACAACATTTTAGAACAGATTATATGAGTGGTTACTAAATCAGCTTGTGCATAAGCTCTGTACTAAGACTTTGCATGAACACACACACAAAACTTGGATTTTCCCTGCTTTTCAACTTTATTAAGGGACTGGCAAAGGCTGGTTCCCAAGCAGAGAGGTGGAGACCTTGCTGTTGTACCAGTTCATAGCATCAGCTTGTGCTGGCTACTAAAGGGGTGCTATGAATGTTAAAA
This sequence comes from Tringa tobata, assembly GCA_033628505.1. Classification (NCBI taxonomy): domain Eukaryota; kingdom Metazoa; phylum Chordata; class Aves; order Charadriiformes; family Scolopacidae; genus Tringa; species Tringa tobata. The sequence goes on from JAHREE010000271.1 coordinate 81,876, forward strand.
AAACTATTATCTTAAGAAATTTTGTTCATGATAGCATGTTTTTGCCTGTGGTTTCAATAGCGGTGACCATTAATGGGCAAAGTACAGAAATCATGGAATATGTTGTTATTTCCTCTTTTAAACATAAATATTTAAAGTAATGGAGCTGTTCAACAGCAGATCTGAAAAAGTGATTTAAAGGATTGTCCTCAAACCAGGACAATCATGAACAAAAATAATACAGGTTGAATTAGTGAGACCCATAACTTTTGTTTGTTGATATTAACTTTTTTTGTTCCCCTCTTATGATAAGTCTGGCTGATGTTTTTTTCACAGGGGTAATTGCAGCTTTGTGTGCATCACAGGCAAAGCCTTTCTGTAACATCCAAAAGTAACTAGTCCTGAGAGCTGTATTACTTGACTGCAGCAGAGAAATTGTAACCCAAGTAAACACAAAAATGGAGTGAACTACTTATTTTCTGTAATGGCATTTTCGAAAATAGGCTCTGTATTTGTTTGGGTGGTTTTGTTTGGGTTTTTTTTTTGTTTTGAGGAGTTTGGGGCTTTTAGGTGTTTTTTTTAAATCTTTGTATTGTGTAGTCAGATAAGATGAAGGCATAAACTGGGTCTAAGAGTTCAGAAATTGCTTTTCCACATTTCTAGGGTAAGCTGGGATTGTGTAACAATTTCTTGTTCCAGGCATCATCTCGGCCGCGTTATCATCAGTTCCCCTTTGGCCGTGTTTGCGTCTCTCTCTGACCAGTTCCTTCTTCTGAGCAAAATGTGCAGATAAGTCATGTTCAGATGAAGTTTGGCTGAAGCTGATGGAGCGAGCGATGCAATTACTGGTCCTATGGTCTACAAAATAGAAAAGTTGAAAATGCAAAACTGAAATTCCGGCAGGATGCTTCGTTTATTGCTTTAACTTTCCTTCTGAAATCAATGCTTTTTTTTTTTTTTTTCAGCTCCGTGGAAACTTTACATCTAGATCTGGCACAGAACTTCAGGTAAGCTTTATATAAAATTCCCAGCTTTATGTTTAGGGATGGAAACGTTTTCAGTCGATTACACGTAGCAAAACTTTGCATCCGCAGTAATACACTCGGGAATTGGACAAATTGGTTCAGTAAGTTGTATTTAAGCTCCTTGTGTGTGTAATTTCCTTTACAGAGAACTTGGGGATGACCAAAAACCATCAGAGAGATGATGCTGCAGTCACTGAGTTGTATAATGCTATTTTCTTTCTTCATTTATTTCTAGGAAATAGAATTATTGAGGAGGAGGGGCTATATAAAATAGCATCTGTTATTCTAGTAGTAGCAGTTTTTAGAGCATTATCTGTACATCATGAGCTATTTATTTCATTTCCTTGGCTGATTTGAGCCATTCAGGAGTGCGCTGGGTTGGATGTTCTCCCCAACTGCCCAGGTGAGGATTCCCTGGGGCAGAGGAGCTGCAGCTGATGAAGCTGGCTGTGATGCCACGGGGATGGGGACATGCTGGTGATGACAGTCTGGGTGCTCTCTGCCATCCACAGCTGGCTTAGGCAGAACAGCAGCTCCTGTCACTGAGAGCAAGTGAAATTTTAGCCCCCAGGCTTTTAAACAAACAAGCAAAAAATCTTTCCCTGGGTTATTAATAGCCCCTTATAAATAAACGTGTTAAGGATTCACTCTGATTATTTCAGTGTTGAATTTCTCATGGGTTTATTGCAAGTCTTGCAATACGGCTTTTAAAGTGTTTTTATTGGTCTTTGCTATTAGAAAAGTGGGTGTTTTCTAATTACAAATTTGGGGGCAGCACTGGGGCGATGTTGTACTTGATGGAAGTAAGGACCCTGTGAATATGTGACTCAGTAATTCATCTAAACAGATGTGCGTTCAGGAGCAGGTGCTTTTACTGCAAATATCTATCAAAACAAAATTAAATTAATTTTTAAAAAATGTCATCTACATGAATACTATAGTTTAGAAAACCTGTGGTTTTTAAGTACAGAGAGATGGTAAGTGTGCTTTCAGGTTAGATACTTATTCACCAAGAAGTTATCACTTACTACATAGTGTTGGGGGTGTTTTTTGGTTCCATTCCACCCCAAATTTGGGTTTGGGTTTTTTTAGGTGGGTTTTCCTTTTTGTATGGCTTTGATTCATGAAAGATCACTTCGTTTTCATAACAGAATTCCAGTTAGCTAAATCCAGAATGGAAAGTTAAAGCCAAAAGAACTTGATTTTTTTTTTTGCAAACTGAAGGGAATTTATTGGAAAGGCGATGTATGAAATATTAAAGCGTGGTGATCTCTGGAAGTAATATTTTAGGATTAGGCTGAGTTTGGATCCTTAGTGGGTTGTTATTAGTTTGTGAAATTGCCATACCTTTTGTGTTGCTCAGAATTATAAACATCTTGCCCAGCACTGACACCAGCTTATCAGGCTCCTGACCAGCTGCTAATCGCTAATAAATAATTCATCCTGCCTTAAATAATTGACAACCCAGTCTTCCGTTCAGTGAATACTTCTAATCATCATTTATTAGAGATCTGGCAAAAAATTAGGTATCAAGCATTGTTTGCATGCAAATATTTTTCTTCCATAAATATGTAGCTTCTAACTCGGGACAAATAAAGCTAAAAGTGGGTAAGGAACCGAACCACGCAGGAGATGCTGTTGCAATCAGGCGTGGAGCGCTCTGTGCCTGCTTGGCAAATCCAGGCTTGTGATTTAAATACCAAATAAGGCATTAAGTTTTAAACTTTTTATTATGACATGAGCTAGATCTAGGCTTTGACTGTCCTCCCTTCGGTTAGGGACAAAAACCGCCTGTATGTGTGTCATCTGTGTTCATACAACACAACGCTGCTCTCCCTGCGGGTCGGCAGCGGTTCTGGGGGGTTGGATGGTCTCTGCCTCTGGTTTCGTGCAGGAATGGTGTTGGTCCAGCCTGATCTCTGTCAACAGCCCACACTCTGCTCATCCGAACCCTCCCTAATCTCTTTCTACTGTTAATTAGCAGCAGAATTCAACTTCTCTTTTAATGCGCGTTATTGAATACCGCAGTTCCAGAGTTCTGTGCAAACAGAATTTCCCCCTTCTCCTGGTGATGAACTAATAAAGAGCTGAAACTGCCATATCCTAACAAACTCACTGAAATAAATGAGAAAGGTTCCTTGCTCAACCCACTCAGCACAAAAGCTTTTCCGATGTTCTAAGAGGGCCCAACAAGCTTACTTGTTTTGCATGCCTTTAATAAGGTTATTCCCTTTTCTTGATCAAGGATCGAGATAATTATTAATGGAAAGAGAGATATTAGTAATGGTAACAAAGTCTGTCCATGCTGTGCTCCGTAAATCAGAATATGGAATTTACCTTGTTTTCCAGACAGACCGGTTCTTCTGCCCAAAACAAATGCGGCCATAAACTTTGTCTTTTAAGCAGGAAATATTTCTTATTTTCATTAATTTCTTATCTCAGAGCAGGTAGGGAGTATCATTTTCCAGTTTGCGACTGCCGGAGGAGGAGCAGCGATAGACAAGTTGAGGTGGAAGACTAAAATGGCTGGATGGTGGTGGGGGTTTATGTGCGTCCGCTGTATGTTCTTCATCGAAAGCAGCTGTTTGATTTCCCCTTTCCTCACATTGCATTCTTTTTTTAAGTTGTAGCAGGCATGCATCCTCTTTAAATATAGCAAGATATCCAAATCCAAACATAGGTTACTGGCTCAGAAGCAAAATGGCTTTCCAAAAATCTTTATAAGTAGAAAGCCATTATCTTTATGATTTGTGATCAAGCCAGAGGAGATTCTATCTCCGGAGCTCTCGCTCGTTCCATATTCAACACACAGCCTGGATGAAGATGCCAAGTTAATAGTTGGGCGTCTGTGCCAGGAAACACTTCACCAGTTTGAGTTAAAGGAACATTGTCGGCTTAAGATTTCAATTTGAATGATATTTTAAAATTGGTTTTCTGCTGCAGCACTTCATAAAAAGTAGAGCTTAAAACAATTTAGGGGGGAAGGTGGTTTCTGTTACAGGTATACGCTTTTTTTTCTTCTCATTCTAGAGGGTAGCTTCAGGTCATGGTTGCTAACTGGCTATGTGGGATGATTTATAGTCCTGGAACCTGGTCCCTGCAACGTCCAGAAATCTGGTTTCCAAATGAGTAAGATGTAATTGCTCCCTCCTTCAGCCCAGAATCGTGGCTTTTTGTCCTAACGCTTGTGGCAGTCGCACCGTGATCAAAAACGCCTGCTCCGGGAAAGATGCCACACCTTTTTTTTTTTCTTTTTTTTTTTTTTTGAGATACTAACCCATTACCTTATTAATGAAATCAGGTCAGCTTACGAGTGAGTCACTCCTTTCGCGTGCACATCTCCGGGGCTGCTCGCCCACGTGGGAAACAAGGTCAGGCCGGCGCTTGAGGAGATGATTGAGAGCTCGCCGATGCCAGCCCTTCAGGAGCAGTGAATGGGAGGCAGCAGGTTTTTTCTTAAAAGGCAGATTTTTCTGTTCAACACAAGCCACTTTCTGTAACGTAGAATTTGTGGTCCTCGCCTAATTCATTTAAGAGGAATTAAAGTACTTTGAGGAGCATTTTGTACAATAAACTGTAAATAAAGAGCCTTTAATGACTTAAATAAATCCCTGTGGCGGGGATGTTTGATGTTAGAGCAGATTATCTGGATCAAATTCGTGCTCTCAAAGGAGTAACGTGTCACTGCTCAGATCCTCGAGCAGATCTCTTCCCACAAGGTAACGGAAAATAATGAGCTGTTCTGTAAAGAACCTGAATCGTGCTCCTCAACCGTGATTCATTCCTCACCTTCTCCAGCCTCATTTATTCTCTGAGATCTTTGGTCTTACCCTCCCCTCATTTTGTTTTATAAACCCATCAAACGGGGAGGATGTTCTGCCGCCTGCAAAACAGGTAGCTAGGATTGTATTTCAGGACTCGTTAGCATTCCAGTTGTTAATAACTTTAGCTTTGTCTTAGTCTCTGACTTGTCTTTCTAGGGAGAAAATGGGTAGGCTCACAATGGAGGTTCTGTTGAGAAAAGTAGTTGTAAGGGGAAAGGAACTCGTCTTAGAGCAGCAACGCACCAGCAGTTACGGGAACCTCACTGTAGGCACCTATTTGGGGAGGTGGGAGCCATCTCCTCCTTTCAGTCTTCCCTCAGGGGGATTTTTAATATCAAACCAATAAAATGAACATCCCTTCACTTCTCCTGGGAGAAAAGGTATTTATGGTTGAAAACAAAAAAGGAGTGATTTCCAATATAATGTGCAGTCTTAGCTTTAATCTAAAATTCAACCTGTTGTAAATATTCTACTTACGGGAAGCTTTTTCTCCTACAGGCATAGGATCTCCTACAGCCTTTGTATGTATTACCTTATACAAGCTAAGAGATGCAGAGACCATAGCCCATGCAAATGTTTTCAGAGATAGTGCACGTTCACCTGTCCCACAACTGGGCTGTGGTTTTGCTTCATCACACTTTTCTGTCCATGGGATGTTTGGGAATGAACATTCAGAAAAAGAAACCGGGTCCATAATAAAGCTCAATGGCTCGAATGTCTGCTTCGATTTCTGAAGTGGAGTCGTGTCCCCCTGGACATAAAGAAAGAAACTGAAGTTAGAAATACTGAAACAAATCTGGTTTTCTCTTCTTGAGCTGTTGCTACAGTTTTTGCTTTGAGTTTCAATCTCTTTTGCGATAACATACCTCCTTCAGGGAGATCCAGGCAGACACTGAGGTACGGATTGCCTTTTTGTTTTTCAAGGAGAAAGGTTGATGTGATGCTTCCCCTTATCAAACCATCTCTTGACTTGAAAAGCTTCAGCATGTGTCTGCTCCTATCAAATCTTAAGCTTTGGCATAATTTTATAGGAAAAAAACGGCAGTTAAGCGACTCCAGAAAGCGCTGCGTGCCAGTCTGTCTGGGTTGAGACTTCGTTTTGAGGATTGCATAGGTGGTGTCTTCTCAGATGAAACTGGTGTCTCTGCATCTCTCCAGAAAGTGGAGATTGCAGAGTGCAGATGTCTCCTTCTTAAGGGCGGTTTGGCGCTGGAAGCCTCCTCCATCAGCGCTTCATAATCTGCCCAGGCAGTCAACGGATTGTCAAAAGGATTTGAAATATTACTCTCAATCTATGTGAGACATGACTCTTTTTTTTTAATTTTTTCTTTTTTTTTTAAATCTTGGCACTTCGAGAAACTTTCTGTCTCTGCTGTAAAAAGCTTCGGTGGTTATAACGTACGGAAGATGTCAACCCGGAGCTCCAGATCCTCTGCTTTCCTGCAGGAGACGTCCTGTTCTCCATCAAGTGTCTTCCACAGGGTTCTCTTCTTCCAAAACCTTCCCGTGTTAACGCTAGAGGCAGAGACGACCTCATCAAAGGTCACTGCTCCCTGGTGAGGGGACAAGGGAACAGTGTTTACAAAGCAGATGTTACTGAATATTGGAGGTAATAGAGAAAAAAGATAAATTCCACAAAATTTACGTATACACACCCCCTACACAGACATACGTGTGCACGCATGGATCTGAACACACAGGGGCATTATGAAGCATTTTTATATAAGTGTTTACATGGAGTGCTTTTAGTTATATATTTAGGTGTAACGATAACTGTTTCCTTGGTGAAGTCTTTAAAATAGGCTGGGCGATTTCTGTGTTGCTGAACCTGATCATAGCCCTTTAAAGAAGTATTCGGTGAGTTTAAGAGTGAAATTAATTCTTTAGCATCCTTAAGTAAAGGGATAAAGTTATCGATGCCTATTTTATAATTTTGTGTGTAACGTACGCTTCCTACCCTTTTTTTTTTCTAGGAAAGGATTTCTGACTCTGGAGCAGAAACGGCAGTGCCCTAACTCTGTGGTTTGAAATGCACCTCTCATGTTCTTCCCTTTCTTCTGCTTCCAGCTCCAGAAAAAGTCCGTGCAACAGTTCGGTGCCGAGCGACACGAAGAGGCCGGCAGACCTCATCGGCCAGGAAGTGATTTTGGTTTCCTTCCTTCTCCTCCTCCTGGTCTGGTTCCTGAATCGAGAGTTTGAGGTCAGTTACCGCCTCCACTACCACGGAGATGTGGAGGCTGATCTCCACCGCACCAAGATTCAGAGCATGAGGGATCAAGCTGACTGGCTGCTGAGGAATATTATTCCCTACCACGTGGCTGAGCAGCTGAAGGTCTCCCAGAGCTATTCCAAAAACCACGACAGCGGCGGGGTCATCTTTGCGAGCATCGTGAACTTCAGCGAGTTCTATGAGGAGAACTACGAAGGAGGCAAAGAGTGCTACCGCGTCCTCAACGAGCTGATCGGGGATTTCGACGAGCTGCTGAGCAAACCCCATTACAGCAGCATTGAGAAAATCAAAACCATCGGGGCGACCTACATGGCCGCCTCGGGCCTGAACACCTCGCAGTGTCAGGACAACAACCATCCCCACGGACACTTGCAGACCCTTTTTGAATTTGCCAAAGAAATGATGCGGGTGGTGGATGACTTCAACAACAACATGCTGTGGTTTAACTTTAAGCTTCGGATTGGCTTTAACCACGGCCCCCTGACTGCTGGGGTCATCGGCACCACCAAGTTGTTGTATGACATTTGGGGTGACACTGTGAACATTGCTAGCAGAATGGACACCACCGGCGTGGAGTGCCGCATACAGGTGAGTGAGGAGAGCTACCGCATCCTAAACAAGATGGGGTATGACTTTGACTACAGGGGGACGGTCAATGTGAAGGGGAAAGGTCAGATGAAGACCTACCTTTACCCAAAATGCATGGACAACGGGATCGTGCCCCATCACCAGTTGTCTATATCTCCGGACATTCGGGTTCAAGTGGATGGCAGCATCGGGCGATCTCCCACGGACGAGATCGCCAACCTGGTGCCTTCTGTACAGAATTCTGATAAGACAGCGCATGGCACAGATAACTCAGAAACCAAGGACATCCTTCCTTCCACCAAGAAGCTCCCGAAAGATGCGGCGAGAGCGGAGGAGAGGTGCAGGTTTGGCAAAACCGCAGAGAAGACTGACTGTGAGGAGGCGGGGACCGAGGAGGTCAATGAACTGACAAAGCTAAATATCTCTAAGAGTGTATGATGCACTGTCGGAGTTGCATGAAGTGCTCTGTCCGTAGAAACACAAAGACGTTTGCAGTTTGCTTTTTCAAGAGAGACCTTCTCCACACCTGGGTTGTACGTTTGTTTTCATTTCGGCGCCTGACGCCGTGTGGATCACGGCTCTTCGGGCCTTGTTTTCATCCATCTCTCTCCTCCATGCCCCAAATCACATCCCCAGCTCCCCAGGCTCCCCGTGCAACCATCTTACAGCTGAGTAGAGGATATTAAGTGCCTTCAGATATACTCCATTGGACTCCCTGTCAAGGTACAGAGGCCCCAAGTGAAATCATAGCTTTGGGTATTTATCTAATTTTAAAGAAAAGAAAAGCTGTGGTTATATCATTTTTATTGTTGTTTCTCACAAAACACTTTTTTTGGCTAATGCAACTCCTTGGGTTTTTTATATCTCTCTGAACGATGTTTTACTGTTAACAGACCTTTTGTATGTAAACACACAGACAAACGTGCATGTATCTACCATGTGAGACTGACATAAAGTGCCAGTAACGTACCACAAAAGAATGTCTTGGCGAGGGGTGGGACACGACACACAGTCTGACTCAACGTTGGGCTGGAGGAGGAGCTCTGCAGTGGCTCGACGTTTGCTTAGGGTAGGCTGGACAACTGCTGTAGGTTTATTCTCCTTTTACCGATGCTTTTTTTTCTTCAACCTTAACGTGCCATCGTGTGCTTTGGATACACTTCTTTTTCCATGTAAGCCAGTGAGTTACTGAGCTGTGGGGGATTGGAATAAGGGTGCGGACTTTCAGCAGCACTCGGGACAGGTTTCCAGAAGCAGATGAGTGACCACGAGAGCGTTAACCATTCAGGGCCTTACGAGTCTAAAGCAGTTTCGCATCGCTCCGTGCCCTTGCTGAATTTTGCAAAGGTAGGTGAAGGTGGTGGTATCTCTAAGCTGGTCTGAGCTGAGAGAGAGAGAGAAGCAAAATAAATGTGTTGGGAATGCCTTTATTTATTTATTTATTTTATTCCGCTTTTTTTCATTTTTTTATTTTGTTTGGGAGGTGGGGGGGGGGGAGTTGTGTGCGGAAGGGATCAGGAGACATGACTCGTTAATTGGTTTTTAATAAGAGTAATAAGATGGTGTTTCAGCCTCTTTGAACTACCAACCACTGTGAGGATGTTACCTAGGCAATATTTGTTTCCAAGCTGGTGAAACTTCCGAAGCCACCAAACGCAGTTGAGCGCCCCCAGCTTCCCTCTGTACTGAACCAATGGTGCTGCACAAGATTTTTCAGGATTTCCACCCCCCCACACACTCCCTACACTGTGCTTTTGCAGCAGGGACTAGAACAGCACGCTCCCTGTGTGCCCCCCAGGGCAGGAATAGGGGGAAAAAAACCCCAAGTCCTTTCTAGTGAGCTGAGAAGCACAATAATTTCCCAGTCCTGCAGGTGACTCTGGGCAGGTCCCTGGGAGCGGAGACCCGCGGGAGCACAGGAACCTGCTTCCACAGGGGGAACTGCAGGGGGGGGGCCTCAGACCACACCGCTCTGCCCTCCTCACGCTGCCATCACCACTCGCTCACGGCCGATGCCCTGCTTTGGATAATACTCATTATTCAGCTTTTCCGGTTCAACCGACTCCTTGCGACACCAAATAAAGAATTTTTAGGCCCGAAATAAGCTCCTTGGTCAGGGAAGAGCTGGTGAAACGCAATGTATCCCTGTGGGGTTTAACTCTTTCTTTCCGTCTGAAACTGAGGTTAGAATATATTGATGCTTCTTTTTATTCCCAATGTGATATTTTATTATTTTTTTTTCTGGTGTTTGAGTAATAAATATCTACGTCGTGAAGTTCCTCCTCAGCCATTTGAGACCCACCCACGCTCCACGGTCAGCACGGAGCCCTTGAAGCCTTTGCCAAACGTCAATCTGTGAGATTTCTGGATCTCAGTGAGTTAAACCAGACTCTGCACCATCTTCTCACAGAAGCTGCTGTTTACGTGCATCTGAATTGCGTTTGATTTAAAGCTATTTAAAATTAACCTTATTTGCTCAGTCTGCCAGCACACAAAAAAAAACTCCTAAAGATGAAAAAAAAACCCCACTCATCCTCATCCCCATCCCCTTGTGGCACAGCTGCTGCAGCCTGGCTGGGGGCTATTCCTGAGGAGCAGCCAGATAAGGTTTTTCTCAGTGCACAGTTTCACAGCAGCCTTCCTTCTCTGCAGATAAAAACTCCTCCCCTTCTCCCCCCTCCCCAGAGTGGGTTGCACTTCCAACTTTCAGGTAGTATAACTCTGCGAATACCTCTTGCATCCGAAGAATGTATTCTTGAAACCATTTTTAGGGGTCTCCTTTCAGTCCAGCGTGTGTCAGTGTTCCTTTTCCTACAGGAGAGGAGGTGACGTGGTCCGGAATTGTTTACATACCTTCTAGTGTTCTCTCAGCCTCTCAAAGTCCTTCCAACCTTTTTCCCTTTTCGCTTCTTTCTCCCGGTTTGAGGGAGGGCTCTGCCCAGCCTTTCTCTCACCTTGATGCGCTGTTTGCGGTGGCAGAGCTCGGGCGAGACGCCCCGGCTTCTCTCTGGCCCGAGACCCCCCACAAAACCTAAACCTCCACCAGCAGCAGCCCCGTGGCCCGTGGGAGGTTTGTGCCCCGTGATGGAGCCCGAAGGGAGAAGGTGCTGGAGCTGGGTCCCGCACCCACGGCACCTCCCTCCTCAGGCATACAAAAGCCTCATCCTCCAGCCTATAAAGTACATAACGCTGTGGTGCTGCGGGAGTATGGTCGGGTTTCTGCTCGCATTAGAACAGCAAAAAAAAAAATTAAAAAAATAAAATGCCAGGGCTTCTCGTTTGTTGGCACAAAGCAGATAAAATGTGCTGAGGTCGGAAGTGTTAGTGGGCTCTGAAATCGAGGGCTGTTGTGTGCTCTGGGAACCGCCAGCGACGTCGCTCTGCCTTAACTGGGAGCGTGGGGAAAAGCTGAGGAGCTCCTGGTGGCCCCGTGTGCCGATTGCCAGGAGGGCAGGAGTGAGGGCTCAGCCCGCAGGGAGGTTTGAAATCTCCCCTTTAGTCCAGCGTAGGAACACAACCGAGAAGCCACGCTCTCAAGGTACGCTTTGAGTAGTGAGTTTTTCCCAGGCACGAGGAGCCAGGAGATACCCCTTTTTGATTGTAAAACAGCAGGAACCGAACCTTTACACCTTCCCTTCACGCCTTTGAAAAGATTGTCTGATACTGGCCGTGTCCTCCCCTCCGGAGGGGTTTTTCACGGCGTTGTGTGGGTGCTGCGTTTCCTCTCCGCGGCCGTGACGTGTCTGTGCCTGGCGGGAGGCCTTGATCAAAGTCCACGTCATTAAAACATCTTTGGGGCTCGTTCTGTTCGCGCCGGCACAATTAATGAACCCGGTGTGAGAGTGGAGGAGGTGGCCGGGCACCTGGAAGTGGATGCTGCAGGAATAGTCGGAGCGTTGCTGTACTTCCCATTTTTAGGGTGGTTTAATGGTGATAATTTAAAAATTATGCAGGGGAGGGGAAAGATTGGTGAATATTTGCCAGCCCTGTGTTGCCTCCTCCTGCTCTAGAGCAGAGAGTGATGAGGAATATGCTGAATATTTTTCTCCGGTGTCATCCTAATCTGCTGCTAACACACAAAAATGCTTACTTTTTCTCCCAGCTGCTTCTGCGAGACAGATTTCTCGTTCAAAAACAAGTAAATGACATTCCCATTGATTCGCTTCTGGCGTTTACGATTTTGAGAGAAGAAGAGATTTGCCTGTAATTTCCCAGGATTTTGGGGCCGTTCCCGGTGGCTGGAGGTAACGGGAGCCCTGGGAGGGGGGTGGGACGGTGCCACTGCCCCACTGCGGCTCCTGCTGCATCCTAAGGAGGATTTTTAAGGTGAAAAAATGAAGGGGTGGGCTCCCCAAGGGCTTTAAAAAAAATTTAGTAAAGATTATCCAATATTTGGATACTCCTCCTTCAGGGGTGAAAAACAGAAAGGAGGCACCCGGAACAAAAACTAAAGGAGCTATAAACCAAACACTGTACCCATATAGGCTTTTAGTTAAAAATGAGCTTATTCTTGATTAAGAAGCAAAACTTTTAAGGGTTATTTAGCATTTAAAAATTGTTAACTCTCAACCTGTTCTTAAAACTTTAATTCTGAATGCGGCAAATATCTCAAGGGAGCAGTTATTAACTTCATGCCTTTATTTTGCAACATCACAGGAGTGCCTGGGGTTGGCTGTAAAGCCATCAGCTAATTGAGTGTGTGGCTTGGGCTGGGGTTTTTTGCCAAATTTAAGGACTGTGTCTCTTTTCTCCCTTATTCCCCACCGCGGTCTTGTTTGCTCGGTCCAACCAGGGCACCCAAGTGGTTCTTGCCTCCCTCTTCCTTCTCCTCCTCCTCCTCCTCCTCCTCACCTTTGCTAAACTGCATCTTCTGCACGGCCCGGTGGCTTTTGAATCCTCCTGCTGCCAGGTCCTGGCTTCGGGCGCTGCTTTCGCCGCGCTCTCCCTCTCTCCCTTTCCCAATACAAAGGGGAGGAGTGTGTTTGGTTTGATGTCTCGGTCCATTTGTGACCAAGAGCTGCAGCTTTCTCCTTGTGCTGGCGTTCAGCTGCTCGACGGGAGACACAGAAGAGCAGCAGGCGCATCCCAGTGGTTTAAATTTAAGAATTCTGTCAAAAAAATACATTTTTCATCACACCAGAAGTGGAAAAAAAAAGTTTTATTACCCTGAGTTTTCTGCAAAAGCAGAAGAGTGTAAGAAATAAAACCCAGGGTTTGCTGTCAGTGTTGGGATGCACTGAAGCAGCGTCCCTTTCAGCCCTGTTTTAGTTACAAAACTGCTAAAAATGCAGTAATTCTTTATCGATGTGACTTTCCCAATCGCTGAAGATGTCCCAGGGGCGGTTTGACTGTAAATAGAGAATGATTTCTGTGTGGAAAGAGGAACGGCAGAGGGAGGGGTGCTGGGGATGCCCTGGTGCTTCCATCTCGATGCCCAGGCACCCACGAAAACTTGGGGCCTCAGAGTAACCCCGAGACTCGGCTGAGCTCTGTGTGGAACGTCCATTTGGGCAGGAAGGTCATTTATTCCGAGGCTTTTCCTTTTGAGTTCTCTATAGACTGTAGCAATCCTGGTTCGGATTTCTAAGAGGAGAGCATTTTAAGGAGAAAAACCTGAATTACTGTTGGCTGTCGCTGAGAATACCTTCTGCAGGGGGTGGTGGTGGGATTCTGCAAAGTCCTGTAAAAAAGTTAGAAATTATAACCATTACGTGCTAATTCCTGCAGGCGCTGGAGTTGTCCTGTATTTAGCTTGAGTGCTCTGATGGTCTGAATTTTATTCAGTCAAGAGCTGTGAAACCTGTGGCCTGTTTTCTGCTAAAATATACCCAAAATGTAAAGGAACCCGGAGCAGTGGAAGCAGCAGCGTAGGACGCGGCGTAACGGTGGGGTTTTGGCTCTCTGGGCAAACACACCCGGCACGGGAGACGCTGTGAACGGTAACTTGTGCTTCCAGGTCTGAAATTGGTGAGAAAAAGGAGAAGTTGAGCCTAAAATGAGGCATCAGAGTGTCTTAAAGGCTGATCTTTAACTTCCAGGTGCGATGTCTCTGCTTGGCCGCTGCAGGGGAAGGTTTCTCAGGTGTGAAGCCCCAGTTTCCCAGGCTGAGCAATGTGTTTCTGTTGTGGCACCAGGGAGCCTTAAAATGGGCTTATTTCTTAAAAAATCCCCTTTAACGCCCCCCTTTGAACTCTGGCCAGAGTGATGAGAGGGATTTTTGTCAGTGAAAGTCAGACACCAGGAGCTTATTATCTTTTTCTTATTAGAGTTCATTTAAAATCAAACGTCAGGCTCGGAAGAGGTTCAAGTAGAAAATAAAACAGGGGTGAAACATATTGTGTTTTAACAGCAGCTCAGTTTGAGTGGTGGGAAGAGTTTGAGGTGTTTTTATAGACGCTGGGCAAAGCTCTGGTAGGAAAAACAAATAATGCAAGTTTTCTTTTCCGTATAAAATCTCTTTCAACTCAAGCTAAACTCTTTGTCTCCAGCTAGGAGAGGTGCCTGTACGACATGTATAGAAATACTTGTTACTCACGTTTGAAAGTCAACATTAGCTTTTGAGAAGGAAGATTATTTTGGAAAAAAAATAGATAGGTAGAAGATACTTAAAGGTGTTTTTTCCCCCTGGTCCCTTATTGTACCTTTCTATTATTTGCTCCCCTAACCAGGCTGCCCAGCCCGGGGCTTGGCAAGGAGCAGGAGGCAGGGGTTGGCATTTCCATGCTCACCGCTCCAGATGCGATCCGTTTAACGTCGGCTGTTCCCTCCGCGTGTCTCCAGGTCGGGAATGGGTGTCGAGGAAGCAGTTGTTTGTGTCTTACGCTTCTGGAAGGGCCCTGGGGCTGCCCTGGTGGCTTTTCACACCTTTACGTGGTTTGTTCTGCTCTCTCTCTCGTTTCTGGCTCATTGCAACAACGCGTGTTTTCATCTGCCGAAGCTGCAGCGCTCACTGAAGAGCTGCAGAGGAGGTCGTGGCTGGGAAGAGTTAGTCAAATGTTAAGTTTTGGCTCTAACCACTGTGTCGTCCTGCAGTGGGAGCCGGAGCCGAGCGTCCCAGCAGGTGACAGCTGCCAGCGCCGCCGCTCGCACGTCCCTGGTTTGAGCATCGATTCTCAAATCCTCCTTCGATGGGTCAAAACAGAGCATCTTCCTCGAGTTTTTCCTTCTTTTCTCCCTTAGTCACTCATGTCTTCGCTTCTTTCTAACTTCATGCATCGGCTACATATTAGTTTGTCGTTGGAAGAGGGTTTGTATCGATGCCTTCTTCAAAGATTTAAGCTCAGAGCAGGGAAAATGCAGCGCGTGGTACTTCTGCGGGTGTGCCCGGGGGGAAGGTGCCTCTTCAGCATCTTGGAAACTTTGCCTTTATTCGAGTGAGACCAGAGCTTCGTTTGTGATTTATTTCTAGTATCAGCTGTGTAACTCCATCTTCCTGTCGCCCTTAGAAATTGTCCAAAAGGAGGGATTTTGCGGTATCGCAGTGGTCTGCTCCTCGTCGCTGCCCGGACCAGGGTTTGGCCACTGTCCAGGTACCGGCATGGTCAGATGTTTCTCTTAACATTTAGGAGTCCACAGTTGCCATAACCTTCCTCCCAATTTAATTTCTTCCTCCTAGTTTTCGGAGGCCGTGTTGAGATGGATAGATAGATAGATAGATAGATAGATAGATAGATAGATAGATAGATGCTGAGACTTGTGATACCCTACTGCGAGTACAGCTTTAAACTTCCAAAGTAATAAACTCTTTAAAGCCAAGAGCCTTAACAACTCCCAACATCTGCTGAAAGGCAAAAAACCACCATTTCACCTTTGCGCCGAATATTTGGGAATTTTTTCTGCTCCATGGCAGGTGTCTCCTCCTTGTGAGGAGGCGGCGGCAGTATCCAAAGATGCTAAGGACCTTGGCCACCCCCACCGAATCTCCCGGGAACAGGCAGACTCCTGTTCTGGCTCTCCCCTTGTGCTCTCAGGAAAGTCACCTCGCTCCCCCAGGGACAACGGGATGGCTTTATCTATTGCATTGCTCGGAAAAGCTCCTTCTTTCTGTGAAAACAGTATTTTTAACTTAGCATAAAACGCTGTCTTTGCTGGCGCGGGGGCTGGATTCCTCCTTTCCCACCCCCGGGCTCTTTCGGGATGGGATGGAGAAGGCAGAGATGATGGGGAAAGCTGGGTGAGTTGGGAAGGAGCTGGATGCGCCCCCGGAACTGGAGCCACCATGTGGGTCCCACAGCAGTGTCCAGCTTTGGCCGCCGTGGGGTGGCCGGTCGGTCCCCAGGTTGGCGAGGTGACACGGGTTTGGGGAGGTTGGCTCTGGGGACAGCCCGACGGCTGTGGGATGCCTTTGTAAATCCGTCTTCCCTCCTGGCCTGTTGGGTTTCCTTTCACCTTTCCAGGGGAGCAAATTTCAGCTGGTTGTTAAAACCGCGGAGGACCACGGCGGGCTGGGGCTGGGGCTGGGGCTGGGGCTGGCTCCCTCCGACCTCACTTTATGCAGTGTTACACCTACACGCCACCCTCTATAAGCAGTCGCTGCACGTCAGGAGCTGCAGTACCCGATCACAGCCTGCCAGGAATTCTTTTCCAAAGTGAGAAACTCAAATCAGGGCTGGCGTTGGCTTTACCGGGCAGCGGTGCGGGCCTGGGGCCGGCGCGGACCCTCCCCTGCCATCCCCTGCTGTCTTCAAAAGCTGCCTCCACACTATTTCCCGAGACCCCGGCGCTGCCTGGCCTCGCACAAGCACACGTGGAGATAGTACAGAAAGCGTAAATTGAGAACATTATTGAGTTGTGAATCGAAAGATTATTTGCGAACAGTTTCCAGTTAAAAAGAAAAAAAAAAAAAAAGGCAAATTAAACCATTTTAAAGTCTCCAGGTTGGCTGGAAATCTGTTTCTTCGTGACGTCTCTGTTTTCTTTCTCTTCCCACCCCAGCGAAGCCCCTGTTCCCGCTCCCTTCTCCCCAACCTTCTTGCAAAAAGAGAGAGACCCGGTCTGTTTACACGCCGCGGGGGAAGCTGGGCAGCCTCTGCCCCGGGGGCTTTGCTGGGGGACGGGGCTTCCTCGCGGCGGCTTCACTGTAAATATTCTGCCTTTGCTTCGTTGACAAAACCGAAATGGAAAAAAAAAAAAAAAGTAAAAAAAAAAAAAAAAGTTGTATCTGTGAAATATTAAGCTCTATATGTATATAGATAAAACGCGTATTATCTCCGACTCGTTACTACGGCTCTGTAATCGATTGTATATGAAACTGTTTTACTGTATGGCAGATCATTTCACGCTATCTTAGATGTAGAAAAGCTGCGAAAGTATTTCACAATACACTATGTCAACTTCAAACGGGTTTGCTTTTTTCTTTTGGCTCCAGCACGCCGTCAGGCAGAGGCAGTCCCGTGCCGTTTTACGCATTGTCTCCAAGAATAATAGTTTGGAACAGCACTTTTTTCAGCCCTTTGTTTTGGATCTGGCTCTTCACAACGTTTCTTTGATAAATCGTAAAACCACCGAGTTAATTTTTGATGAGGTGCATATTTAGAAGGCATTTTAAACGCGAGAGGAATTTGTCACGCAGACCCGCTGCGCTTTGATGTGTCGGTTGGCGCTAAATGACCTTCCCGTTCCCAAAGCCCATGGAGAAGATGGCTTCTTCCTAATTTTTCCTCATTTTCCTACCGCTCTCAGCTGTTGGGAAGGGGCTGTGCAGCAGCAGCACCTTCGCAGCTGTCGGTTGTCACTGCTGGCTGTGGTGGCAAGTCCCAGCAGAGAGATTTTCCGCATGGGGAGCTTGCGTTGGCCAAAATTGGGGATGAATTGTAAATAGTTATTTTATTTTTTTTTCTTTAGCAGAGAGCGTGGATGGTTTATTCTGGAATACCAGTGCCTTGGTCGAGTTAATCTGCTTGGGAAGGGGAGTGAGGCATTGCTGTTCTGGAGTAAGAGTCCACAGAGAAAGAAATGGCTGATGAGGAGCGACTGGTTGAGACAAGGAGCCGTAAATGCTTTCAAAATCTCAGCATGTCCGGCCAAAAGAGCTGAAGGGGTCGGACTGCTGTGAGCGGCTCCACAGCAAACACCCTCTCTGTCTGTCTGTCTGTCTGTCTCTCACATCCCCTGCTTCCCTCAGGGGCTCTGTCTGTTCACTGGGTTTCACCGGGGGAAGAAAAAACCCCAATGAAGTCCTGAGCCCTTGCAAAGGGAGATTTCAACCTGGAAGATCTGCAGGTTCCCTCTGGATGCGTGCCCGGGCCCTCTGCTCCTCTTCTGCCCGCTGAGGGGCACAGACTGGCAGCACCAAACCCTCCTCTCAGCCCCTGCTGATGGCGGGACCCTCGGCCATATGGTCTTGTATAGGTTCCTTTCCCTGCCATCCCTGTGGGTCACAAGAGCTTTGTCCTCCTGGAATCGGAGAGAGGTCAGTCTGGTTTCTCCGAGGGCCTTGATTTTATTGCTTTCCCTCATATTCTAAATAGCGGGGTTTTCCCCCAAAGAGAAGGTAAGTATGGGAGTGCACCTGTGGTGCGCTGGGCTCCGCAGCCAGCGGTTGCCCTGTGGTACTCGATGCCAGCCCAGGGTGTTTGTGCCGTGAGGGGTGTGTAAGCCATGCTCGGGTCTTCCTGGGTGTTCGCCTTCTGTTGTAGGCGAAAACTGTTGCAGTGTTACCCAGCCGGGTTCCTATTGTAGACCGTGGTGATTGTCAACTGCCAAGGGATGTTTTTTAATAAACCTTATCAAGGCGTTTCAAATAAATCCCGTCTTCCCGTTTTCCTTCTCAGCTCTGCATTGTCTTCTCCCCAGGTAACCCCGGTTGAAGTTCCTTCTCTTTCTGTGCTTTGGGTCATGGTCAAGAGCGCGTTGCACACCCGTCTTGGCTCTATTGAAAGAGCCACCCTGTGTTCACTGAGTTTACGTGGGGACTCTGGGTGCAAGAAAAGCCCAAAGATGTTTCAGGGACGTGTTTCACAGAGGTTCCCAAAAGGCCAAGCCCGTGTTTGCCTCAGGCAACTCGGTGTCTGGGGACAACGGGGGTGTCCTGGTGGCCATAGCATCCCTTCCACCTGCAGGTGCTGTCAGGAGTCCTGCACCCCTGGGGAGCGCTGGTTTCTGCTGCCTTCGTGTTTCCAGGTTGTCCTGGGTGCCTGGGAGGTAAGTGTGAACTTACCCCAAGGGTTGTTTGTGTGGTGGCGGGGGGTCCCAGGCTGGTCTCCACCCGGCTGTGCTGCTCCTCGGGGTCAGCTGTTTCTGAGGAGCCACCATCAACCCACATCCACCAGCTGTGGGTCCCACAGGTGGGTGGCTGGAAACAACCCCCAGTGATTTTTCAACTTTGAGAGGTGAGAACTGGAGTTTTTAACACCAGTCTGGGCTTGGCCCTCCGCTCCAGTGCCATGGGTGGTGGGTGAGGAGCAGATCTGCTCCTGACCTGGGCTGGGGTATCCTTAGGGGGTTCCTGGGGATCCCCAAGGTTGTGCCCTGGGTTTCCTGGGGCTGCTCCAGCTCCCTCTGGGTCCAAGTCCCACCAGCCCAGCCCAACCCGGACACCATCTCTGCTTGAGGGGCCCCCCGTCTTGCTCTGCTGCACCATCACCGAGGCTTCAAGGAAGGAGCAGCGTTGGTGGCATCGTCCAGCATGGGTCCATCACAGCGCCCAAGGACCGGGGACCTTCCAGGGCTTCGCTCAGCCACAGCCAGCTTTTCTTCTCGCTGCTTCCTGGGTGGTTTGCTTTCGGTAACTACATTTTTGGTGCTTTGCGGTGTCGAGCGGCAGTTCTCGTTTCACAGCTTTGCGGAGTTTATGGGAATTTAAGCGCTGGATGCAAATGAACTTCATTAACATGCTTAATTATCTTATAAGCCTCCTATCCATCTGTCCTGCATATGCTTTGTACCCGACGCTTTAAGACAAGCCACCGTGTTCAGCTTGGCTCGAGCGAGAGCCTTTGGGGCTGGGCCCAGGGATGGGGCTTTAACACCGGGGGTCCATGTTGGGGGAGAAACATCATTTTTCAAAGGCCAGGTCCAAGCTGGGAGCCTGGAAATGAGCGGGTAAAACACACGACAGGATGACACCACCTTAGGAATAATTTGCTAAAAGCAAAGAAAAAAAAAAAAAAACCAACGTGGAAACTTTTCTGATGTGTCAAAAGGGGAGAAATGATGACAGGAGGCTCTGGGCCGGCAGCTCCCTGATGGGCCAGGGGGAAGGGGAAGGGAAAGTTGGAGCCAGGAGCTTCCCCCCGGGGGATTCGCTATGGAAAGGCTTTGGGTAAGTCTCCAGAAGAGACCTTGACCACAGGGTACCGTGCTGAAGGACCCGTCCCATGCTCGGGTGGGGAAGCAGTTCTTCAGTCGCAGCGCTGGGTGCCATGAGCAGAATCGTGGGAAATGCTTTTGTGCTGATTTAATCTAATTCAAAAAATGTCATAAAAAATGAGCCTTTGCTTCCAGGTGGTTTTGCAAATCCGTAGATCCACTGGGTACGAGACACTGCAAATCCCAGACTTGTGCCAGAGCCCCCAGAGGGTTTATGGAGTGTAACGGGGGCTGAGCACAGGGAGCGGCTCCGGAGGAGATGTGAAGCTGGAGATGCTGCGGTCGGGCACTGGGTGCAGGGAGCTTCTTGGGAGGGGAAAAGGCGGCAATAACAGGACTTGGTACAAATCTTTAGCTCTTTTATATGACAGCGTCGTGTTGGAGCTGCCTCCATCAGTGGGCACTCTGCGCGGGGGTAACTGCGTGCGCCTCATCCTCCCCTCATCCCAGGAAAAGCAGCAGTGTTGCCTTGCACCGAATCGCTGCTTGTCAGGGGTACGTTGGTAACGAAGCCGAAGCAGAACGTGAATTTTTCCAGGCCTGGGAGGGAGCGAGGACCCGGCGTGCAGCATCCCTGGGGACGGGCGTCTGTCACTGCAGCGGCGAGTCCGTCTGTCCGGGGAATGCAGCGCATAGCAAAGTGCTGACGGTCGTTCTCCGTCCCTTCTCTTGCTCTTCCCGGCTCACATCGTGGCAGAGACGCCTCGTTCCCGCGGGGGCTCAGATAACACCCCGGCCTGGGCACCCCCTGCCTTCCTCCTTCTCCGCATCCAGCCACCCTGGGCCAAGGCCAGTGTCACTATCGAGTTACCGGCCACCCCGTTTCTCTCCAGCGCAGCCGGGCACGAAGTTTCAGAGTGAGGATACTGAAAACTTCAGAGCTAGAGCTTTAAATAATTTGAAGTATTAGCGAAATAGAGGTGTGGCTGCAAGGCGAGCAATGCCGCGGTGTGACCGTGGGCATGGGGACCTGGTCGCAGCCAAGGGGACCTCACTGAGCCGTGGCAGAGGAGGTGGTAAGCCTGTGTTTGAGCTCTTCCATTCCCATGGGGAGAAGGACAGGTTTGGTGAGGCACTGGTGGCCAGCGACCCAAGAAGAGGCTTTGCTCTGCAGGAGCTGCCAGAGAAGCCTGAACCCCCCCTCACTGCATCCGGCTCCCTCCGGCACTGGGATATGGGGAAGCTGCCAGCCAAATCCCTCTGCAAATCCTGGCAGTGGGCAACGGGGAGAGAAAGCATCATTTTGGGGTGAGTTGGTGAGTTTGGGGGGCAGGTGCTCCACGGGTGTTTGGAGGGGGGCGTAGGGACATCCACAGTGAGCACAGACCCCGAGGGCACTATGGTTTGATGGCATTGTGGGTGATGTACAGATCTTTATCGGTAGCACTTGTGATTATAACCCTGTGCCAGCCAGGCTCCTCCTGGAAAAAAAGGGGTTAAATTTTACCTTTTTTTAATCCATAGAAAATACCAGCAAGAAGTGTCCCCCTCGTGTTGCTCCTGCCCCGTGGAGCGGCTGTCGCACTGTGCTTACCCCAGTGTGCAGTGCTGATTTGCTCTGTGGGCCCCACGGCTGCACCCGCGGGTGCCTGTGGGGTCCGGCTGGGCACGAGCAGCTCTGACGGGGGCAGGTCCTGCTGGTTTGGCTCCACGGCTCCTGGGAGCACCCCCAAACTCTTCCCGGTGAAACCCTCCCCGTCTCCAGCGAGAGGGGTCGCAGGGAGCCCTCGGAGACGGGAGCGTCCAGGGGAGGGGAGGAGCTGGTGTGACACCAGGGTGCCAGAGATCCCCCCTCAAACTGGTTTTTGGCTCTGGAGGTGCCCAGTTTGCTGGTGCGAGGTGTAGGGACCCCACGGGGGCTGGCAGGGCTGTGCCGATGCCGAGTGCACCCGCGGGGACATTGGGAAAGGGGAGACGGGGCAGCGATGGGCTGAGCTTCCAGCTGAGGTCTCACAGTCTGTTGTCACAGTCTGTTGTCACACTCTGCCTCTAGGCCGGGTCCCCAGACTCCTCTTTCACTGCTGGTCCTTGCTCTGGGCATCGTCCTTCCTCCTGGGTGCATTTTTGGGTGCCCCTGCATGATCTGCACGTGGCACGGGGCAACTTCTTGCTTTTATACCAGCTGCAAGGTGTAAATGCCTCACGGACCCTTCTCACTAAGGGCGCTTCCCAAAGATGCCAGGAAAGACCCTGCCAAGCAAAGGGACAGTGACACGTGGAGACCTGCAGCTGGGGACAGGGTGGCCCTGGGGACAGGGGGACAGGAGTGGGCTGGCAGAGGTTGCAGAGCCCGGCATGTCCCGGCCTTTATCTCCCCCTAGTGCCACCCGCTCGGCGCGTTTGCTCCGGCGCTGCACAGTGCACAGAGTCCGGCGGTGCCGCACGGGCGCCGTGGGGCTGGGGGAAGCCCAGCTCTGGGGCAGCGACCTCCTGGACCAGGACGTTGGGGGGGGACTGGGCACATCCCGGGGGTGCAGGATGCAGCGTTGTGGCGGGTCAGGATCCCTGTCGGCATCAGGAGCAATGACCTGAGCAACCCAAAAACCTGGTCCAGCAAACACCCGGCAGGGCCGCGGCATCCGAGAGTAATACGGAGGTGTTCAGCATCAATTAGTAATTTTTGTGAGTAGCTATGGAAATCTCATTAATCAGGTGCTCCTTTTAAAATTAAGATAAAGATTAATGTTAAGTTAGAAATACATTGAAAGTTAACGTTAGGGCCCTGCTACTGCCTCAGCGTTGAGATTGTGGGAAATACAGAGAATTTGTATGAAAAATCATGGACGTCTTTCAAGATATTTTTCCAGGCCTGAGGCACACGGAAAGCTTTCTTTCACGTGGCGATGTGTTTGGGTTCATTGGCTCCCGTGGAAGACGACGATGACTTCAAGTAGGTGAGGAAATGCTGAGAGAACCAGGTTTGTTCAGCCCTGAGAAAAGGCGGCTCCGGGGAGACCTTATCAGCACGTTCTGGTACTTAAAGGGTGGCTACAGAGAAGATGGAGACTCCCTTTTTGCAAGGAATCACATGG
Organism: Tringa tobata; assembly: GCA_033628505.1. Taxonomy (NCBI): domain Eukaryota; kingdom Metazoa; phylum Chordata; class Aves; order Charadriiformes; family Scolopacidae; genus Tringa; species Tringa tobata. The sequence goes on from JAHREE010000271.1 coordinate 104,863, forward strand.
AAAAGATGAAGGGTGATGGGTACAAGTTGTTCCTGGGGAGATTCTGATTGGACACAGGAGGGAAATGTTTGTTTCACACTAAGAACAATCAGCCACTGGAATAATATCCCCAGGGAAGTGGTGGGTTCCCCAACACTGGACACCTTTAAGATCCAGCTGGGGTGTCTTGTCTGGAGCGTGCTTCTGCCAAGAAAGGTTGGATCAGATGATCCTTGAGGTCCCTTCCAACCCGGGATTCTGTGATTCCCTGATCCTGGTAGCACACCACAGCAGTGGGGATGGAGAGGAAAGGGAGATGATAGAGGGAGGTGATGAAGGAGCCTTCATTTGGCCCAAAGGTACCCAAAAGCTGATTTTCTGAGGCTGAAACAAGCCTGTATCTCAGTCTCCTGGAAGCTGTGACCTGTCCCCTTGCAGCCAGCGCAGGCCTGAGGTTAATGCTTCGTCCCTGCTGGCGCCGGGGACCAGCCCTGGGCATTGCAGGACCTTTGGGGACAAGGACCTCATTTGGTCCCGAGCCCATTCTGTCCCTGAGCCATACATGCACTGAACTATGTCCAGCCTCAGCAGGAGCCACGGGGTCGCACAGAGCCCATCGGGGGTCCCTGGGTGGATCTGCTCTGCTGCTGCCAGTGCGGGTGTATCCTCTGCTGTTAGGTCCCAGCTGTGTGTGCCCTGCCATCTGGTGATGGTCAAAGGAGGAAGAGGCTCTTGGAGACCATCTGGACCATCAGCGCAGCGCAGTAAGGTGTGTGGCAGGTAAAAAGAGTAAAAATGGGTAAAAAGACACATCTGGCACCAACAAAGGGCTTTATATGGCTGCAGGTAGTGGGGTCTACCCTGTGTTTGGCTCCCCACGGAGCCTCATGCCCCTGTGGCCCTTCACACCCCACTGTGGGCAACATGCTGTGGTCTGCCTTGGGTGATCCAGCAGGGCTGTGGCTTCCTGTGGTTGTCCCCAAGCCAGGGACAAAGCTTGTCCTGACTTAGTGCATTTCTGTTGCCCTTTGGGGTGTCAGATGTGTTTTAGCCCTTCTTCTCAGCTGTGGCAGGAGCAAGGCCTGCACATGGGGATGGGGACACTGGGCAGCACGGGCCATGCAGGGCCATAGTGTAGAGGGCCACACAGGGAAGGGTGTGGGGTTGTGCTTTGTGGGGCCAATATGGGGCAGGAAGTGGGGCCTTGGGCTATGGGACCATCCGGTGCAGGGCTCTGTGGGGCCATATGGGGCAGGACGTGTGGTTGTCCTCTGTGGGACCATACAAGGCAGGATGTGGAGCCTTGGGCTATGAGACCATCTGGGGCAGGGCACTGTGGGGCAATACAGGGCAGGTTATGGGGCTGCACAGTGTGAGGCTCTGCTCTGCAGGGACTGTGGGGCACACAGGCAGCCTCTTGCTCTAGGGGGGCACAAAGGCAATGCTGGCCCCACACCACGGTGTCCCGTGTGTGAGGACCTGCCAGAGCCAGGGGGTCACTCTGGGGCTGTGCGTCTGCCTGACCACAAAACACCCATCCTCTGCAGTGTTCCCCCGAAATCCCTGTGTCCCTCCACTCCTGGTATCCATGCCTGAGCCATTCCCAGCAGGAATCAGCCCACAGAAGGAGTTTGCTGCACTCTTCTGGCTTGAGAAACGTTTCGAATCAGAGCGTTCCTCTTTTTCAAACCAAGTAGAGGGGAAGCACGCACCCAAAGGGTTAATTGCAATGAAACCCCGTTGGGTTTTAGCAGCCTCCCCCTGGCCAGGAGGACACTGGCAGCCCTGCTGCCGGGTATTTATAGCACCGTGAACTTTGAGCATGACCAGCCAGTGGGCAAAACCCCAGCTGGAGACACGGGGACAGCCCCGGCGGAGCTGGGGGCTGCTGGGGGTCCCAGCCCTGGGGCTGTAACAAAGCAACCGAGACCGTCTGCCACCCTGTCCTGACCCCCACCACCCCGCTCCATGGCTGGGTGCCCCATGGCCAGGCAGCAATGGGGCACCCAGGGACCCCAGGCTTTGGAACCCCTCCAATGAACGCACCTGGGTGGCCAAGGACACAGGCTAAGCCTCCTCCAGCCATGGGGTCCGAGCACCATCCTCCTGAGCTGGTGTTCCAGATTTTGGGAGCAGCGTGTGCCGTCAGCAGGACGCAGACATCTTCCCTTTTCCATGACAAACAGCAGGCAGAAGTTCCCACCTCCTCACGCTGTCCCAGGCCAGGTCCCTTCACACCAGATGACCTGCCAGCCACCACGTCCTGGAGAGAAGCATCATGTCTGGCCGGAGCAACATCACATCTGGCTTCCTGACCCTGAAACAGGACAGAGGTGGGGGAAAATGTGGGTGACAGGGTATGGGTAGTCTTTGTGTGAGTGCAAAGCCTTGAAAAAAAAACCCTAAAAACAAACAAACAAACAAAAAAAGCCCCTGAGGATTTACTTATCTTTTAACAGGTGGGATTTTTACCTGTGGATTGATGGACCCTATATTTGATGCAGCATTCCTTGCCGTCAGTTTGTCCATCTCGATATGGTTTGCAACAGACAGGTGAGAGGCTGGAGGAGGTGCTGGGATCACAGGTGGCCACAGCCACTCTACAGCCACAGGGAGCCTTGCGCTATGCATTGCCGCTGCCTACTGCTGCTGAGCCCTGCTCCCCACCAAAGCCCCCATCTTCAGCCCGAGGTTGTCCTGCTGCTGGGGTCACCACGAATCTGCAGCACTGTCCACAACCATCAAATGGTCTGTCTGGTCCTGGTCTGGATGGATGTCAATGGTCTAAGCGGGAGGCTGGCCTTGTTAAGAGCAAGGGGAAGGAGGGAAGAAGTGTCTCAAAGATCTGCTGTCTGGTGCATGGTTGTTTAGGTGCTTCCAAAAGGACATTGATCTGAGATGGGATCAGATCTGGAAAAAGACAGATAGAGGAATGCTCTCTTACCATCAATGGAGATGGCGTGTGGACTGGGAGCCAGCCACAGGCACAAACCAGCTGAGAAGGAGCATTATGAGTCCAAAACAGCCTTCTTTAAAGTGCAGGGCTGCTGAAAGCACGCAGCATCGGTCCTTAGGGTGGGCTGAGGGGGTAGGCGCTGCGCAGGACACCCCATCCTGCAGAGCAGCCGGGTGCTGCAGTGTAGGGGTGTTTCTCCAGCAGCAGCATTGCCAAGGCTGGGCACTGATTGGGGCATTATTTTTAGGAATGATTGAGAATGAAGCAGAGAGGAAACCGGAAAGCCTTGGTCTGGCTCCATACCTCCACCCACGGTGGGCTTCTGCTTTGACCACTCCACGCTGCTGAGACCCCTTTGACTCAAAATTGATGTATTTCTTTGCTTAGAACAGCTAGAATAAGTGGAGATGGGCAACAAGGATGGTTAAAGAAATGGAGTAGCTTCCACCCAAGGAACAAGTAAAGAGGCAGGAGAAGACAAGGACAGGAAGACAGAAGGCAAGAAAAGCTGTTTTCCCCAGGTCAGGCAAATCTGGGTGGATCTTCACGAGGACGATGGGTGATGCATCACTGACATAAAGATTATCTCCAACCCCTTCTCCCAGGGCTGAGCCTAGGACTCACAGACGTGGTTACTGGAAACCTACCAAAACTATAGAGTGGGTTTTTTTTCCCCTTCAGAAGCAACTGAAGTGTTTTGGCTGAAATTTGCTTTTTCTTTCCCTTGTGAGTTTTCACTGTGATCCTGGCCCCAGCAGACAGTGTTTCATCTACCGTAGGTAATGTTTGACAGCGTTGTAAGCAAATGAAAATTGAGTCTTCTAAAGGGCGGCGTCTGGAAATCTTCATCACAGAGGACTGGCCTCATTTATAATTACAAATATATACAGTTTTGTACAATTACGCATCTCGGCCAGCTCTGAGGGCAATTGCTCAAGTTTTCCTCTTTTTTACCTGAAAGCGCTGGCAAATTATTTATGGGAAAACTTCTTTTATTTCCTCGGGAGAATGAAATGGCGTTGCTGTTGCCCTCTGAAATGTTTTTAGGTCCTACCCACCCCAGGAAGACCCACAGAGCTCTGCCTCGGCATCTATAGGCGTGAGCACCAAAATGTCGGGGAAGGAAAGGAAGGAACGGTTTCAATCTTACAGATCTCTGCATAAGATAGATGCTAAAAGCATCTCTGCAAAATAATTGAGCAAGGATACTGTTCATTACATAAGGTTGTTGGGGGGGAAAAAAAATAGGCTGATTTACATTTTTATAGGAAATAAAAGGAGTTTTGTGGGTGACATAGCACCTTCCACTGAGAATGTCAGCGTGAGATAAGTGGGCTTCAAATAAAAGAATAAACATTTTCCCACGGGGACTGAATTCATACCAGGGAGCTCACCCGGGGAAGAAAGCATTTCTTAAAGGAAAATGTTTGTCGCCATAAAAAATAAGGTTTGTTAGCAAAAGGTGCATTTATTGAAAGGATGCTAATTCTCACCTTTGCCTGCAAATTTGTGCTCGTTCTTCTGAGTTTTGGTGGAGCTTTTGGGTAGCAGGAAAAGAGGACTTACCCCTGTTTTGCGGATGTGGTGCTTTTTAGGGCAGGGATTTCGGGGCAGGAGGAGAGTTCGATGTGCTTTTTAGGAAGGGAGGGATTTTTCAGCAGGCGTCAGAGCAGGCTGTAGTTTAGCGATACTTTAATTTCATTCACAACGAGTAGCCCGGTGGGGGTTTTATTCTGGTTTCAGGTTGGTGGCCCTTTGAGATTTGCTATGCCATGCTTCAGATCCGCTGCTGTCTGGCATAACAATTCAGGTTGCTCAAAAGCGATGATTAGCATAAATGAACGAGTGGGTGAAATGTTCATTATATTGCCTACTGTCATGTTTGTGTACCAGATTTTGTTACCATCTGTCATTTCTGTTTTCTTGTTGTTGCCAAAAGTTGTCATTCTGAATGGAGGGTGGAGACATATTTTCCAAAGCTAACAGGAGATAATTTTAGGTACTTTAGGGCTCATGTGTTCTGTGCTGGATGTCAGCAGCCCTCGTGTGCATCAGCCTCGCGAGTCTTTGATAAATTCTGGGCAGTGGTTTCATTAAAGGAGTTTTTAAAGTCCTTGGCTGCAGTCACACAAATCCATGAGATTCTCAGCTCCCATCATTGGAAAAGTAGCTGGTCCTTACAACTGCAAAGAAAAGCTTGAAAATAAAATAAATTTTTCCCTACTGTTAAGTAAAACAGATAATATAAAGAAGAGGGTATATAGTGACATATCAAGCTCCTGCCTGGAGATCTGACCGAGGAATGCAACAGCTCCACTGTAACAGACTGCGACGTCCCCAGATCATTTCCAGAGATGTAAATGTCCCGGGGACGAGAAGCTGGACAAATTCAACCTTGAAATAAGCTGCAGCTCTCTCGCAGCGACAGTAACTGCATACTGCGACAATTTGCAAGGGGAGCGGTGCACTCACCAGGGCTTGCAGCCTTTAAAGCAAAATTAGCTCATTTTCAACCGCACATTTTTAATTCAGTTTTGGGAGGAATGGCTCAGCCTGTGAGCGGGGAGCTGGTTTGGGGAAGCCATGAGGATTTCTTGCCTTGCCCCAGAGCTGCAAGATCACCCAGTCCAAGAGCTCGGTGGCCTGTGCCAGCCAGGGAGGGAGAAGGCTCTGGGGTGCTGGGATCATCCCCCTTCCTTTGGGCTGGAGCCCGAAGCTCATGCTGCGAGTGGTTAAACCCTCCGTGGCAGAGCTAGGGCCACACTGGCACCTCGTCACTTCCCATCTCAGCCCCACAGCAGCTCCGCTCTCCCGAGGGCTGCAGGGTTTTAATCTGGCCTGAGTTATGGGGCTCAGCGTTCGGGTGAAATACAATGACCTGTGACATCCAAAAATACAGAAAAGACGATCTGATGGTTTCAGCTGCACCTAGACTTCAGGAAAATACAAAGCCAGACTGTTTTTGGATGTTTTTTGGTGGTTTGGGCACAGCCGGCCAATGAGCCAAACTCATAACCAAAGACATAAAGATATCCCAGTGTTGTGGTGGGAAGTCGCGCTGGAGTGGGAGTGCAGAGAGTCCCCACTTGCTCAAGGAGAGGTGGGCAAGAAGGAGATGGGGCTGCCTTTGCTCTGAAAGAGGCAGTGATAATTCTGGGCATCTCTGATAGAACACTGCAGGGACCATGTTACGAGAGCAACCACTTATAGACCAGTGGAGGAGAAGGCTGAGAATGAGACTTTTTTCCAGCGACTCCCCAAAAAGCCCTAGATGTCTGGCAGGAGGGATTTGAACTCCATGTCCAGACCTTCAGAGAACCTACCCGCTGCCAAACCATACCAGGTTTCCTGGCTTCAGCAGGATGAGAAGCCACCAAATGAGCAGCCCTGGCAGATCCCTCAAAGAGGCCCAAAAATGGGTGTCTGGGCTCCACCATGAAGAAGTCTGCACCAGCTGATGGAGCCACAAGAAGGTAAATGAAGCATCCTGTTGTGAGTGAGGAAATCCACATCCCCTCGCCAGGTCTCCCTCTTTGCTGAGGGCTCCTAGAAGCTTTTAAGCAACCCTGCAGTGGGTCTGCACCCTTAGTTGTGCCAGCCCCCACCTGCTCCCCGGCCAGCCATGGCTGCCCTGGCCCCTTTCTTGTGACTGCAGGAGGAGGCAGGACTGGGCAAAAAGGGGCTCAAGAGCACAGCATGCAACTGGTGCTGGTGCTGTCAAGGCTCAACCCAAGTGCCACTGCGTGTGTCAGGGGCTCAGTCCAGGCCGGTCACCTCCGTAGCTGGAAGTCTCACATCAGTCTTCTTCCCAACAGCTTCGCTCTCCCCAAGTGTGGGCTGGGACCACGGAACTGCACTTGCTCCAACGACTGGGCTCCTGCTGGCTCAGGTACTTTTGTGATGGTTTAAGTTACATTTTGAGACGTTTTGAGTTATAAACTCTTTCTGGCAGAGCTTCATCCATGCAAAATCCTGCATTTTACAAGGTCTTCAGCTGCCGTTACAGTATGAGTTTGAGATAAGAGCTCTGTCCTGTTTTAACACTTCCGTAATGTAAATTGGCTTTCCTGGCTTGAATTCTTCCCCGTTTGCTCTCTCCCAGAGGGTAATTTTACAAAGCTCGCCAGTAAATTCCACCCAAGCATTTCAGGATGCTGCGAGCATCACTGAAAGCTGCTGTAAAAAGGCTGGGTCTGTTTTTATTTCACAAGTGTATTTCAGAGCTCTCAAATTCAAACCAGGCTGGTAAATTGCCCTAAATGGGCACCAAGTGCCTTCTTGTGTAGGAGAGCCTGGAAGGCAGCTGAGAAGCCTTCAGATAAGCAGGGAGCTGTGGGCTTGGACCTCAGGGAGTGGAGCTGAGCTGGCAGAGGGGCCAAACTGATTGTTTATGAGCTGATTAAATAGATGTCTGGATAAACCGTGTATGGTGGAGTTGAGGAACAGATCCAAGGCGTGGTAGTTTGTCAAGTGCCACTCCAGGATCACGATGATGGGACATCCAGGCTGGGCAATTCAGAGCTGATCTGGCTCCACTCCCCTGCTAAGCATAAGGCTGGGATAAGCTTTAACAGGTGACATGGGGTAGGAAGAAGAGCAGGAAAAAAGGGAGTTTCTCTTTATGTCACCTAATCTGCTGTTGGCTTAAGAAAACAGAAAAAGAGGAGACCTAGAATGATCCAAGACCGAAGCGCAGCGTGCTCGGTGCTCATCGACAGCCAACCTGTTGGATTCGGTGTTGTAGGAAGTAAGGACGTGCCTGGGGTGGACAGCTGGGTTTGAAAAGTTAATCCCGCCCTAATTAGAGAGAGTGTTGTAACAGCGAAATCGCAGAGTCACAGATCAGAGGGCGAGATGCCACCGAGACCTTACAGTGTGTCAAGTCTCGCAGGAATGGGAGTAATAGGGATAACAAAAATAATCCAGCATCGTGTTTAAAGGAGTGGAGCAATAATCTGCGAGAGCTGGGGAAGGTTTCTCTCCTGGTCCAGCCGACAAGGTGTTTGGCCTTGAGGAACTTCAGGCAAGAAGAATATCGTGTCCAATCAAGGACAGAAAATCCAAACAAATTAAAATGCATCTGGACTAATGTGCGGTGATGTGCATGTACGTTAAAAGTGCTTCCTGACCTTTACAGGGATTGTTTTATACCCTGGAGCATGACATTTTATTACTCTTGCCTTCTACATAATTTATCATAGAAAAATATTATTTTGGCTATAAAATTATTCGCCTTCATTTTAAGCCCAGCAATAGTATTTAACTTTCTGATCCTTTTTGAAACTAATTTCCCCAGGCAAATTACATACTGTGCCAAGAGATTCCTTCAGCTTTAAATTTTCCTGCCATTAATGTCACAGAATGGGACATCACAGCTGAGAGGGTGATAATTTTTTTGATAACCTTGAAAGCAACAGAGTAGAGCAACCTCGTCGGAGTTGCTCTCACACAGGTTTTCCAGTGGAAATTATCTCAGTTTTTCCTGTGCTGGTTATCACCACCACACCAGTCCACTTTGCTGCCCTGCTGTGATCCCCTTTAACCTCAGCCGGAAACTGTAATGACAACAATTATTTCTATTTTTGCCAGAGCCCATTATTTAGGTGCTGTGCAAACACATGGCGAAGGCGATTTCTGTGGAAGAAGGTTTTACTGCTGAAGCCCTCGTGCTGTATTTGGGGGAAATTCCAGACTATATCAACAAAAAGGGTTTGGGTTTAATGCTGGGCACCCAGGAGATGCCAGTCGTGATTCAGGCAACCAACGTAAGTCGATAGGAGGGAAGTGAGAAGCCCTTGCCTAAGGAGCTCTCTGAGGGAGCCACGAGGCTGCAGAAATAGTGAAGCCTTTGAACTGATTGTTGCCATAACAAGAAAAAAATAATGAATTTGGTAGGAGTCAAACTGACGTGAAAAATCCAGTGAGGGGAAGGATAGTGAAATTATATATTTTGGTCATTTTGTCCTGTCTTACTCCTTTTATTTTCCCAGCTTCAAAGCTGAAAGCTGTTTTTAAAGCTTTGCTCATACAGCATGGAAATTAAATGTTTTGAGGTGTTTGGTTTTTTTATCAGTTAATCAGATCAGAAGGTTTCAGTGCTTTCCTAATTCCAAAAGCTGAAACCTTGGGGGGTTTTCTGAATACTCACTGAACATGCAAGAGGTATCCACCTGCAAACTCCAGAGTTTTCACAAACATGTTATTTGCTAGAAAGAGGGGGGGAAGCCATTGTCATCCAACTCTACCAGTCCCCCAGAAATGCTGAGAAGATGACCTGCATTTGGCCTCATTTTTCCTAGAAAATGCAGTTCCTGACTCCAGACCAGAGGGAGGTGTCTCCTCTGCTTGACATCTGCCATTGTAACACTCTCCTGATGTCCAGCCCTGCGCCACAGCCTGCCCAGTTTGGCCCCGGGTCTCCGAAACCTCAGCTCCTGAACAGGAGGTCCCTCAAGTGACCACCATGTCTACCAACCAACCCCAAGGCTGGGCCTGGAGCTAGATCTTTCCTGATAGCTGCTTCGCCAACGTGATGATGGGGACCAGACACCCACAGCATGGCTTGGTGGGGAGCTCTTCAAGCAGCATGGGTCTGGGTCACAGCAGGTCCCACTTCAAACCAGACCACACCAACCTCTAAACTCTTCTCTCCTGTGGAAATTGCTCTTTTTTGTCTAAAAGAGGGGAAGAACACTTATGGTGGAGGAAAAGCGAGGCTGGAGGAACAAACAGGCAGTTAATGTATTCACCTTGACAACCCAGCTCAATGGGCTCCCTGCCCTGATGAATATTGAAGAATTTTATACAAATTGGAACTGGTTCAGCAGGACAGTTTTCCAGAGACCCAGCCCAGAAAGGCTTCCCAGTTGCTGCCGGGGGCCCTTCCCTCCACAGGAGGAGAGCACAGTCTGCAGCCTTGCCTGAAAGCTTGAGGGGGACAAGCACCCCTGTTGCTCTTCAGGATGACCTGTGGGAGATGCAGGCTGGGGGCTCCCCAGGAAGGGTGATTGTGGGGCGAACCACAGGCCAGTGGGATGAAGTGATGGCCACCTGCAAAGCTGCTGGACCTTGAGTATTGCAGAAGTCTCGTGAGACATAAGCTGGAGGGGTGTGCTTGTGTCCAGCCACAGAACGGTAGTCACCAAGCATTTCCACCTGGCTGGAAGTGCCACCAAACACAAAATTTAGGTGCCTCAGGGGAAAGGAGAGGACTGAACAGAGTCTGCAGACAGGGTGGTGGTGAGGTGCTCAGGACAGCAGTAGGGCAGGGAAGTCCTGCGGAGGAGCTGACCATTTGCCTCCAAAGAGCTCAGCTTTGGGACGGTGGTCGGGGTCTGCAGAGACACAGTGCTGTTGTGCATTCGCCTTTGGAGCTGGTCCCTGCCCCGAGCGGGCCTGTTGAATGCATGATGGCCCGTGACGGTGCCTGAGCAAGGACAGGGCATCCACCTCTGGGGCTTCACCCTTCTCCGAGAACTTGGGCAGAGTTAACTCTTGGAGCCTAGTGCAGAAGATGAGGGACCTCTCTGCCACCTAAAACCATAATGTTTCACAGAGCTGGCTTTTAACCCAGGTGACGGAGAGAGGCTGACACCACAGAAGAGCTTGGGGTTGCTCTCTGGGTGACTCTGGGAGTTCAACAGAGCCTCTGATAAGAAATAAAGGGTTTTTTTAACAGGTGTGAGGAGTTGAGGCCAAGGCAGAAAGGTTATGGGTTGGTGGACAAGCCAGGATTAACCCTTGACAAGGTAGGAAGAATTTTCCAGGAATGAAGCTCCTAGAGATAAGCAAAGGTCTCTTGCACTAGAGCTGTGACTTTAAAGAGTTCCTTTAAAGAAGAGGCAGAGGGACAGGCAAGGCTCAATGGACCAGGAGCAACAGCAGAGCCGTACTGGTGTGGCTGCCTCCACCAACTGGGACAGTGGCAGAGGAGGGGAAAAATGCAATCGGTGTCCCTGTGGCTTTGCAAAGGCTCAGCAGCATTTTGCACACGGGTGACTAACGGGACGATGGTGACACTACAAGCTCAGGCAGAGTTTTCATGGGAACATCAGATTTTGCCGCAGCAAAAAATAAGGACTGTCAGCCGGATCGCAAGGAGGGCATTTCCAAATGTCGTGTCAGACACTTGTGTGGAAGCCACTGTGCTGCTGTGAGCAGTGCTACTGATAAAAAAAATTAAAAAAAATAAAGCAAGCTGTATGCAGAGAGAGTAAAACAGCTGAACTATGAGATTTATAGTAATGAATTTACACAAAAAAAATACGCAGTCTTTCCAAGTAGGTTAATAAATGCTTGAATCACATTTGATCGAAAGGAGCAATGCTTAGTGTGGTAAAATGGGCCAAGCCCTTCATCTTGTCTCAGCGATGCCCTCCTGGGAAGAGCAGGGGACAGAAATGGGTGAGAGGGAGTCTGAAGACACCTCTCCAGGGACAGGGAACCGCCCAGTCCCCCACCTTGGGGCAGAGGTTCAAAGGTATACATACAAAAATTCAAAGATATACAAAGATATACATGTTATCATATGCATGATAACATGTCACTGCTCTGCGATGCTCTGGGTGAACAGAAGAAAGAATGGACGGAGACACCAGCTCCAGTGGGAAGGATGAGGTCTTTTTCTGAGATACAGGTTCAGGCCAGAGGTGGGTTCTTGGTGAATTTAGACTGGAGCGTGAGCGGTGCTCGCTGCCGGAGCTCACAGCTCAGTTAACTTGGACTGCCATTCAGGTGGGATTAAGCTAATGCCCAGCTGTGACCTGCAGCACCTGAAGAGCTTGCAAATGCTTCCTCCTACGGACTGTGTAATGGGGAAGGCCAAATCCTTCACAGAGGGATAAGGCAGAGACAGGGAGGGCTGGAAAACACTGAAATCTTCCTATCTCACATGGTCAGAGTGCACCTATGGGCACCCTGCATTTCCATGTGCTGCAATCTGCAAGGGAAAAGAAAAAGTTTTGTGTCTTTAATTTGGCCCATGTTGGCTGAAACCACCCATAAACCACTAATTGCCACTGCTAAAAGGAGCTGGCGGACACGAAACTTGCCCAGATTACAAAGATTACTATTTTGTGGATAGAAATATGATTTTCAAACTAACTGTGAGGCTAGGTGAGAGCTGGTGTCAGATGGACAAAACTGCAGTGTAGCAAAGCCCAAAGACAGACATTTTTCATAGCAGTTTGAGTCAAAAATTAAAGCAAATGGACTGTTGTCTCTCAGACAAAGCGCAAACTGTGATCTCTAGAGCAACAGCTCAGGATGAGAGTGTCCAGACAGATTTATACAGATTTTTCTTAATCGTTTGTCAGGCACAGCAAAATTACAGGCCAACTCCAGCAAAAGGGCTTCACGTTTGGGACATGAGAGAAAAGGACCACTCAGAGTGACAGATTGGATAACGTTGATGACAGGAGACTGTGTGTTTTTCCCGAACTGTTATTCTCACTTGTGTGAGATATCCTTACTAGTTACATGGATGAATCTTCTACATCAGAGTTCTGCCAGCAGAGAGGATGGTCTTGACAGATGATGGGTGAGATTTCCAGCAGATCACAGTAATGTCAGTGGTTGCGTCCAGTCCCCACTAGACTCCATTCAACAAGTAGGTAGGAAATGGCTTTAAAATAATGAATATGTACTGAAAAGGAAAGGATAGTCAGGTCTGGCCAGTGCTTAGCAGCGATAAATGACGGGACAGCACGTACAGAACACGGCTAGCCACCTGCAGAGACTTTGTTTTGCATAAAATGAAGCAAGGAGACCACTTGGGATGTTAGTTAGGCTCCGTAGCCCAAGGAGCTAAGGGTTTGCAGAAGTGCACAGACATATAGCTAAACACAGAACAGCACTATGATTGCGGTCCCAGGGGTTACCACCACTTCCTGAACACAACAAGCACTCACACATACAATGAAAATCAGAAGCCAGAAACAACAGTTATTTCGCATAAAGTTGCTCCACAATCCCATGAGTGCAGAGTGTGTGTAACCAGAGAGACACCCTTGGAGAAAGAACAGGCAGCACCTTCTGGGGCTGCCAAGAGGAGAGGAGGTAATGGGCGCTGGGCTCGTCTCTTTGCCTGGGACAGCTTCGCTTGGTGGCACGCAGGGACAGTAAGGCAACCCGATGCTGAGACATAACCTTACCAGGGAAAACCAGACTCTCTTATTCCCAATGAGAACAGCTCTGATGATGCCACGGTGACTACAAGTCACAGGGCAGAGCTCCTCAGAAGTTATTCAAACACTGTTAATTGTTTGGCTGGAAGGTTTTGAGGTCACAAGCCACAGAAATGATACTTCCATGTTTTGGCCAGGGGAGGAAGGTAGGATCTCAGGAACTGTATCTTTAAGCAGCTTAGTTCTGGAGACAAGAAGTCTGGAAATGGGCTGCAGCAGTGCAGATTTTATTATGCAATTTCTCTTGGAACTAGTCCCTGAATAAAGGAGTTATCCATTAAGCACCTGCCTCGCCATGCCTCCTGAGCACCGCAGATTATGTCCTCCGGAATCCATGCAAGGGCTAAACCATCAGCTGGGGGAGCTGGGGTCCAGGCTGGGAATCCTGGGCACAAGTTTGCAATAGTAGGGCTCACTTTCTTGTTATGTAGCATCTTTCAATGAGTTTCCTTTCTTCTCACAAAATCCTTCTACTCTGTTTGAGCTTGTTCTGTGTTTGGCGTTACCAGTGGCTGAGGCCACCTGACTCTTGCAATACCAACACCAAAGAGCTGTGGTACCCCGAGCACTGCATTACTAGTAAGCCTTTTGGGTATTTAATCACAGTCAAGGTCTTCTTCTCCCTCCCGCCATTAACCCAATGCTGTTCTAATCCCAAGGCAGGGGGCATCTGGGGACATCCTAAGGGGACATCATGCCATGGAGAAGCAAATAGAATCCAGGACAAAGCAGCAATAGGATCCTTCTCCACCCCTACTGCTTGGGATATAGGATTTCCTCCCTCCAAAGCACCTCCTTCATCTTCCACTCTGTTCCTGGGACTTGCAGCCCTCCTCTGATTTCACCAATGTGGCAAGTCTGGCACTTGCTGTAAAGATAGAGGAGCTCTCCCAGCTATTGGGAGAGGAATCATGGCCTCCACGAGTCCACCCATCTTCTCCCCATTCCCAACATCACGTACGTAGCCTTGCCCTGGCAGGCACACTGGCACAGCAGCTCCTGTTACAGTGGTGGTGTCAGGGCCTCTCACTCGGTGGCTCTATGGTCAGAGCTGCGTTATTGGTATAACATCAGCGTATTGCCTAGAACCAGGCACCATGGACATCTTCCTGGTGCTAGGTAGTAGCTGTAGGACTGGCAAGGTTCTGTCCCCTGTGCTCCATCTCCATCCTGATTTCATGCCAGAGCTTGCAGAGCTACTGCAGCAGCAGAGAAGGGAGTTATGAGGGGAGCAAAGAGCTATGGGGGTCTCCTGGCATCAGCTGCTCCAGTAAATCCTTCGTTTGCAAGACCATAAGCAACATAATGGACAAGGCAAATACAAAAAGTTACCCAAGCTGTGGTTCAAAATGTACTGACCAAACTTGTTAAAAAGTTGAAGGAGCAGATAGAGCACCACTGTCCTCGGTTGTGGCTGACAGACAATCGGACTTCATTTTCAGCCCCCAGCTTCCAACAGCAAAACACTTTCCCTCAAACTAAACTGGGACAAAAGCCTTGTATTACAGTAAAACACTGCTGGGCAAAAGCTGTTGCTCTCATGTCTGGAGCTGCTGTGAGACACACAACCTTGTCCCACACTGAGACATCCTAAAACAAACGGGAACTTGCTGGTTTTGAAGGAAATTAAGGCATACGTAACCAGAGAGCACTTACTTGCGTAGCTACTGAGTAATATAGTGATAGGAGCAGAGGCCTGTGAGACCTCCAGTGTGATTACAGTCAGACCTCAGCAAGGACAGGCACCATGTAAATAAATACAGAATTTGCAAGTAAATGTAATGAAATGCATGTAAATGTAGAAGTAAATGTAATTAATTTGGGGTTTGCAGTAAACAAAAGCCAGACTCTCCCTTTGCAAAAGAAGGTGTCATTATAGATTTCCTCTCACCAGTAAAATGTTGCTGCTTAATCCATGGCGACTTATGGACTTCTTCAACACGTCCTCAGGATGGTCTTGGTGCCTTTCTCCAGCCTGTCCTCCGCTGGTGGCTGCTCTTCAGGGACATACTGACGTGTAGGCGATGAAAACAGCCCCGAGCAACCGGTGTGGGTACGAGGAGCCGCACTGGCATGGCAGGTCACCCGGGCCTTATACGACCTGCTTCTCAGGTTGGGAACCAGTATGGAAATCCAGGGAAGCAGCTGAGCTCCAGTCTGTTTCGGGCTGGGGAATTCTGTCTAGACAGAGCGTAAGGTATTTGTAAAGGAAGGCTGGGTTCGGCCCTGGTCAGCTCCAGTCGCCTAAGGTTAGAGATCTGCCCTCACATGAGGGCTGAGGAGCAGGAGAAAGCTGAGGAGAAAGCTGAAGCCATGGGTGTGCAGGAAGCAGGGAGGAAAGCCTGTCAGCCAGGCCACAACATTGGCAGGGCCGCTGCATAGGCGTCAGGAGGAGGAGAAGGGCAGGTGAGGGGGGGGACACAAACAACCCTATGGCCTCAGCGTCGCCCCGAGGCTGCACGTCCTGAGCTCAGCGCTTTGAGGAGAGGGAGGGCAGGGGGTGTCATGGCCTCCCCAGACTGTGTCAGGGG
>JAHREE010000271.1:120911-218428 GCA_033628505.1 Tringa tobata
GAGAAGGATCCCTCACGGAGCGTTTGGGCCTCCTCCAGTCGAAGTTACCGGGCGGGACCCGTACGCCAAGTACCGTCCCGGCTATAAATAGCGGTTGGGAGAGAGAGAGAGAGGGAGACGGTTGAGGCCTTCTCTCTTTTTTTTTTTTTTTTTTTTTGAGTTGAATTTCCCTTTCCTGCATCATCGAGGGGTGTTTTAAGGGTGGAGGGATTCTGCCTCGGCTCCCGTGTTTTGGGGGTACCCAGGTGAGCGGGGTGCGGGCAGGGAAGGGGGAAAAACCTCCTCCAGCAGAAACACCGACCTCCCTACTTCCCTCTCCACTCCTAAAAACCCATATATCGTCCGCAGCTAACAGCCCTGTGCAGGCAGCCCCTTCCCGAGACACCGTGGAATAAAAACTCCCTAATAGCGTATTAATATTTTGCTTTTTTTATCCTCCCACCTGTGACTCTGGTCTGAGGCACTCGACTCGACCTGTTGGGGAGCGTTTTCCCTTGAAAAAAACAAATAATTGGCAGATAATAATTGAAGTTGGGGGGTTGCTTGCGTGATGAAATGCCCAGCAGGCTGGCAGTTGCTGTGACTCGCGTCGTGTCTCCGGCCTCCTTCTTTTTCGTTTTCCAACCCTAATGGGTTTGTAGATAATAAAACACAACAAAATTTCTCATTTCCAGCAAGCGTGTGCCTGTTGGAAATACACACGTGTGTGCATAAGAGCATGTATGCGTGTACTGACATCTTTCAGTGTTCCAATCACTGAAACAGTGGTTTTGTAGGGACAAGAAGTGTGTTGGACTTAACATTTTGTGTTTTCAGAGATTAATGAATCCTGTTGAAGGGACAGTGATAAGTTAATCATGCTATGCCTGCTGTGTTTTTAACTGAAAAAAATATTACTATAATTGAGCTGATAAATTCTGTGGGTTATTTCGGTTTCCTTAATCTGCATTTGGCAATAGCTTATCGATACTTCAGTCCTTTTGGTGGGTTTTTGTGTTTTTTTTTTAATGGAATCTTTTTCTTCTCAACCTACAACTAAATGAGACATGCCAAAAAGAAACCGTATTGAGAGTAAGAATTGGCAGAGAATATCTAGATGAGATCTTGTGATTGAACTACGCTAATCCCTTTCGTGGAAGCGGTGGAATATCATACGGAAGGCTGAGATGCAAGTTGCCATGAAATGCAGCACAGTAACTCGGGGAAAGCACAGTTTTTCTCTCATTCTTCAGCTAGACATATTAGACTCTACTGGTAGCCAGTGAAAGATGTTTGAAGCGGTGTCTTGGTTTTTTTCTTTTTTTTTTTTTTTCCTTTTTTGAAGTTCCCTTGGTCTGTTCTGGAATGCTTCAGACATAATTACGTCCTGTTCAGCAAGTTCTTATGCGTCTCGGTGAGCCCTGTGCAGTGCTAGATATGTAAACTCCGCCATCTGCATAAAGTTTTGCACGGCTGAGGGGGCCTTTGGTCACCAGGGACAGCAAAGCCCAGGTTGTATTTTGAAACAAGTAGGAGTGTGTCTGTAGCGTTCTGTCGACATCCCCCGGTGTTCTTCAGGCAAAAATACCGCTCTGCTTGAGAGTGCAGGTAACGTTTGTGGGCTTAAAAGTGCTTTTTCCAAAAGAATAATCTCTTTAGGTTTGTTGCCAGCAGCTAATGCAGCTTGTTGAAAGGCTGCTGAGTGTTTCTGTGCGTTGTAGCAGGCAATACAAATAGTTTGAGTCGCGATTGCCAACACGTACCTGCTCCTGAACCTAAACCAGCCTGCTCCCTTCTGCCCGGGCTGTAATAAAAAAGTTGTGTAGCAACCTGGAAAGTTGCCTCTGTGGCCGGAGGGGCTCGGGCAGAGGGGGCTCGAGGCCCCGAGCGAGCAGCCAGTTAGTTGGGTGTACTGGGAGAACCGAATCGTGATTGCAGCCGTAGACCCCGCGCTGTTTGACGCCGCAGCTTGCGTGAGTGGGACGTGCTCGAAAAGACGCTGCGTTAGGCCGGGTCGTGCCGTTCCGCCGCTGCACGCTCAGGCCCCGGAGCCTGCGAAGGCTCGTAACCGAGCGTAGGGCCCGATGGCGGGCAGGAAGGTTTGGCAGAAAGCAGCTCCTGAGCCTTGTTTATATTTCGCTTTTATGCTTTGATGCGGTGATGTGAAGCAACTCCTTTTGTCAGGGTAAATTTTAGCTGCCTTTAATCTTTCTGATAAAAATAGCTCCCTCAGCTCACCAGAGCAAAGTTTGTGTGATTGAAATTGGTCTGACGTCCTGAAAATATGACCTTTTCTGGTAAACTTAAGCGGCTGAATCAAATGTCTGGTCTGGGAGAAGGGAGTAGAGATGAAAGGATAACAGAAATGTGTACTGTGAGCGTTGTGAAGTTTCACGAGAGTCCCATTTTGCAGTTCCCCCTTGCTCTTTGTATCAATGAGGAAGGTTAAGACTCGGGGCTGTTAACTTAACTTGCCGTTGCTGTGTGGTATTGAGCGACCTGACTCCTGTGGTAAAATGTCCATGGGAAAGATTTTTTCCTAGTCTAGCAAGGTAGGAGTAGTGCTTTTGTCTAATTACCGCTTTATTAGATACATGGTATTTTTCATACCTAAGTATGTCTCCTCTGTGACTGTTACGAGGCATTCTCATCTAACATGCTGCAAAATAAACATGGGAATTGTACAAAAAGTAGAATTACGGTAACTTTGGTTATGGCAGCACATTATTTTAACGTTGAGTGCTGTGATTACTTTGTACGTCGCTGGCGTCGGTCCTGCAGCAGAATATACAGTGAATTGGCAGCGTTCCTGAGCTGGTCTTGGTCTGAAGGTGTTGAAAAACGTGCTTGAAGGGAGCAGCAGCAAAGCTGGTGTTCTTCAGGTGCCCCTTCGCCGTGGTCCTGCAGGTGGCTCGGTGCCGGTCTGTGTTGTGTGGCAAGTAATGCCTCAGTCTGCGTTTGTAACGCACCCCGCAGCCTTCCTCTGCGCTCTGCTCGTTCCAGTAACGACAGATCATCATTTCAGCCAAAGCAGAGGGTGTCCTTACCTGCATTATGAGTTAACGAATTCCTAAAGTGGGGTGAAATTGAAAAGAAGGCGAGATGAACGGCTTCAAAACTCCATCAGACCTGGGTTTTCGCCTCATACTTTCTCTTGTGTGTGGCTTGGTTTGGTTTGTGTTATGTCCGTCCCCCCCTCCACAATTTCAGATAAACAGATTACGCTGTATGGCTGCTGCTGCTGCAAAAGCTGCGGGCTGAGATCTCCAGTAATTCACTCCTCCTTAGCATCGCAGCGCCCACGTTTTAAAATTGGGGAAGGACTGGCCTCGTCGCACGTTCCTTTGTACGTGCCGAGATAAGGCGATCTCTGGCGAACTCCCAGCGAGCTGCAGAACTTCACAGAAGGGAGTTTGTGTCGATACGCGGCCTGATTTGATCTTGCTCTCTGCCAAAAACCAGATAGATGTATTTCGGTGGATTTGGGTTTGGGTTTTAAAGGAGGTGGGCTGCCTTTAAACCAAAGTAGCTTAAGGAGAAACAGTGAAGGTTTCTAAGCTTATGTTCACATACTTAGCTGAGACTTCAAACGGACTGACGTCTCGGTGATCTAAAACCAGATTTTGTTTGTGCACACAAAAGCATTAGTACTTATGTTTTAGAAGGGTTCATTCCTCTGTAGTTGAAAAGTTTCATGGAAGCCTCTTTAATCGATTAGGTCTTGTTTTACGTGACTTGTGCAAAACTTTGGTGTCATTTGTACACTGTGACAGTAAGAATCACTTTTATACACATGCTTTCCCTGTCTTTCCCTGGAATAAGAAAAAGGGTAATGCCATTAAGTGAACAGAGGTGGATTTATAAGCAGAAAACCAGGGGGAAGAAATGCTTCATCTGCAAAGACGTAGATGAAGGAGTGAGTGTAGTTGTAATTATTTCACACGAGTGTCCTGTGTTTCGTGGTACTTGTAGCATTACTAGCAGGGATGGGGAAAAACCCAGTGTGATATTTCATGGCTATATTGTTTCTTGAGACTTACTGTATACATGGAATGATGGGGGTGGTGGATGGGAGACAACGATGTCAAGCAAAAGTGTTTACTTTGAGCTGCGTTAAGTTTGATACAAGCTGGATTTTTTTATATATCTATTTTTTTGCACCTTAAGTGACTGACCTGTGTAACTTTATGCCTGCAGCTGTAATCTGGGACAGGAGAGCTGTAAGATTAGAAATTGGCTCATTTATTGAGAGTCTAGCACAGCTCATTCTTACCGATTCATGAAGCGTTGCTGATAGCAGGTTATTGTATACTTTCTCATTGTTTGGGGTTTTTTTTATAGATTTCTCCACGGAGTTTGACACTTAACATCTGTGTGAGATGAAAAGTTGAGCAGATGATCTGCCAGCCTGATTTTATATGTCAGTCCACAGTCCTACAGTTGTGCCCCTTCCTTTTGAAGTTCATACTTTGAGTGATAATTGCATAGGTACCTGGGAGTTTACTAAATTGATTCCCCCTCATCAGACTTAAAATTAACGCAGTAAATGTTGTCTTGTGCTGTGGCATCGAGCTCCTGGAGAAGCCCTGCCCAACAGCAGGCAGGAATAAAGGCTGTGCTCGGAGGGGTCAGTCTTTGTTGGACCCTAGAGATCTCTTGATAGCTTGTGAAATGATTCCCGGTTTTCTGCTGCAGATTATTCACTTTCTATTCTGGCTGAATGTTCCTTGGAGTCATAGTCCAGTACCATTAATTATTTCTACAGCAACATGCTGTGTTTCGCTATTGTATCTGCAGCTTCACATTAGAAAAATCCACCTATTCTTCATGTTTATTTTTATTAGAGACTTTGCTCTTTGTTGTTACCTGCTAATAGAGAAGGACGTGAATAAAAAGCTCAGTCTGTTAGCAAAGTACTGCAGGTTCATGGGAAATCGGGGTGGAGGGGGTAGTTGAAAAACAGGATTTGAAAAATTCTGGGGTTTGTTCTTATACAACAAAAAAGCATGTGGGATAGCTTAGAAATCTGACACTTCCACCCTAATTTGGTTTACACTTTCAAGAATTTTTGCTTTGTAAATCTTCCTTTTAACATATGTTATGTTTTCCATCTGTCTTCTCAGATGTCGAAGATACAGAGAGAACCTAAATCTTTTATTTGGAAAACTCTCTTTAATAGAGATGTCTCAACAAATACTATCAAGTATTGTGCAGAGCCATAGCGTGAATCAAAAGCAAACTGAAACTTCTATTATCACTGGTAATTTGTAATCATAACTCAGAATCTAGATCTCTTAACATATACTCTTCAAAAGCTTCATTTCATCTTGCTTCTCCTCTTTTCTCATTCACCACCATTGAGAAATAAGGTTCTTATTTGGAACATTGGATAAATACACTGTCTTTGATTTGCAGTAACTTTATGTGTGTGTGTATTTTTATTTATACATGTGTAAGTCTGTAAAATAATCTCCTACTTCTTTGAGGATCACCTTTAATGCTGTAGGAACTTCCTCAGGAAGACAACGTTGTCAAAATGAGTTGCTCTTTCTAGGGGATGAGCCTCCCAGTCCCACAAATAGATGTTATTTCGTTGCTGCTGTTGGACATCCGAGGCAAACATTAGACCTGACCGCTTTCTGTTGCACAGTGAGAAGGGAAATGGAATATTAGATTCCAACCCCTGTCCGTGTGTGTCGCCCCTGAAGAGCACGAGCGTCTTTCTCGCTCTGCCCAGCTTCACCGCAGCTGGTACTTTGGTAGCTGTTTTAGTGGGTGTTGTTGATGACATCGCTTCTGTGTCATCCTCTGTGTAGTTTCATCTAATGGAGCAAAGAAATGTGGAAATTACCAAGAGACTTGAATTCAGTGAGTACTGAATGTAAATCTGGTTTGTAGTACCTGTGAAGTTTTTCCTAAGGTTCATAAACTCCTTTAAGGAAAGTATTAATGAGAATGATTCAGAACAGCCTCATCTCACTGAAATAAGTAAAATAGGTTTGTAAGGGCATTGTTTTTTCTGTATTCAGTCAGTTACGGTTGGAAGCTTTTTTTAGAGTGAAATTTATAAAAACCGTTAGTTTCAAGAATGTGTTTGCTGTTGCTTCCTTATACGCATTTGGTTTATTTTGTGTTGTGTGCTCTTGCCCAGCTGAAATCGAGATGCCAAGCAAATGACCCTTCACTTATAATTTGGTATCAGAAATAGGGAGGAAAGAGTGGCATTAAAACCAAGAGAACAGAAACACCTTTTTTGCAGCTATTATACATCATAAAGGAGCCACAAAACTCGCCTGTTTCCTAGACTAATCTTGTGTAATGCATTTTGTTTGTTTCCTAATATTACTTCAAGTGCATATTAATCATTGCTATTTTAGTCTTCGCAGAATAAGCCTGTTCTGTGTTTCTGTTACAGAAGGTGCATAAAGGTGGGAACTTTCAGGGAAGGGGGTGTTTGAAGCAGCCTGAGTTAGAAGGCAGTGCCGAGCGTGGACTTCTCCCCACCGATGCTGTCACTCATTGCAAGGAGGACGGAGGACTGAACAATTTAAAATCTGAAACACCTTGTGTAGACCCGTGTATTTAGTAAGTCCCTGGCCAGAGAACATCAGGGTTGAAGTTTGTTTGTCAAGATAATTCTCATCTTTGTGCGTTATCTGCTGATTTTTTCCCAGATGTGCAGTGAGTGTGGCAGAGCCTTAACGGGAAGCGGTGGGTCTGTCTGTTGTGTGAGCTAACTGAAGGCATTCGCATGCAAACACTCTGTTTTGGTACAAACTGTGCATTTTGTGCTGCCTTAAGCAGATGCCCGCTATTAATTACCGGATTCTCAGTTGATTTCTCTTTAAAGGGTCATCCCAATTTTAGATGTTTTGTTAGCCGTTAAAATAGGGCAACAGAAAAGATGTGTGTGCTTGTGATAGGATGAGGAGGGAATCTTGCTTCTGTTAATGTGCTCCAAGAACCCTAAAATATTTAATCTTCATCAGGATGGTCTGGTGACTGAGAACCTGATGTTACCAGTGCGGTGGTTACCCAGTCTGTTGGCAGATTTATTGCCTTCTCTTCCTTCTGTCTAGATCTCTGCTTTAATGGCAAAGTAAATTACTGAGGCCTTTTGCTCAGTAAGTGTGTGTAGCCTGGTTGCCACGTGCGATGGGACAATAGTTGTGTCCGTGTTGTTGAAGCTACCGGGTAGGATTTAAAGTTACTCCCAAGAACAATAGTGTCAATAGCAAAGACACCTTGGGAAAGAGTTAAGAGGAAGAATTGTTGTGGAGAGGCTCTGTAGGAGCAGAGGAAAGCAGAGTCAATCCATCATTTGCCATCTGATGCTTCCTAGGACAGACCAGAGTGAGTGCTCTTGTTGGGCTGCTTCTGCCACATGTTTGGGGGGTTATTTTGGGTTTCTTTCCCCTCTGGCATCTGCAAAGAGATAAGAGGCTAGCCTATTACCTGAATGCATTTTTTATATTTATGTATATTAACTTTGGTACCAGATCATTTAGTGTTCCCTTATGTACTATTTTGTTTTTAATAGTGGAACATTCAAGTATTCTGTGATTATTATTTTTAATTTATTTTTTTTTAATGGGAAGGTAGTAGAAGTAGACCTGAAAACAGTGGTTATTTGAAAAGAAGCAAGTATTTTAAGTTATTTTAAGTTTTCTGGAACTTCAACACAAATTGTATTTTTGTTATGAATACAGCAAAAGAGAGATGGCGGAGACAATTTGGTAAGTACAGTAGAGAGAAATCTGAGGTTATGATGTTGTGATACACAATGTGCAGGTGGAAAGAGAGGCTGGGACCTCAACTCGGAGTAAGCAAGGAAGGATCTCAGTTTGTGTAGTTCTCTTTTCAGGGAGGTGAGAGAGAAACCAGGGGGAGAACAGTTGGTCTTTCCTGTATCAGATAGTTGTTATTGCACACATTAGTTGTGGTATATATATAGATACGTTAATTTTCCCCTTCCTGACTTGTAGGGCTGGTGTCAGGAGCATTTTTAAGATTGAATCAATAATACTGGTTGTATTGCAGTGGAGGTTGGAAAAGAACTGATTCTTTTTCATTAGCTTCTTCATTTGTTTGCTCTGTGTAATGAGCTTCAGTTTTGAAAAGTCAGTTTGTTGCTGAAGCCTTACAGAAATGGATTGGGGGAGATTTTAGGAGCTTGAAGCTACTTTGACTTTTGATTAACTAGATTCTGAGCTGATGGTGTCCCTTTTGGTTATTGGGATGCACAAAATGATTCTAATGTAATTGATTTTAGGAGCTGTGTTACTGCTTAGTTGCATGTCTGTACCCTGAATGGTATTCATCTTACAGAGAATCATGCTTTCCCAGGAAAAAAAAGTTGCAAAGGAAGTGTGGTAGAACGAATGCCTCCTTCTGGGTCTCCCAAACCCGAAAAATCCCAGCCACAGGAAAGCAAGAGAAGGCAAGTGTTACCCCCATTTCCAAGAAAGGCTAAAAGGGCGACTTTTAGCCAAGAAAGGCTACAGGTGACTGCAGAGGAGTCAGCCTGCCTTCCATTGCTGGGAAGATCATGGAGGAGCTGGAGTGAGTTTAGTGAAGGGCTACCAAGGGAGTCGGGGGCTGGAGCACTTCCCTTTGAGAAGGGTCTGAGGGGCTGGGTACAGACCTCCTGATGTCCCTTCCATCCTCAGTGACTGCGTGTCTGTAAGCGAGAGAGCACTGTGATAATTACTGGAATGAGCTTCCTGGAGGCAGGTGCCTGGAATGCCTAAATATGAGGCTTGTTTCTGTGTATTGATATATTTGAATTTTGGCCATTGCACTGACTTAGGAATGAGCAAACCAAACTGTATTTTTTTTCCATCCCAAATGCAAGTAGTTCAAAAGATCAGGCAGAAAGAAATTTAGTTAAATATCCAAACCTGTTATTACACAAGCCATAATTTGTTGGGACTCATCCAGATGCTTGCGATTAGATCTCTCATTTTCCCCCTCACCCTCCTCCTCCCAGTCTTTAGGGTCTCCTTGGCTCAGTCAGGTCCCTCATCGCTGCCTTTCCCAAACTGGTTGTTAAACATCGTGTTCTAAAAAACTGATGCTGTTCTTCTGAAAGCCAAGGTCAGATGCACGTCAGTCCGCAGTCTTTCTGCGTATCTCATTAGGTTAAGATGCTAATGTAAAGTTTCCTTACTGGAAATCTTTTTTTTTTTTTTTTCCTATGAATGTGTTGTTTAATTGCTCTAAATGCGCTAATTGTCTTTTTATGAAACGATAAACTATAGAATCCTCAAACCTGGAAAGGAGGTTGGAATGGATGCGGTAATTGCTGACTGCACCAAACAGTCTGGCTATTGAGTTAGGTTACCTGACATTGGATTTTAGGGAATGGCTGGAGCTCGGAACTGTTGAGGCTTTGTCTGCTGGGGTCTGGCATGATTGAAAGAAGCCTTACAAAACAAAATTGGGCTCACTGAAATGTAACAGCTATGTTGGCATGAAAGAAAAGCCTGGTGAAAATACTGCTTGTGTACTGGGACTGCAGTGGGACTACAGCGCCTGCTCCGTGGATGGGCAGTCGAAGTTTGGGACAGGAAAACTCCCAGTCACGTTTCAAGTGGAGATTATGCTGTTTAAAAAAAAAAAAAAGGAACTAAATTTGATAGTTCTCCTCCTGCTTGCTGTGTGATACATTTGAGATAATAAATCGCTTGAAGAAATACCTTAGGATGTTTGTCACCTCTCCAGACCGAGATGAAGGGAAAAAAATGGTGACATTGAAGCAAGTTAATTGATTGAATATGTATATTAAGAAAGAGTCTCCTGATAACAGTTGCAAGTAGTCATGCAGATGAAAATGTTCTGCCTGAGAAGCACAGGGTTTTTTTCTTATGAGAAGGCTTGGAAGGAAACAGAACATCTTTTTTTATTCTGGTTGCTGAAAGTGTTGTCCAGGAAGGCAGAAAACTGTGACATTTAAGCTCATAAAACTGAAATTAAGAGAGAGTGTGTCTCAAGTGTGGTTATCTTCTATGTGTGAAAATAGCTGCTCAAAGAATGCAAAATTCTCAGATTGGAAGAGGAGCCTTTTGGAAGGAGTGGGGGTGTTGTAGCTGCCGAGTGCTTTTCCATCCTTTCCGAAAGACACGTTATCTGGTTTTTGGTGCTCTGCTGTTAAGAGGCCGTTGGGTTTTATGTAAGGGAGATAATGAAAGGTGTGAGGTTTAGGGTCGGAAGCTCTTCGTGAGAACCCAGACGCTGCGAGGTGGGTCTCCACAGCCTTAGTCAGCTCTGCCACTTCCTGAGCACTGCAGTCGGACGTACGTGCATTATTAGTTAATCTGGTCTCTTTTAAAATAAAGACCCCCTTTTTTGTGCTGTTACAGGTAAGCAGGGGTCTTGAGAGACGGAGCAGGTATAAAGCTTGGTAATTGGAAAGGGACTCTTCAGTATAGGTGTTTTTTGAGCATTGCTTCAGATGACTGTATGTAATGGCAAAAGCATCTCTCCATATTTTTTTCCTTTTTTTTTTTTTTTTTTAAAGACTCTTGGTAGCTGCCGCTGACTTTGAGAAACAGTTGAAGCATTGAGAATGGGATCAATTATGTTCTTCTTGTGAGGGTGAGGGGACTGAGGTTACTTTTCATTTTGGTACCAAAAAGTGGGCCGCGTTCTTATTATGGCAGATTTTTGTAAGTGTATAAATATTTTTTTTTTTCTTTTTATAACCGCCAAAACCAATATCTCATCTTTATGGATTTGTTGCATGCTCAAGTAGACTTTTGTTTTCTGTTGTATTTTATAGCTGTTGTAAAATGTGCCTTGTGTTGATGTTTTTAACGTACACAACTCTGATTAAAATATAAAAGCAGGAAGATTAATCATTGCCTGAACGTTTAAATACTCGGTGACTTTTTACACGGCTGCTGTGCTAAGCTGTTTACCTGCTTTTTATTTTCCTGTTGGCAGAGCTGTAAACTGTCTGTGCCTAACCTTAACGTATAGCCTTCTTACAGGAGCTCAAGAGTGGTAGATTATTTTAGGTTTTAAGAGGCAGTATTCCCAAATGCTTTCTTCCCTCTTTTCGTAAACTGCAAAAACATTTCCAGTCCTCAGCTCTGGCAAGACTGTTAGGAGTCCAGCCAGCCAAACAAAAACATTTGAGTGCTTATACTCCCAACGTCCCATTTTGAAATACAACTGGAAAAAAAAATACTTTTTTTAAGCAATGTCTTCCCCTTCCACGTTTTGTCATTTCTCTGCCCCTGGCCCCACATGTGCACACACAAATACACACTTTTTGTTCATGA
Organism: Tringa tobata; assembly: GCA_033628505.1. Classification (NCBI taxonomy): domain Eukaryota; kingdom Metazoa; phylum Chordata; class Aves; order Charadriiformes; family Scolopacidae; genus Tringa; species Tringa tobata. The sequence continues at coordinate 132,176 of JAHREE010000271.1, forward strand.
AATATTAACAGTTTGGGTGCAGAAGCTTGGAAGAATACTGTTCATGGGGGTTTAAAAAAGTTGTCTATAAAACGTTGTAAACCTTGAACTTCCCAGCGAGCCTGGGGTGACGAGAGCAGTTTAACAAAGGTGAAGCTTCAGCCGTGGTCCCTGTGTCACCACCCTTGATGACAAGCGGGCAGATGGCTTTGGTGGTCTCCAGGCTGCAGTCACCGGGGCACCGGGGACCCACTCGCTTCTGGCCAAACAGGGCTTGGTGCCGAAAACAGGCCACAGGGTTTTCATCACAGGAGGGTTAGAGATGGATGGAAGGTCAAAAATAGTGAAATTTTGGGAGAAGGAAAGTAGAACCAAAATATATAGCAAGAGGCACAAATTGCAGCATAGTGAGTGTCCAGTGGTTGTGTGGGAAAGAACTGTCACTAGAAGGAGTGTAGTTGAAGGTACACCAGGAATTTCTGTAAAAGACAAGCTGAAAAGGTGAACTAAACAGCTGAAGGGAAAGGCAGCAAATAACAGAGAACTTAAGAATACTTTAATGAACCTAACTAATACGAATGTTAGTTTGTTACTTCCCTGCTTGAAAGGGAATGGGAGATCTGTTCCTGAGCTGTGGTGTATTTTGTCGTGGTCAACGTCGTGCAAGCCTGGAGGGATTCTTCGGAGTTTATCGACTTCAGTAGGTAATAATGGCCAGATGTAGAGCCCTAAAGGACATGCTGCTGTAAGCGCCCCAAACCAGGTAGAATTAAACATTTTTGTGTATGTTTACTGTGACTGTTTGCATAATTTGCTGGTCGTTGCAACACATCTGAAAATTTGTATTCCTTTTTCTTCAGTTAGGTTGCATTGAAAATTGAAATGCTGCTGAAAGGCATTGTATTTAAATGTAGTGAGATGTGACAGGAATGCATCTTGGCTTTGTGATACAGGTTACCTGCTGTTTGGGTTTTGTCGTTTCTTTTCAATGCAGTTAGCGTGCTCCAGGCTGTCACTTGCTGGAAGATCTTACGCCACGTTTGCAACCTGAGTCTCACACCAACTTTCTGTAGTTGAAGAGTAAATTAAACTCTAAACCAATGAAGCTTTTGGGTTCTTTTGAAAAGAACTTGTGTTTGCTTTAACCTGGAAAAAAAATTGGTTTGTCTGTTGCTCGCTGAGGGATTAGGGTTTCTCAGGGCTGGCTTTGAGGGGGGACACAAAATAAAGTTTTCAAAGATTTCTGTTATGTTACAGTAAAAAGTGGTTGGTTTAGATCACATCCGTGGACTGGAAAACTTTTCTGACGTGCTACATGTTTGAATTCATCAGCTGATGAATTCAGGCTACTGATGAATTGAGGTCACTCTGTTTACATGTTTATTAATATTTATGCCTTCAAATATATAACTTCTATTTTCACATGGAAGTACCTATATACAGTCAAGTACCTTTCTATTTCTAGTTACATACCAAAATAACATTGTTACACAGATGCTGCTTATGATGTGCTATGAAATATTTTAGTGAGCCTGACTTGCTCCTTTTTAAAAAAACACAACTAAAAAAACTCACCACTTTTTATCAGTCTGAATGTTCCAGCCAGGCAGAGCAGTTCCTTCAAGTGGCTTAATGAAGATTTGATTGATTTATTTTGCTCATCTGGAGAGTGTGTGGATTACCTTTGTCAATATTGGGCATGATAAACGAGGGCTGGGCACTTAGAGAGCAATTGGAATTATTTGAGCTGTTCAGAGATCGAGATGTGACTTGATTTGAGAGGCATTAGGAGGAGAAAATGCTGAGTGTCTTTCGGGATCTTCAGAGGTAGTGGATCATCGTACAAATCAAGGACTAGAAAGTGATATTGAACGTGTTCGTGAGTGAGGTTGGGATCAAACTACTGAAGAAGGAGTGCTCTTTCGATCGAATTTCGGAGCTTTGCTGCAAGATGTTCTTTGAGCATGCGCAAGCATAAATTACAGGGTTGGGGTAGGATTGCTGGGTGAAATGCAGTGATTTGGGATTAACGCCCAGAAAGTTGGAGAAGGTGATGTCATCACTCTTTTGGGAGGGTAAATCAATAGGGAAAAAAAAAAAAGTCTCTTGATATTCCGCTGCCGCCTTTTAGCCAAAACAAGAGAAATTTAGGAGTCGGATCGTCATATTCATGCCACCTTAGTTTCTGAAGATTGGTAGAATGTTTTGCCAAACATCTTGCAAAAAAACTACTTACTGGCCAGTGCTGTACCCTGTGTGGTTGTGTGTGCACAGTGTGTACCAACAGCTGTGCTATATGAAAGGCTCTGGAGTTCGTGTCGCGGGGACCCGTCGCTCACTTGCTGACGCTGTTGAGTCTTGGGTAAAGATGTACCTTAATCGTGTCGTTGTTTAGGACTAATACAAAGTAACGTGGATGAACATCTTAGTTACTCGTCTGTCATGTTTTTCTCACCTGTGTTTCTGTTTTAACTTGCAGATTTTGGATCTTTGTTCGACTTGGAAAATGATCTTCCTGATGAGCTGATCCCCAATGGCGAGTTGGGCCTTTTAAACAGCGGTGCGAACCTTGTTCCAGATGCAGCTTCCAAACACAAACAACTTTCCGAACTTCTGAGGGGAGGCAGCGGCTCTTCCTTAAACCCAGGAATTGGAAATGTGAACTCAAACAGCCCTGTCCAGCAGGGAGTTGGTAGTCAAGTTCAAGGGCAGCCGAACAGTGCTAATATCGCTAATCTGGGTGCTATGGGTAAGAGCCCTTTAAACCAGGGAGACTCTTCTGCTTCAGGCCTGGCAAAGCAAGCAGCCAGCACCTCTGGACCTACCACACCTGCGTCACAAACTCTGAACTCTCAAGCACAAAAACAAGTGGGGATGGTGACGAGCAGCCCTGCAACATCACAGACTGGACCTGGGATATGTATGAATACTAATTTCAGTCAGACACACCAGAGCCTTCTCAACAGTAATTCTGGTCACAGTTTAATGAACCAGCCTCAGCAAGGACAAGGGCAGGTAATGAATGGATCTCTTGGGGCAGCTGGAAGAGGAAGGGGAGCAGGAATGCAATATTCTGCCCCTGCCATGCAGGGGAATGCAGGCAGTGTGCTGGCAGAGACTTTAACCCAAGTATCTCCACAGATGGCTGGTCACACCGGGCTGAACACAGCACAGACAGGAGCAATGACTAAAGTATGTACCTATCATTTCATATATTCTACTTGTTGCACTTGTTTTTCCTCCATACAGGTGTTTAGAAAATGTAATAGATTCTTTCCCGGAACAAAACTAAAGAATGCGCTTTCTGGAGTCTGTAGTTACCTGTTTCAGTCACCAGTGATATCACGAAAGCAAGATAATTGAAACAGTATTTCTCATGTAATCAGGAATGAAAGCACTTGTTGAAAAACGGATCCTTGAAGTGAAAAGTTGGCTGGGATCTTAGGAGGGTGAATTAGAAAAGAGTAGTGTAATCCTGCAAAAAGGAAGCAGATGATTACTTCTGCGCAGGATCTCACTTTAGCTGCCAGGCAACAATATCTTCTAAAGCATTGTGAAAACTCTTAGAGAAAGATCTGTGGGTTGAAGGGAGAGGGGTAGCAATTGGTCCTCTCCTCAAGGACCACTGTCAACAGCCGGGCAGGGAATGTTTTCCAAATATAGAGGAACTGATCTGAAAACCTCAAATCTCACCTACATTGCCACGCTAATGCGAACTTTGGGAAAGGGAAGGGCAGTGTCTGGGCAAGAAGTCTTAATTCGGTGGCCATTGGAGATCAGGACAAGGATATACACCTGGAAGTGTCGGCCGGTGTCCTGGGCGCTGCTCTGGTCCCTGCTTGATATAGTCATTGCTTTTTAGTTCTTCCATTTTCCAGGTGTGAGCTTAGAGAAGTGTTGTGATGGCTGCTCCTCCTGTCTTTCCTTTGGCCAGCAGTGTGCCTCATCTCTGCTCTGTGTTGCTTTGGTACAAATCCTTCCTGAAATTTGGTTGGCAAAGCCACTGTGTTCTGATATGAAAAAGAGAATTATTTTTTTTATCTCTGATACTTTATCTATTCATACATCACTAATCATTATTGTTGTAGTTTATTAACACGTAAATGTTAATTCACTGATGTGTTAGGAATCATGGGGGAAAAAATTGCATTGCCTGATATAAAAATGTATGTCATCTTCTCTAAGAAATGCTGACATCATTGTGGAGTACTGTATAGTTAATTTTAATTTTTTAAAGTAAAAAACAAAAGAAGTATTCTCTCTGCAGTGAAGGGGATCCCTTTGCTTAAGGCAGAGATGTTTGCGGTCTGAGGGAAGATCATAGCATGGGAAAGTGGATATAGCTGTCTCCAGCCTCCAAATAGGCTAAATTTGTTGTGTGAAGCAAATTGGTCTGCACAGAAAGAAAATCAACTTAGCTTTCATTTGTTTTTCTTTGAAATTTGTGGGAAGAGTGACAAATTCTAATGAGCTGGCTTATTTCTATACACTCACGGCTATCAAAGTTCTTAAGAGTAGATTTTTCGTAGCCGCTATGCAGTTACGTGGTGAAACTGCTAATTTTCTATGGGGACTAACTCAAGTAGAATTACCCCAAGGGACTTGCCAAAGGTCTTTTTCTGGTGGAGTATGTATGAACCTGTGATGTCTTGGTTTATTTTAAACAAACCCACCCCTGGTAGGGAATAGGTCAGCACTCAGACAAATTCCATTTTTCAAGGACTTCAGTCTTAGCCTGACGCCAGCTGTAAATGGGGTTCTCCAGCTTGGGAAGGCGACCTGGACTTTCTCAGTTAGTGTGTGTTAAGAAGTAAAGTAAAAGTTAATTTGGACAAGGAATATGCTGCAAAAGAACAGTGGAAGCATCCCTGTTACGCAAATCATTAGGTAGTCCTTGTCGGTAGTGCTGTGCTTGGCACTGGTGATGCCTTTCCAAAAAATTCGAGCAAAATTTGTGCTTCTAGAAGTCCTTGGACACAAAGTTGTTTGTAGAAGCTGAAAAGCAAGGGCCGTTTAGTGACAGTAATAAAATGGTGTCTCTGTGAAGGTGCTAGCACTTAAAACAGTTTTCAAAACTTGACACAAAAAAAAAAAAAGAAAATTTAGTGTTTTCCAGGGCTTTGTCTCGCGCTGAACAAGAGCATTGCATGTTGGTTTTTGTTTGGGGGTTTTTTGTTTGTTTTGGGGTGGTTTGTTTGTTTTTTTAGTCTGTCTTTCTTCATGTCCTAATTTTCTCTTTTTTAAAAAAGAGCAAGTGAGCCCAATATTGTGTGTTTCTATTTTAGAACAAATCCCTTCCTCCCTGATTTTGCTCCTGACAAGCAGAAGCATTCTCCATTTTTGCCATTCTCTTCAATAAGCATTTGGGGATTGGCATCCTCTTCCAGTCTCTTCCCACCCCCAGTTTAGTGTTCTAATAGGATTATCAGCCATCATTGTGTATTAGCTTTTTCTCTTCTTAATGCTCCAGTTGTGATGAAAGTTCTTAAGAATAGTAAAGAAACATTTCAGTGAGTTTCTGTTCTTTTGAAACTGCAGTTTCTGATGACGGATGATGTGGGTTAGTTTGTTTTTTCCCCTCCTGTTCCCTGATGTTTGCTGCTTAATGTATACAGCTTAAAAGATTGGAAGAGGAGCAATAAAAGTGGAGAGGCAGCTGATCTACCTAATAGTGAATATGAGCAACTTAAAGACTAAATTTTAAGACTAAATGGCTTAAAATGTAGCTGCCATCAGGCTTGAAGAGCTGCATCAAGGCTGGCAGCAACATCTCTAGGCGGGGACTGTAGCAATGTATCCTAAGGGAAAGAAGGCGGTGTGAAATAGAAATGCAGAAAAAAAATTAAAAGGAACTTTTTAAACCAAGATTTTCTCATTATGTTTAAAATAAGTGATGTGCGTCACTGATTAACCTCATTCAAGTATGGCTCAGAAGGCTGTTTTTCTCAATGTGGTGTGTTTACATGCAGGGTGTAGGCAATCACGACCCTTTATGGTTTAGGACTGGTTTTGTTGGGCAAGACCTTGCTTCCTTAATGGTTTGTTCTAATCCTTTTTTTAGTAAATGACTGATCAAGGAAACTCCATTGCTTTTTCTGTTTTTCTTTCTTGTGGTATGTTTTTATAAGCATTCTTACTAGTAAGAGAAAAAAAAAGGAAAAAAAAGATGTTCAAAATCTGATCCTTTCACCTGCTGTCAGAAATAACTGGGATTCATTTCATCTGGAGTATCATAAACCAATATTGTTAATTTTGAGCTGGACTTACTATTATAGCAGCTCTTGAAAGAATGAAAAGTGCTCCAGAAATGAGCATGGTAACAAAACTGATAATCGTGTGCTTGCATAAGCTGAAGGTGGCGGATAAATCTTACCCCTATCAGACTGAAAAGAAATGAAAAATAGTGATTCTCAGTGTCAAAGGGTGATAAGGTGCTGACATCAAGACAAATGTTTTCCCATTGGTAGGGAAAGATTAAAGCAAAATACTTCCTCAATCTATAGAGACGTGAGCAAAGGATTTAGTAGATTTCATATGATCCTCCAGAAGAAGCAACCTGTCAATACAAGTTAAAGAGTGGCTGTTAAAGCCACTCTTGGGACTATATTTGTTTCTTGGGACTATATATCGTGTTCTTGACAGCCTAGAATATTTTTGGAAATAGGGACTAGAGTAGTCCCCGAGAAGATTTTGTGAATTTCAAAATACAACAGCTTACTATAGCAAGGATTTGAATTCTTCATTGTCCATAGCTGTGCAGTTTGCGTGTTCAGATTTATTTTGAGCTCCTACTTTGTGATTTTGACTTGTCTGAGATCCTCTGGAAACCTTTGAGGAAACCTCTCTTCTATGCTACTGTGTATATATCTGCTCTCTTCTTTACCAGACCCCTTCCCTGTAACAGTTTTGCTTGTAACTGTGGCATAGTGGCCCTGTTTCCTTGGACCACACTATAAAGCTAGTTTTCATTTCACTGGACTGAAGTTCTTTAAGAGATCTGCTTAAACGAGCAGAAGAATTCTTCTTTGAACAATTATCGCTTGGGAAGGGGAGAGGAACAGATCATCCTGTCATTTCCAGTAGTAGCAGAATTGTCCTTTTGTGTTGCACCAACATTAAGTAAAGTCCATTAAGTCCAGAAAATGTATTCAAACCATCTAGAAAATCTTTATAAACTAGACTAGTTTTTTAAGGCTGTTGGTTGTCAAACACTCTAAGCAATAGAAAAAAGCCAAGCAGATGGTCTGGTGCTTCCATAGAAATGAGCACTCGGTTCCAAGCTTGCTCTGTGCCTAATACTCTCCTGTTGCTCTGAGGGTTCATCTTTTTCAAATGAGGGAGATGAAGCCTTTGTATAGTTCGTTGTGGCTGGCAGCTGGAGCTTGGAGTTGTATTTCTGTAGGTTAGATGTTATATAGTCGCGGAGATGCATTCCCCTCCTTCTAGTACTGCTATCAAAGCTTATGGAAAATCAGAGGAAAATCTTGGGAAGTTCCCATTTATTTGGTACGGTTCTCAGACTTACTTTTTTGCTCTCTCTTAAGAGTTTTGGAGAGTAATTCGCCTATTTAGTACTTCTGCTCTTTCCCTTAAGACGTAGTAAAGTCCCATTGAGGTGAGTAGGACTCTTGAGTGTTTTCTTTTTCATGTGTTTCCAAGGCATAATGCCTCCTTATATAATCCTGTAGAAGGAATCGCCTTTTCTTCACTAACTTCAAAGCCGTATCATTCCAGTAAAGCTGTGCTGGTACCCAGCAACAGAAATGTGGGGAAAAAAATCCTGGAGTTGTGCGTGGCAGATGATCTGCAGAAGCCATTGATTGTAACCTGCAGTGAAACTGCACATTGCCAGGGGGTTCCTTCCAAACTGGTTTTCTCTATAGGACTAGTTAAACCCACACAAGGTTAACTTTCTTTCTGAAAGGTGCAGTTTAACGTGTTATTTGGCTCTGTATTCTCAGTAAAAGGATGTCATTGTTTGGTCAGATCTTAGTCTGAATCTATGAAGAAATCAGGAGAATGTGGTGGTTTATTTTCATACCTAGTTATGATGATTGCAGCATTATTGCTTTTTTTTTTTTTTTTTTTTTTTTTTGTAAAATGCCTTTTCAAGATGTAAATTTCAAAGTAACCTCATCCTACATATTTTGAACCTGCCTGTCAGGGAGAAACTGATAGAAAAAGGTGTTCTGCCTGGCAGATCTTTCAATGGAATATTTCAGGAAATGATCTGGTAGTAATGAGTTTAGATGCAGAGTTCAAAGTGCTGCGTACGAGTGATGAGTGTTCCTTGTGCATTTATGTATTTAACTGGAAGTTGGTACCAGTAGTAGGATTGGCACCAAAATCTTCCAGGTTGAAAATACCACTAGCTGCAAAAATAGACTTAATAAGCTGGATTTCCGTATACAAATTCAGAGCAATCTTTTGTTGTATCTGTATTGGGCTAATTAATTTGAATAGTGCATGTTTTCGACTTTGTTTTAGTCAAAATAGCCACACATTGCAGTAGGAGAAATTTCAGATTAAAGAGGAGGAGGAACTTTTACCAGAAGTGAACTGAAAACAGTAAAACCGTTTTTTATGTCTACCAAGAGAATAACCAATTGTCTCAGTTTTTTTTTTATTGTTGAGCTGTAAAAGAACTGAATTCTGTTATTTGTTGTTTCTGGGCTGGGTGTATATATAATATATGTGCCTCTGACAAGCACATTCACAGTTTTGCTCCCAGTAGTTGTTCACTGAGTGGTGTTTTGGTGTTGGATGTTAGTTTGAGTAAATTTAATAAGAGAACAAACAAATCTAAAGAGCAAGAATTCTGATACAAGGCTTCAGTTGTGTATGTAGGTGTGTTGCTCAACTCAGTGTTTTTGAGGAATCCGTACTAAGGAAAATTCGTGGTGAGAAAGAAATGAAGCAAAGTATTTATTTAAGCAGATTCCCCAGTTGATATTGCAAAGTACCAGATTTAGATACGCTTGCTGATTGTGAATTAAGTCAGCTGAAGATGTTCTCATTCCTTTGCAGTTCTGTGTGTTTTAGCAAAACTGCTGGTGCTGTTTGTTTCTCTGGTGACTCTCAATCTGTCTGAATCTGCCTGAATTGCTTTAACATGACTTGCAGTTAATTTGCTTCTCATCCCTTAAGTTGTCCGAGGGAGGCTGCCAAGCTGACTGTCTCCTAGCAGACCGTGCCTCTGGCAATCGCGAGTAGCCAGACCGAATCTTTTTCCAAATAACGCTGCTTCCCACTTTCAGGGGACTCTTAATAATATTACAGGCTTGACCGTAGTCACTCGGTTCTCTGTTGAATAACTATCACCAAAACAGCATTTTTATTTTTTTTTTTTTTTACTGAGAAGAGACATATGTGCTTTTATAATAATACAAACAGAAGAAGGATATAAATACATGGAAACACATAACAGAAAAACTCAGTGACTCGCAGTAAAATTTAAAATATCTGTAAGGCAGTTTTGTTTTGAAACATGACCGTGCAAAGTGGAACTCCACAGATGAGTTTACTCTGATACACTGAAGAGATTTGGTGACTTAAAAAGCTCTCTTACCACAACTATTACTCCTGGCACCTGAAATTGAGTTGTTTCCTATTTCTAGTACGTGAGTTAAATTTCATTTGCAGTTGTGCAATGTCACTGCAGATCTTTGAAGCGATAGTCACTTGGCTCCTATCAGCTGCCTCAGGAGGGATCTGGGTTCAGTTTGGCTCTAGTGCTGCAAGGTAAATGCTGTAAGAAATGGAAGAGACAGGTTCCCGGGGCTTCCCCTCCTTCTGCTTCCAACTCAGACAGTTATAAAGTCCTTCTCTGTTCACTTGCCTTGGCTTAGACAAAAATTGAAATGTTAAAGGTATCTTTTCAGAGTAGAATTGTGCCATTATCTTCTACTGTGGTAACGCAACACAAACATTAAGGTTTTTGTCATTAACTCTAAATCATGTTGGTTACCATCTTTTAATTCTACAATTTTTATTGTTTTATTTCTAAGTAGTATATCTGAAAGAAGGATTTGGAAGTGAATCTAATGGATCCACTGGGTTTTGGTTTTTTTCTTGGAAGCCACATATTAAAAGCAAGATTTCCAGCGTTTTAGAAGGCTTATTAAAAAGACAAAATAAACTTCCAAGTCCTTACTAACAAATCCGACTGAAGTTATTTCTTTCTAGTTTTTAGGCTGTTTTCGTGTACCTTCCTGCTGCTGTTCGTACTTTGGGGTGTTTTTTTAATATACAGGTAAAAATGATTCAGATGTTGAGAGGAAAGAAAACCTGCCAACTTAAATGTTAGTGTATAGAAGTTATGAAATGCCTGGTTACTTCAGTCAGAAGGAAATGTCTTTGTCTTAGTAATTTTCCTAATAGAAACTGATCATACCTATAGATACTATTGCATGGGAGCATTTCTGGTGGCAAAACCTTTCAGCAAGTCTCAAAACTTCTCCTTACTTAAAAGATAAACTTAGTATTTGCACTTGACAGTGAGCTGTGATTGTATCGGGAATCCTCTAATTGGAAGTACACTCAGAAATGTGTCAGAACACCTGGTGTTATGGTCTGAAAACTAAATGCTGGTGCTCTCTTGCCTTAGAAAAAAAGGCAATGCAGGGAACGTGGAAAATTACGTATGGCATGGTATACTGTGCCAGTTTACCTAAGGAACAGCTCTGGAGTGGAGAAGCAGCGAGGGGCGGCAATGCTCTGTCTGTGGCTGCCACAAGTGAAAGTACAGATGGGACAGGTTCTACCCTCAGACAAAATACAGCATTATGTTTGAAAGTTGCACTTTGGAATTTTGAAGTCCCCTCACTTACCTGGGGGCTTGAAATTTCAACGCAAGAGGCTACGCAGAACAGGCTATTTTTCACCTTTATTTAAAGATTAACTTTTAAAGTAGAAAGGATGTTTCATTACATACTTTCCCCTGCATCTCAAAAAACCATTCTGAAATCCTAGTGACACATTCGCTAGTTTACTTTGCAGGGCCCAGTACAAGTAATGGCAAAATACAAGAGATTTTTTTTTCCTTTTTTTTTGTGGATGTTTGGAGGAAATGCCTGTTGTTTTTTGGTTGGAAGCCTACGTCCATTTGTGTGGGTGGCATTGATAGATGGTTTGCTGCACCTTTCTCCAGCGACTGTGAGTTGCACCTGCTCATTTCTCCTCCCCACCCTCCTTCTTGCCACTACAGTAAAGAATATTTACTCCAGAAATTGCCCTGACTGAGGCGAGCTGTAGCATACTAAGTTTATTGTTTGTGTTTTAACTGTTTATATGTAATCCCAGGAAAGGTTTTAATTCTAAGACCAGAAATACTTTGTAGAACTGAGATTTAGATGAATGAGGACTTCAGATGATTTTTGAACTCGTGGTACTACAAGAACTCCCTCTAAGTAGCGCCTGGAAATGTTAATACTTAAACGATCTAAAGATGCTCAAGCCCCAGAGTGATGGTTGTATTCTTTGGGATGCTTATGTACAAATCTGCTTTAGGTTTGGCAAATAAAAAGCATAATGTGCCATAAAAGGGGTTTGGTAGCGCCTTTGGTTTAGAATGAATCATAATGAAAATACAGCACATTACATATAGGAACCTCCTTGCCAAAATGTCTGTGAAATAGACATTTGGAAGAGAGCAGTAAATAGATTATTTAGCAGTTCCTGAGAGATGCTGCTGTTTTGGGGCAGAAAGGTTTTGTGTTTTCAGAGGGACTGCAGCATAATCTGTCCTATCTGTAGGGTACTCGCTCTTCTTTTTTTTAAAGGGGATTTTTAAAAACAAACAAACAAAACAAGTGCCCTTTGAAACTTTTGGCAGATTGACTAAATTAAATAACTGCCTTTACTATGGGAGGATCTTTGTACCCTGGAAGTAGAAAAGTATTAGAACACCACGAGTTGAAGGTGGGATTTCACTCTTGGAACGAGCTGTGTTTGTTTCCTGAGGCTGATACTGGGCACCTTGGGTTAAAATACAATTTCTGAATAATACTGTGTGCAGGCTGCTTTAGTGACAAGTGTGTGTTTAGGCCTGTTTTCTTCACACTGTTCAATTTTTGTTCAAAGACAGCCATCATACCTTCTTTAAAAACCTGTTGAGAAGCCTCTTGATAGCTTCACGTGAATTAAATCTTCGAGCAGAGCATGTTTCTACAGAAAGGCTGGAGATTTCAAGGTAGCTCTTCACGTCAGTGTGGTGCTTCAAAATAAACATATTGGGCTCTTAAAGTTATTTAAAAAAATTATTTCAACAGTTAAATTATTTATGTTTCTCCTTAGCTACTGTTAATGGCAGGCTATGGTATTTTTGCTAAGTGGTTGTTTTCAGCAAGCTATATTGATTTTATTTTTTTTTCTTTTAATGTAACCTCTAGTGTAAATTTGTTTCGTGTCTATTTGATTTTCCCCCCCTTCCCCGTTCTGGGTTGAAATAGAATAATTACTTCTTTCAGAAACACAATCTCTCCCTTCAGTGTGGCTGCTTTTCCTTTAGGATTCATGTCTGCCAAGGAAAGGACATACTGTAAAGAAAGGAAATAGAGTCCTTCTTTTCATTATATTTTTGAGACACCTTTCCTGTTGCTGTTTCTCGGTGGAACTTTTCCCCCACCTCTCATAATGTATCTTCTGGGAGAAAAATGGGAAAGAATGTCTTAAAATAGTGCTACTGTTTTTCTTACCAACCCAGTTTATTCCTTATAATACTAAATTTTTGGAGCATGACGTGCTCTCCTTTTACTTGGCCTTCTCCGGCCAACTATAGGAGCTTCAGAACTGCTGAGGTGCTGGCAGACACATCTGTAAATTATTTTGTGGTCTGTTGGGTCCATCTCGAAAGGCTCCTATTTAGATACAGAAAGTAAAGGAAGAAGCACAGACTTTGTGTTGAGATTTGCTTTTAGTTTAGAAACCTGCGTTTAGCTTAATGGTGATGAAGTATAGCAATTGGGGGAGGACAGGGATATTTGAGTGTCTTTCAATACTCTTTTTAAGTCTTTGTTCAATTACTGTTTGTGTCCAAACTAGATTTTCTTGATGAAACAAACCTTTGAAATGTCTTTACTTAATTGTGCGGCTCGGGTTAACTTTCTGTTCTTATGGAGTAAGAATAGTTCTTGTTTATCTGAAGAAAGCCACTTTTTCTGCTTGGCACTCATAGAAGCTCTTGAAGCAATTGGAACACATTGATCAGTTGTGGCTAATTATCCATTAGAGCTTTGAAGTTTTTATTTGCAGAGGTTACACTCATTACAGAGTAAGCCTTCTGAGCTTTATTTTTGATTTGTAAGTACAACAGTGGAGCTTAGTGCAGAAATGACTTTGATTCTTCCTATAGTGTATTCCGTTGTGTCAGCCCTCTGGCTTGTGCGGAATTTTGGAGACATTTTCTTTCTTTAGGCATTTTTTTTTCCCCTGCAAAAGGTTAATTTCTAGTTAAATGTATTAAAAGAGTTTGTTCTCTATATATTCAGTCGCTTGTAAAGAGCGTTTTCCCACGAATTTCTGTCTTCCGTATTTCAGTAATTATGTGGAAACGTTTGTACATTTTTTTAAGTGGTCTTGTTGCCTTGGAATTACTTAAATTTGTCTTTGACCTCCGTGAAGTGCTTGGAAGAGGTTTTCAAATCTTATTACAAGTGGTAATAAAACACCTGCCGTCCTCTTAATGGGATTTTTAAATTTTTATTTCTAGCTTTACACAATCTTTCCTCCTGTAATAAAGGATGAAGTAAATTACAATTATTCCTGGGCATTTGAGTGTTTTTCTTTGAGTTAGTTTACTGCTGAAGAGCCAGGCACTCTAAATGCTTCATGAATCTGTTGGGGTGGGCTTTTGTTAGAGCAGTGAGATTAAAGAGGTGGGAGAGTGGAGACTTCCAGCACAAGACAGGCTTCCTCTGAATGCTGCTAACCAGATCATCATTTAATTCTCAAAACTGATTCTTGAAATGTTAGGTTTTTAAGGCATTCTTGTTACTCGCTGATTTGAAAAGTGATTATTTTTAAATTAGTTCGGATTTTTTTGTCAAAATTCCCAATCTGCAGATTGGTTTAGGTGAGGAGCTCTCACCTCTGCTACGATAATGGGATTGCCACCATTCTTGCACTGAAACTGAATTCACTTTTTTTTTTTTTTTTTGGTAACGCCACTGGCTTTCTGCCATAAAATGATTAATCTTTTCCTTGCTTCTCCATCTGTCCCCCTGGCATATACATACCGAACACCATGGTGACTTTCTTTTGGAACACGTTACTATAGGATGAAATAGTAATTAGTAGAGACTTAACTTTTTTTTTTTGTCAGTAAACAGATAGAAGATGATGCCAACATAGTAAAGAAAGCCTGTCTTTTCCTACTTCGCAAATGAACGTAAATTCCCAATGGACCTGTCTTTTACGCTTTTCTGAGAGACTTAATTAGTCAGGTGGACCTTGCTTCGTGTCAGAGATTTGTGTTTCATACCAGAGGGAGATAAGAGTCCAAAGTGCGAAGTCCTCAGCGTGTGCCTGGCTGGAGAAGCTGCTCTTTTGTACTGAGCGTAGCTCCGAGTGGTGGCAATGGCACACAGCAACCGAGGAGGGATTAACTCCAGGTGGTTGGTGCCAGATCACAATAGCTCTGGAACTAGTGTGTGTTACACTCATCTGGGAACTGGTGGTGAAGTGGTGCAGATGGTAGAGCACAGGTCTCCGTCTCTTGTTGAGTTACCACGCTGGAAAGCCTTTTGAAAGCAGTTCTGTCCCCTTTCACTGCTAGGTACTAACAGGATTAAAAGCAGTTGAGTTGTCCTTTGGTCTGAATTTCTGACGTTCCTCCATCACTTAGAACAGATCTGCTCTTGCACTCACAGTGCTTTGTATACTTTAATTGATAACTCCCCAGTGTCTGAGAAAAACGACTGCTCAGTTTCCTTGTCTTGAGAGAAAGAAAAATCTAAAGGAAGAAGTTTAAAATTCTTTAAGCCAAGCAAGGTGGCATGTTTCTTGGTAGCAAAAGCATTTCAATGGATAGGAAGAGAGAAGAGGGACAAAATACTGAGCTTTTTAACCAAGTTGCATGTTGAAAGCCCAGAATTGGAGTAGGTGTGGTAATTTGACAGGGTATTTGAAGGCTTAGGCCAATAATGGAGTATTAAGTTGGCTGGTTTTGGTGAGGCCCATTGAAGAGGAAAGTAAAGATTTGCGTGGCTTGGTGGCAGCAAGTATGGAAGAAGTTTCGAATCATTCCTGTCCTGTAGTGACTTGTGACAGTGATAGCTTGGAGGCAGGAGCAGTAAACCATTTCTGTATATTACATATATAATATACCATTATATTTCTGTATACCAAATCACTCTGTTCATGTGAACCCAAAGGATGCTTCTTGGATCTGTGGGTCATAGTGGGAGGTGCAGAATTTCCATTTCACGCCAGCTTGCTCTTTTTATTGAGGGGGGTGGCAAAAAGAGAGCTAGAGAAGTGTCCCCAACATGTTGGTGATGTAGTAGGGGATTCTGCATGAAGCGTGTGAGACGCTGAGTAGCAGTGGCTCTAGAAAGGTTGGATTATTTACGTTGCTGTCGACCTATGGCTATTGTTTATGGTATAACTCAAAAGTTAGAGCTCAGCCATTCAGAAAAGTGAATTTTGAAAGGAGGAGCTAGTTACTGTCTCCTCAGCATTCAGTATGTTATTTCATACTGGGTTGTTTCAGTGATAACAACAGGAGGAAGTAGGGGGAACGTCCTTCCTTGCAAATAGAAGGGATTTAGAAAGCAGTAGTGAGTGACAAATATTTCTTAGTAGAGCATCACGTACTTGTGAGCAGGCAAGCTCTCGCGTATGCAAGTCTTCAACACCACTGTTAGTTTGTGAAGATCTGGCCTTTTATCAAAGCAGATCATATCTAGTATGTCTCTGCTCTCTCCTTAATTGACATGCATGTTCTGTTCTCTGAAATAATTTAAATTACTAATCTGGGGCTTACAGTTAAATTGATTTTAGCTTTTGTACCGTAGATTTAGGTCCAGAATAACATAAGGATAATGGTGGGTCACTGAAAGGCTGTCTTTGCGTCTTCCTCCTATAACAATTTTGTCAGATTCCAAGGTACGGGTGGGAAAAAAGGCTCTGCCCTTCCTATTTTTCTATTGTCAAAACAGATCCGAGAGCGCCGTGAGCAGTATCTTGGCTGTGTATCCTCACACTGAGCTACGGAGGCTGCAGTTCTTCACCGCACCCCTCCCCAAGGGGCTTCTAAGCCATTTCCGATGGTGCTTTCGGCTCCCTCCCGTGTCCTCAGATAATCTCCCTGAGGTGCTGACAGGACAAGGCTGGCAGTAACGGGGGCTCGTGGATACTCTGGCTGCTGTGAAAGGCGGTGGGGAATGGCAGAGGTCTTTGTGCCTTTTCTTCCTGGAGATGTTAATCCGAGTGTCATAATCTGCTCCTCTGTCTCTCTACTCAGCAATCTTAGGAACTTAATTATCTGTGAGAGCTTTAACACACACACACAAAAAAAAAAAGGGTCAAATTGACCAGTGATTTCCAAACTGATTAGAGAAAAATTGATTTGAGGAAAGGGGGAGGAGATGGGACAGGGATTGTGACAGCACCATTGCTCAAGCCCTGTTTCCTTAGGATACCTACCTACCACCACAGCTGGTTTTGTGATCCTGCAATCAGCGTCTGTCTGAAGAGGCAACTTAATTGCTGCTGGATCGAGTGAATGAATGAAATTCTGTCTTGCAGCCCACCCTGTCTCCGATCTCGTGTCGTTAGGAGAGCAATCAGCTGAAGTTACTCTGAGCCACCCTCAGTCTAACAAGGTTCCGCAGCGCAGAGGGGGACACATAGGTTTGATGCAGTTTTTGGCTCCTGTTCTGCACCTCTGCCTGCCTGGACTTTGAGACTTGTCTCTGGGTTTCGTTAATGGGCTTGGCAGCTTGGTCAAGGTCTTAGATCATTTTTGTTTCCTGAGATAACTTTTCCTTCTCGCCTTTCTGTGTTGCCTCTAGACAAGCAGAAGGGAACTTCTCATTCCCTTTCTATTATTAGGTTCCATTTCATGAAGAATTAAGCATGTGAAAATGACAGTGATACAAAGTCAGACATGATACCTCTGATTATAGGCCATATGGCTTTTGTGAATTAATTCCTGTTGATTAGAAGCACACACTATTTACGTAAAAGGTTAGATTAAGAATCTCAGTGGTATTTGGTCACTTCCATTTTTAATAGTTTTTACTTTGAAACTAGAGAACTTCAGCTCTTACCTGTTGATACATTTTTGCTAAATAGAAAATACTCGTGTTACAACATTTCTGTTCCCAAAGTCGGTACTTTAGGGTCACTTCAGTCCTTGCCTCAGCAAGATAAGCAAATTAATAAGCTTAAATAGTAAGCTAAATAAATTAGGCTGTTAGATTGCAATTAGATTGTCTGTTGTAGCCATCGTGCCTTTAGTCCTTTAAATAGCTCTTGAGGCCTGTCAGTTTTAGGTACTGTTCATGAAGAACTAATGCAGGGTGATCATCACCATTACAGTAGTGTTCACATCAAGCCAAATGCAGAAGGATGTCGCTTTACACTTACCCGGTCGCCTTCTCCTACCTCCTGTCATATTGAGAGCTCGCGTTTGTTGTTTGCAGATTCACAGCTTTCGAAGCCCAGCCAAGCTCGTCTAGTCTGCTTCCTTTCTTTCTAGGACTGTTTTCGAGTTAAAAATCTAGTAGGTACCGAATTGAATATTAACGATAACTATTTTTAGTTTACAGGATTGGATCATAATCAGATTACTTCAGCCATGCTTATTTTCCCCTGAACCCATGCTGCTTTGAGTTGATTCCTGTATCGACCTTTCCTTTTTCTATTTTTTTTTTTTCTGCTGTCAGGCTAGTCCACATCTGGTGCTATTGGTTTGTTTTGGTTTTAAATACTTGGCCAGAATAACCTTCTTCCATTTTTGTACCGAAAAGTCAGCGCTTCGAAACTTAATGAAAAACAACATTTAAGTTAAAGATGAGGGTTGAGGTTTTTTTCCTGGACTAATCTGGCTGGACCAACTAATTAAAAAAAAATAATCCTAGCATTAACTTTCTGTAGGCAGTGGGGGTGCAAGATGGAAAACCAGGAGTGTTGTCACAGGTAGGTGCTGCTCCTTGGCTTGTGCCTGCGAACACGGGTGGTTTCTCTCTTGCAGGAAGAGCGACAGTGAGCTCAGCCTGTCCTGCCAGATCTTTTATTAAGTTTGGAAAGTGAAAAGCGGGTTGAGGCAGCAGAGGAGCCGTGAGTTTCCCAAAGGAAAAGGGGTAGCAAAGAGCAGAAGCATGTATGGTCTGTGGTTTATGACGACATATTGGAAGGGAAGCTCAAAAAGGGATTGTGAATAGGAAATGGCGTGCGTTAACAGTGAATGGTTTTGCAGAATGTTGTATTGGTCGTGTGTCCTGGGAGCCGTGAAGGAATATGTGGTAATGAAGTAACTCTGACTGCTTCAATGAGAGAACTGGTTGTAGTGGCAAAGGTGAAGGGACAGTTAATAAAAACTTAGAGTTGGGAGGAAAGTTCAGGATTTATTTATGGCCCAGATGCTTTGTGTGCAAAGAGGGAGTAGCTCCCTGATGCTGAGCTAGAGGAAGAAGCACTGTGGGATGTCAGCAGTGATAAAGAAGGGAGGAAAAGAGTAAGCTTTAAAAATGGAAGAAAAGGCATCGTGTGAAGATCCAGTCAGGTATCTTTTAGATTAGATTGGTGAACTTGTCATTTTTGTCGTATCAACTCTGAGTCGCGCCATCAGATGAGGGATATAGATTTGGTCCCAGACTTGATCTATAATATCTGTGAAACTCAGGAACTGGAGGAAATTGAATTGCTGTTCTGCTCTGAAAACAACTAAAAAGCAAACCAAAGAGAAGTGCCTCCCTCGCCTGCTGCTCAAAACATGGCAGTGGGGTGGCTTGTGTAGTCCAGGGCAGCTAAACAAAAGTTTTAAGTTGGTTTTTTTTTTTCAGCTCAGAAGTTTTACATTCCTGGACTTGTGAGAGTAGAGAGAAATACCCTGTTTCCTGTCCACGCTCAGTAATAGATTCCAGTATCTTAGAGAGTTGCCATAGTGATAAAAAAGGGAACAGAACCTGCTTGTCTTTCTGGGATAGCAGAATTATTGAATTAAATGTATCTTTTCCATTAAAGGAGAGTAGCATTATCATATTTTTGAGAAGAACTGTTTTAGAGTAGAAATAATGTGTTTAAGCTGGTGTCCTGCATTAATCCTGTTACTTCTTCAGGAACTTCTAGCCTTGGCTTGCGGTTCTGTGCTGGGGGGGTGCTGTAGCACCCCTGCATCTCCCCCATTGCAGTTGATGGAACCGCTGCCTAGAAAACACTTTGCTTGTGGAAGTTGTGACCACAAAGAAACAGGCAAGAAGCAGGAGTTGCACAAAATTGTAACCCAGAAACATGAGTGTAGAACGTGAGTAGCAGAGGAGGAGGTGGGATGAAAGGAGCCACCCCAAGATTGGGTGCATCAACGTGGCCTGCGGAAAGTGGTGGTTGCATCAGGCAGAGAAGGAAGGAGATGAGCTGATAGAGAGGAAAAGACAACAGGGGAGGGGGAACATCCTTAAGCTTAGAACAAAATAGGAGTGAACCGGAACATAACCCAGGTTTCCAGAGAGGAGATTTCTGCTTTTGTGATAAGGGAAACACACTGGCCACCACGCTGATATGTTGAAGCTTGAGTAGCCCATGGTACAGATCCGTGCACAGCTGGAAAAAGGAACAACTCACACTGGGTTGCTTTTTTGCTTTCATTCCTTTCAGGAAAGTAGATTTAACAAACTTTAAGCAAAATACAGGTCTTTGTGATGGCTCAAAGTCCCACGTGAAAGTGACCATTTTTACCAAGTTGCTAACTCCCGTGTTCTTGCTGGTTTATCATCTTTGATGACTTGTAATTACCTGGTAATCTTCCCCTGAACTACCTAATTTGGGATCAGAGTTCTGTTTCAGAAATATAAAAACAAAGGTCTTCTGAGTATCTGCTTTTCCCCGCCTGCCCCCTCATTTCACACAGGAAAAAACCTGGGGGCAGAGGCAGGAGCCGCAGCGCTTGAGCCTTCTGACTTGTTTGCTTGGGAGCCGCTGGTTTCAGTTTGCAGAATGAATAAGCGGTGTAAAATCTTTACTGTGTGTATGCTCAGTCATCTCATTATATTTGCCAGTTGTTTTTTGAGATTCCAATTAGTGGTGTAGATAAAGTTTTACGGAAGGTCACCTGATCTTAATGTTCAGATAATTAACCGGCATTTCCCGGTTAATGCGCGCTCAGACGCCTTTCAGTGTTGCGTTTGCAGGGGATCTGCCTGGTCTTTCTTTTCCTTCCTCCTCCTGTGTGTTGCCTTCCCAGTGGTGAGGAGGTGCTGGTGGTTGGCTTTGCTGGAGTCCCTCCCTGCCTGTGCTGGCTGGAGGTGGACGCTGCCGGAATTAATGCCGAGCTGCTCCTTGGGTTCCCTGGAATAGCTCTGAAACACTCTTAATGGTGTTTGGCCTCAGATTCTGTCTCTAAAACTCGTCGATCCCAGTCTTGTCTAAAAACTGTTATAAATAGCACAGAGTTAGCTTTGAGCAGTTCCTGTGTTGCGTACTTCTCCTGGTCTGTGGAAATCACAGTCCTGCTAATAAGCTTAACTCCTCCGAGGCAAAACTGAGTTTAAAAAAAAAAAACTCCCTGAAACTGCAAACATCTATGAGCTTTAATAAACTCATCTTGTGTATGGTCCCTCCTGGTTTTTGTCTCCATACTCACTTCAGGGATAAGAAAGAAAAGTCTTTCCACCTTTTCAGATTTTTTTATTATTTTTTTTAAGGTGGACTTCAAACAAAAAAAAAGTCTTTGGCAGTTTGTTTCAGTGGCAGTAATTTGCAAAATGAAGAGTAGGTTAAAGGGCATGTCTAATGTTTTACAATCTTAGCAAACTATCTGCCTTTTTAAAAAAAAAACCAAACCAGTGGTGGCCTGACGTAACTCTTTAGCCTTAGGTTCCTTTCACTGACGGAAGCGCAGCTTTGGGCGTTGAAATACCATGTGGCCAGAGCAGGTTTAAAAAAATACAAAGTTTCAGATAGAAGCTGCACTGCTTCCAGCTCGATTTCAAAGCACAGCAAGGCATTCCTTAAAATTTCAATCAGGTTTATTACTTAATGACCACCTAGAAAAGGAAAAATTATCCTCATCGTACTAAGCTCTCAGTTTGGAAGACTTGAAAGGTTTGCTTTGTTGTTGTACTGAGTTGTAATATGTTTAATAACAAGATCTATTGAAAAGGAAATATTAAAATATGATAAACCAATCATGTGGTACCTGTTAGAATTGCAGTTCCTTGGTGCTTTAGGGATGTTCTCATCGTTTAGAATTTCAACAAACTTAAATTTTCTGTTCTTTTGAGACTGAAATACATGTAATATTTTTTCTAAAAATGTATTTTTAAACATTTTTTCCTTTGAGAAAAATTAATATTTCCTGATAATAAGATGAAGAACACATCTCTGTTTCTTTTGGAGCAAGAATTTAAATTTAGTGTAAAATTTCCTTAGCGTTCTCACTGTCTAGAGAAAATCTCTCTCCTGATTTTTGAAAATTTGTCTGTGTTTTAAGATTCTGCCAGAGGCTTATACCATTACGCTGCGCAAAGCTGGGCACATCCGTGTTGGACAGCTTCGTTGTCTGTACCGAGTCCTTTCCGTCTCTTCCCTGGTGGCTGAATATGCTCCATCCTTAAGCTGTGAGGTCTAAGGAGGACTTTGCAGAGCTGTGGAAATAATTTCATGTGTTTGCAGCATTTTTCTCTCCCAGTTTGGGCTCACTGCTGTGCTTTCCCACTGGTGGTGGTGGCTGTAGGGCCCATAGGAAGTCATAGCACGGTGGTGGTTGCCAGAAGAGTCAATATATTACTCAGTTTAACAAAACTCCACCAAACCTGCAAGCGAGTTCAAAAACAACTTGAAGGACCATGTCCTTCTGCAGACAAATGAAGTTGGGGATTTAGACACAAGGGAAAACTGAATAACAGCCAGACAGCTCGTGTTGCTATTTCTGGCATCTGAAAGGTTTAAATAGTCGGTCATAGGCTGCTTTCTTAGAATCTCACTTTTAGATTCAGAGGTTTTCCTCACTGTTAATCTGATGGACTGTCATGTTATTAGTGACTAGCTGTAGATATCTCATGATCCTGTCTCATACCTCGTCTGAAGTAGTGGGCTAAGATGAGTGTGCGAGTTTATTAAATACTTCACTATTAATTCTTCAGGGAAAAGCTGTCAAAATACATGTTATAATAACTAATAATTAAAAGCCCTGATTTCTTTGAACATACAGTCCTAAAAACCAAGCAGAAATATAGAAAATAAAATCCTTGGTATTTGTGCAATGTAATAGTAGCTAGTACCACTTTTCATTAAAAGCTGTCTTAATTACTAAGCTTTTAATGGCTATTAAGCAATTGGGGTTTTTTGGTCTCATGCGCTATTTGAATCATTCAGTGTTACGCTGGAACACAACATACACCATAACTTCTTACTTTGTCCAAGTAAGAGCTTTTCTCTTTTTTTAATGTGTGTATAGTGAGTCAGATTCTTCTGTAAAAGATACAGCATTTTGTCCAGTAGAAAAAGGCCAGAATCTGGCAGTGCCACCCTGCAGGGGACAGGTTAGGGGAGGATGTCCTGATGTAAAGCTACTTCGAGTGCGGCTGGGCCAGGTCTCTGAAAGCCCAGTGTACAAAGTACACACTGACAAGAGGACGAGGCACAGTCAAATTGTGTTTATTGGACTCTGCCCCGACATAATTTACTGCTTTTAACCAGTGCTTCATCAACTGGTCGTTCAGTCGGATTCCTGTAAGCACGGAACAGCAACCACTGAGCAATTAGGAGGCTGTTGCACTGATAAGCTGACGTGTGCGGTCCCTCTTCCAGCCACGA
This sequence comes from Tringa tobata, assembly GCA_033628505.1. Taxonomy (NCBI): domain Eukaryota; kingdom Metazoa; phylum Chordata; class Aves; order Charadriiformes; family Scolopacidae; genus Tringa; species Tringa tobata. The sequence goes on from JAHREE010000271.1 coordinate 155,132, forward strand.
GAATAGTGCTCTTGAATCCCTGCTGGTAAGGGAAGTGAAAAGAGCAGGACCATGACAAACCAGCGTGTTGTGTAGGGAAGGGCTGGAGAGGTCAAAGGAAGGGGAAAATAGGATTGAATATTTCAAATAAAGACTTGCTCAGTGGTTGGTGTGATATTTAAGACATTCTGACAGGTGATAAAGTCGTCAAGAAATCCTCCCGGTGCGGGGCAGGGGGGAGCACAAACATGATCTGTCAACTTTTATTTCCCCTTTTTTGGAGGGAGGAAGGAGGGTCCTACTCTTAGTCGTTCTCTTTGAAAGAAGTAAATTCCTGCTAAAATGTCTGTTCAGGACCTTTTATCCAGAGTAATATTAACTGGCTCAAGAAACAGAGATTACACCACTTCTCTTGGGAGATTGCTCTTTGGATAGACAATGTTCTCTTTACTTTTTGGGGGGCAGTCGTTTTTCCACTTGCTACTCCTAAGGAGTTTTGGGGGTGTAATTTGTCAAGGGTGTCAGCATTAGATAGATGTCCTTTTGTTCAGACATTTTTCCTCAAGTACCAAAATATAAGTAGATAAGCATTTGCTAGATGCTTCTATATATTCTGCCCCCCCTTTATTTCTAGCCTGTGTACAAAGTCCTGTTTTCTGCACAGAATGCACAAAGTGTACAGGATTTGGGGTTTGTTTGGTTTTTCTGAATTTTGTGCGGTGTTGGAAAAAGTAATTTCTATCGATGCAGATTGGGAAGAATAACCCTTTTTTTCTCCTTTGCGTTTGCACAGTGATTTTGTAAGTTAAGTTGCAAGACTTCGGGCACACATAGTTGTGTAAATTTGTAAAATAGTTTTTAAGAATTTAGATTTGATTAAAGTTGTGAAATTGATTGCTCGTTTAATATTGAGCAACTTAAACTGGAATTTGGTCTCTGTCAATGCAAAGGTGGATGTTTGACATATGTTTTCTCTTTTTTCTTTTTTTTTTTTTTTTTTAAATAAACCTTTGGAATCAAGGAAATGATAATAATTTCATTCATTCTTTTTCCAGATGGGAATGGCAGGTAACACTAGTCCCTTTGGGCAGCCTTTCAGTCAAACTGGAGGGCAGCAGATGGGAGCTACGGGAGTGAATCCTCAGTTACCCAACAAGCCAGGCATGGCGAATAGTTTGTCTCCCTTTCCTGCCGACATCAAGAGTACTCCCGTCACCAGTGTGCCAAATATGGTGAGTTCTACCTGCCCGTTTCCCTTATTCCTTATGTCTTGGTAGCATATTTTAAATTTCTGGGTGATACAGTTTCTGCAACATGAATGGACAAATACTCCCTGGTCATTTAAACATCAGATTTGCCCCATGATTCCTTAGAGCACTCTGCAGTGTGTGTTTTTATGCAGTAATTTTAACTTTCTAAGCAATCACAACATTTTGTGATAAGGATTGCATTAAATCCTTTCATTTTGTCCGGTACGTTTAGTTCCAAACCAAAGATGAAAATGTCTTCTCTCTAAGTGCTGTTTGTAGGTTTAAATTCCTAAATCAATTAGAATGTGTTGGATACATCATCAAATTCTTGAAACTAAATAGTACCTTTCATATCCTTTGAATCTAATAGAGTAAACACACCACAGCCTTCGCATTTCATATTGTGCGTGATTTGCAGCTTATAAGTTTATGTGAATAGTTCTTATTAGGACATCTTGCCCAAGTTTGTAGTATTCCATTCACTAGAGTTTTCTTTATGAAGTGAGATTAAATATTCCCATTTGTCTCAGTACCTCTGCGTATTAATCAAACTGCTTGTGTCGTTTCTATGGAAACTCCAGCTTGTTGCATGTTATATTCTTATACATGATAGCAGTTACTATAGAAACTTGTCAAACCTTCCATAAGATGCAAATTGCTTATTTTTTAGTTTAACTTGAAAACCAGCTATTTTTTGGCACAAGCAACGCTTGTCCTTCCATCAGTGAGTTTACTACCTGCCTATCACTAACAGGGCTATGTGTGAGAGGGAATGGGATGTAATAAACTTCCTCTTTTCTTCTGATTTTAGAGGGAGGGAAACTAATTTTCTTTTAGTTACACTGTGAAATCTTCCTTTAATATCATTTGTCATTTACTGCTTATGATTATGGAAAGGAGCTGGTGACTAGGATTAAGACCATGTTCAGAATGCCACCTGCACTCGTGCAGAATATTTATAAAAGACAATTTGCTGCATGACTATTCTAATTTTGTTTTTAAAATACTTTAAGTTTGGATCAGGTGTAAAGCAAATGAATTATTGCTCTGATTCTGTGGAGAACCTGCATATCTGATCAAAGTGGATTCATTTCAGGGACTGGCTGATTCTGAAGCCTGATTTTGTCCTATTTAATGTGAGGTTTTGGGAATCCTAAATCTTAGTGTACTTGCTTACTAGTATAGGATGTAATGGCAGATAATTCAGGTAGAATAAAAAAGGTTTTTCCGTCAAGGCTTGTCTGGTGGAGGAGGAAATAAAAGAAAAAACTTTCAGTTTCCTTTTTCCCATCTTGTCCAAGAGACAGAGGAAAAGTAAGGGAAAGTTACTTTCCCAGTACTATCAACTGCAGTTTCTTTAAAATGTAAAAAATACAAGTTGTCTCCTGAGAGGACAATCAAAACCATCTTTCTTTGTTTCTCAAGTGTCAAAAGCTTCATACGTCCAATATATCTTTTTCTCCCTCAAGGCAATAGGGAGAGTATTAACTATTTCAGCCAATAGATGTGGGTACTGTCAAGCCAAAAGGTCTCAGCCCTGCTCATGGATCATATGGTGTTTAGGGTTTGATTGTGATCCTCATGGGGGTGGAACTTTCATCTTTAAAAACTGAAGTTTCCATCTAAACGTTTTTACTGCAAAGCCAAGAATTTTAAAGGAAACATCAGACTTGTTAAATTTTAACCTTTACTTGGCAGCAGTGAGTAAGGCAATGTAATTATTTGGTAATACTACATACATGGCCATATGCTGTTCCTTCCACAGGGACGGTGCTTTATTCGGTGTACAATATGAGCGGTGCCCTCTAAAAGAGCACATAGTCAACATTTTGTCCTATTTTTGCTGCTCAGTGTATAGCCCTGGGCCTTCTTGACTGTACGTAGTAATACATTTCACTCAGCCAGCCCTTCCCCAATGGTCTTTTCCGTGACAGTCATCACTGGAGTGGGCACACCATACTTTGGATTAGTTAATTTTCACAGTGCCTTTCTGAGATAAAGATGCCCCAGTTTTAAACGTGAGGCTGAGAGGCACAAAAAGAGTAAGACTGAAAGAATCTGCTGATTCAGAACTTGAGGTTTGTAGGCTCTGGCTTGCTAAAGAGTTCCTCATTTCATGTGTTAAGGTAGTATCTAAGGGTAAAATACCATTCACATGGGTTAGATGTGCACTCCCACAACTTATGGAAGCGATGTCCATGTCTCACATTGGGCAACTAAAATATGACCCAGATGACACTTGTGAAAAGTTACTTGTGAGAGAGGCAGCTCCCCCGAGCAGAGTTGCGGTGTTGGAACCATTACGCCGTGCTTTCTCGCTGCAATCCCTTCGCCATTTCCTGTGGCTCAAGATGCTTTAGGACCCTGAAGATGGGGGTTTGATTTAATATATTTGGCCTTGTGCGTGGTCTGTCCTGTCTCCTGGAGGAGGCAGGAGTGAGGTGGAAAAGGGTAACACGTTACGTTACCCATCTATCAAAAATGAACCTGTGGAGGATCAGTCCAGCCTCCATCTACTACAGCAAGTGAAAGACCAGCTACATCGTTTTAAAAAGACCTCCAGGTTTTTTGTGAGATGATTGGAACCACATATCGTGCTAAACCAGCCCTCTATACTACCTGTATCTTAAAGGGCCCCAGAAGTACTATTCCACGTGAGAAACAAACCCATGTGAATGGAAACATTGGTACTATGTGGCATCTCTGAGGCAGGAAACCAGATTTCAGCATGATGTTAAACACCTTGGTTACCACTAAGAATATCTAAATAAGAGAAGAGGAAATAAAGGTGAAGCCGTTGTCTTAAGACCCTTTGGTCCCGAAAAGCAAAACATTTAAGACATTTTTTAAGTTCTCCTTTCAGTCTTTTGCCTTTCTCTGTAACCTCAGTGTGCACTGCAAAAGTAAAGCAGAAGATGAGTGTGTTTCTTACCCCACATTATTCTGACTATCATTATATGTGGCACCACTGTCCCAAACACTAGCCAGGGGTTTTTCTGCTGCCAGGCACAACCCTCACGCTGGCAGCCAGGATAAGTCTCTGCTGCAGCAGTGAATTGTTTTTATTAATCCAAATTCAGGCTGCCACTCTCCTAAGAACAACACACTCTCTCTTTCCCCTGCCTCCCAAATGAAGTTGTTCTCGGAAGCGTTAGTGCATCTTCCAGCCCTTGTTCCAAGCGTGACCTTACACTAGACCCTGAGAAGCACATTTGGTTTAATCTCTTTAATTGGGAAAGAAGTAACAAACCTTATGGTATTAATATGATTAAAAGGTCAGCGTGAAGGTATTAATTTTCAGTGCCAGCCAGATGGATTTATTTTTTTGTTTGTTTTGTTTCCCTGACTATGGATCGGAACAATATATATTAGCTTTTGCTTAGTATGACTCTTAGAGAATACGATCAGTTTTCCACGCAGAGTGGGCAGCTTGAAATCTTGAGCGACTGACTTGTTTCCAAAAGAAGGATGTTGTGACGTTGTTGGAAGTTTTGGTGACACACTACCGAGATGCAGTGTCACTCCAGTTGGTGGATGCAGGATTGGCAGTACTGTGCTGCACTGAGACCATGCAGGATGTCTGGGCTGTGGAAGGGAGCCGTGCTCTGCCCTTTGGCACTCAGCACAGCGTGTGACCTGTACAGGAACCAGGAGCCTCTGGTTTTCCCAGTACCTGGACTCTGGGATGTGCTGTTGGTGGGGGGAACCCCGTTAGACCTTTCCATCAAACTTACTGAAGCTTTGCAGTGTCTGCAGTACTACGTATTCCAAGGGTGGTGATGAATGCTTTTGTCATGGACATACCAGTAAATCTGGTATTTCTACATGGGTTAGGAGTACAGTGTGTGAAGTTTGGCTCCCAGACACCAGCTTGGTTTCACAGTTATCCTTATGACCAGCAGATGGAGTTGAGAGAATAGTGCTTTTTGGAACTGAAGGAAATCGTTTCTTCTCGGTTCTTTTGACTTGGAATTGGAGCAGCACATCTTCTCTTGCGGTTTTTTTCCCTATCTCTTATTAAACTACATCTTGAGTTTTCTGTTGGCATTCTTCCCTGTTTCTCCATTTCTTTTTATGTCCCTTGGGTTTCTTTATTAACAGATTTCGATCAGAAGCAAGGAAAACGCTGACTGGGAGATGAGGTGGGCCTTGCTGCAGACCTCCTAGAGAAAGGAAGAAAGCTTTTAAACTGGGAGGTCAGGTTTAATTAGAATAAGTAGAACTGCAGCTACCTAAAATAGACAACTCTTATTTTATTTTAGAGACCAGAAATAAAAGACCTTATGAAAAAATCTCTTTTGGGCCCTCACAGTGAGGAAGGCTTGCTTTCTTAACCTTTCTGTGATTTTTTTCCTCTCTTGCAGCAAACTCAGTCTTCTCTTTCACTGCAAGAAAGGTCTGTGACGGTGTGTGTCTGCCTGCCACCCTCAGCAGCAACCTCCCAGCCTCTGGTGGGCTTGCTCTTTGCTGTGCTCACCTTCCCTGTGCCTTTCCTGACCCACACTCTGAAAGTTTCTCTTCCCCAGGCGTGTTCACTTCTCTTCCTCGGGAAAACCCCACATGATTTTAAGTGGAGCAAAGCGCTGGGAAAAGCGCTTTGCTTTTTTTCAAGGTTGCTTAGCCATGGTCTCCTAAAGGAAAAGATCTTAATAACCTGAAAACAAATCTAACAAATAAAGTCCAGTGCTGGAGAAACTATGTTATTATGTTGGGAGCAAAGCACATTCCTGTTCTGTCCTTGTACAGGAGTTCATCCTGGGAACGTGTATTGCTTTGAATGGTGGAACACTTTAATTTTTGCACTGTCCATAAATAATAGTGCCAGGCTGGCAAAAGCAAGCTGAAAAAGAGGATCTGCTCTTTCCTCAGTCCTCTGGCTCGTGTTCCATTCTTCAGTCCTCCCAATATGAATATATGTGATGGAGAATATCTCTTGCCATTTCTTACTCTCTTCCAGCAGCTGAGGTGAAGTACTCCACAGCCAGCACTCTGACAGCATGGCTTTCCTTCACTTAAAACTTCTTATTTGTGTCTTATCCACAGATTGGGTTTTTTAATGTTGGTCATTCCTCAGTCTTAAAATCCTCCTCTCTTAAAATTTTGTTCACTTAATTTCCTGGGTGTGAGAGCTAGACTGTGCAGGTTCCTATGTCAAGCTTTGTTCCTTTTTGTTGCTTTGAAACACTTCATGTTTCCTTTCATTTGCTGGACCTTCAAATCAGAAAGTTTATACGTACAAGGAGATGAAAATCTAAAAATGTATCCAAGAAAGACTTGGCCTCTGGTTCCTTCTGCCTCTTGGATGAGAAAATGCAGGGTTATTAGGCACAAATGCAAGCACTTGTGCTTGTACTTCCACTTCCACTCGTGTCAGCCTCTTCTCTGTGTGCATGGACTTCTTCAGCCAACGCAGACCTTCACATTCCTGGTGTCAGAAGGATTCTTCCTGTATGGATAGGACCAGCCTATTCAGATCACGCCTGTTCAAGGTAACTGGTGGAACCGGAGAAACCACCATGCACGTGGAGAATATCAGAGTGAATTGCAGGAAGTGTAAACTGGTTCTGTGTCGCTTTCACAGCGAAATCTATCTGGTAGTCACTGGTTCCTTCTCTGAAAGGGACCCTCAGGATCACAGTCAAAGCCTGTGATTGAGGGGGAACTGACGAGGTGTGGGTGCGTTTCACTCTACCTACTCGTGCAAGAGTCTTAATTGATAGACTGGATGTGCCCATAATGTGGACGACAAGTTAAAAATCTCTTGTCACTGTCAAATAGTATCCCTTTTCTAGTCGAGGATGTCAACAGATTGAGAAAAACCCCAAGTGGTACCTGCCTTCTGGTTAGGGTGAGGGAAGGCCTATGAAACAAACACCTCTATCAAAATAGTAATCCTTTGTGGTAGTGGATTCTTAATTGTCTCACAAAGGTCCACTGTTGATTAAAAACCCGTCTTAAAGAATTAAAAGGCATTTTTTAAATGCAGGATTTTTCCTAATACAGTGGCTCCAGAAGGTGTGTTCTCTTACCAGGGAGAATGAAAGAACATGGAAATGACTGGTCATTTCAGTATAGTAAAACCTCCAGGGAACTTTGTGTCGATGAAAATGAGATACTTCTGCATTTCTGCTGTCCAGAACCACAGGAAGTTTTTACTCTTCAGAATAGGGACAGGGCAGAACACTCTTCCTGTATGAATATATCGTTTCCATAATTTCAAATGGTATTAATAATTGCTTTGCACTGTAGAAGTGTGTATTACTCTGTTTCTAGAAAACTGGTTAATGAAGGAACTATCTTTATTTTAATTGTATGGGCAGAAGTGTCTGAATTTCCTGCTTGATCGGGAAAATTGTTAGTAGTTCAGGTGAAGCAATGTGAAACTTCCTGCTTGTTCTGGAGTGGAATGGTTTCTGTTGTCGATGGAGGATTTACGCAGCTCTGACGTGACTGCAGTGCCCTACCATATCTCCTGCTTTGAACTGGTCCCACAGACCACTGGTCTTAAAAGACAAACTAACAGGGATGAGATCAACTTCCTCCAAGAGTCAACAGTCCTGAAAGTAAAATGGTGGAAAGATCATTCATTATATTTGCAGGTTTAGGACTTTACAAGGTTGGGTGGAAAGATCATTCATTATATTTGCAGGTTTAGGACTTTACAAGGTTGAAATAGTGACCAACATAACTCTATAGAGCTATAGGCAATATTCAGAGCTCTTTTTTTGTGCCTACCTGCAGACACGCTCATTGGGACCGATGCTTGTTCTTCTAACTACTGATACTTAATGATTCTGCTTTTTTGATATTTGATCTTCAAGAAATCCTTCAGGGTCAGGGCATCTGTGGTGGTACAGCTGTAGTCATGTCTGTTGACTGTAGGGTAGTAACCAAAGGAGAACTTTGGCTTGGGAAACAATTCTTTGACTGGGATGAAAACATCACTTCCAACAAGATTTTCTTTGGCACAGTCTCTGTGTTTTTCTGCAGATTGGCCAAACTAATTGTTTCCTATTTGAGACCCAAGAATTGTTTCAGCAAAACCTGTCTGCTCTTGTGGCTTTGTTTGCAGAAGAAATGGAAAACTGAATTTCAGCCACATGCACTGGGAACATAAGTGTATGGGTTTACTTCACCCTCTTTCCTTTTACTGCTCTTTTTCTTGCAAGCTCAAGACAAACAGACGCAGCAATTCCTCGTTGTTTCATTATCAGTGTAATCATTATCAGTGGCGGAGTTCCCACCTTCTTCATCAAATACCAGTTGTTGTGTTTTCTACTTAATCTTGCGGGCTTCATTCTCCAGAAGAAAAGGTAGCTCTTTGCCACCTGCACATCAGGTTACCTGTGCCAGGGGACCTTTTGTTGACGTAGGAAAATGAGGGGGTTTGCTGTCACGTGCTCTGTTTCATAGGATGTGGAATTTTCTGGGAAGTCCTTCTCAAAGGTGAAAAGCAGAGGAGGCTACAAATGGTGTATTTCATCTCTTCAGTGTGATTTTTTTTTTTTTTTTTTTTTTTAGTATTTTTTTCCCTCCAATGTAGTAAGCGAGCTTTGGTCAGTAGTTTTGTAGACAACACTGAATTATTTCCTCTGTGAACTCCCCAGTATAATCCTGTTCTTCCTATATTCTATCTCTAAGTGTTTTTAATGGCTGATTTTCCTTAGGTAGCTTGGAAGTTGGTGGGCTTTTCAGTGATAACCCGTATTTACAGTGTATAATCAAAGTGATTCTTGGGACACTTTCATGTTTGTCCATGAGATTAATTCAGGCTGCAAATCACAGGGATTTAAGCATTTTTGCAGTCCCATAACTGCTCACGGAGGTGGTGCAGGCTGTGAATGTGCTTAATGTTGAAAATCAGGTTTCTACATTTGTTGTCCTTCAAAGGTCCTAGAAGGTGGTAGAAAAGCTTCTAAATCTGTGCTGAAGAAATGACACATTAAGGAAGCTCTTTCTCTTCTGCGTTGCTACGAGCTGTGTCTGCGGGTGTGCAGAACCGCTCGGGCAGCGCTACAGAAGTGTGTCCGTAGAGAATGGATGCTGGAAATAAAGCAGGATTTTACAAGCTGAGACAACCTTTTGTAGTTAACTCTAGTTCACTTCAGTAGCCATAATACAATCCAGATTTAGGTGGCCCTTTTCTGGCAGAAAACTGTATGCATCTTTCCTCGGAGGTTTTCTCTAGGAGAGGAGTATCAGCAGTCACTTGTCAGAAGAAAGGCTAATTTAGACGTGGAAAATCAGGTCTGTTTTTCACTGTAATATACAGAGGCAGTCAAAATTTTGACTGTCTTCTCCCATCGGACTCCTTTTTCTGTTGGGGACAAGAAACTAGGATTGAAGTGTATAAAACCTGTAATATGAAAATATGACACTAAACAGACTTGAATTCCATCTCCAAGTGTGGTAAGGGCTCATTCCTCTCGGAATTATGATCTGTCTAATAAACAGGAGATTTTGGATGTCTTATTACTTAAACTATTGTTTGTAAATGTCTTAAGAGAGGAACCTCTCAGTACTTTTTTGCTGTTCCAAGGTTTGAGAACGCTGCGGAGACTGGCGTAATAATCCTTGTAGCCAGGGATGGCAGAACAGCCTTGTGATACTCGAGTTATTTTACAGAATTGAGACTTGCAGACTTGATGCTGAACTTACCTGTTCTCTCAGTCCCAGATGCAAACCCAAGTCCAGCAAGTGGGGATCGTACCGACGCAGGCGATGGCGACCGGACCGACGGCGGATCCGGAGAAGCGCAAACTGATCCAGCAGCAGTTGGTGTTGCTGCTTCACGCTCACAAATGTCAGAGGCGGGAGCAGGCGAACGGGGAGGTGCGGGCCTGCGCCCTGCCGCACTGTCGAACCATGAAGAACGTCCTCAACCACATGACGCACTGCCAAGCTGGGAAGGCCTGTCAAGGTGAGGGCGCGTTGCTGAAGCTGCTCTTGCAAAGGAGCTGTGTTAAGGTTTCTTGCGTGTTTCACTGAATTTCACTGATTTTTAGAGTTGGAAGGGACCATAGAGATCATCTAGTCCAACTCTCCTGCCAAAGCAGGACCACCCAGAGCATGTCAGATCATGCTACTCAGGACGGCATCCAGGCGGGGCTTGAAAATCTCCAAAGAAGGGGACTCCACGACCTCCCTGGGCAGCCTGTTCCAGGACTCCGTCACCCTCACTGTGAAAAAGTTTTTCCTCATATTCAAGTGGAACGTCTTATGTTCCAACTTGTGCCCGTTGCCCCTTGTCCTCTCACTGGCAACTACTGAAAAGAGTCTGGTTCCCTCCTCCTTCAGTCCGCCCTTGAGATACTTATAGGTGTTAATAAGGTCTCCCCTCAGCCTTCTCTTCTCCAGACTAAAGAATCCCAGCTCTCTCAGCCTCTCCTCATAAGGGAGATGCTCCAGTCCTCGAATCATCTTTGTTGCCCTACGCTGGACTCTTTCCAGTAGTTCCCTATCCCTCTTGAACTGGGGAGCCCAGAACTGTTTGTTTGTGTTTGTCAGCAGCGTTTCTCTTCTTGTCCGAGAAGATCCCTACTCCTGGCACAAACGAGGGCCGAAACTGGTTCTTTAATTAAAGAGCTGCTCCCTTTTTCATTACCTTTACCCGGTTTCCATTTCTGATCTCTTCACAGTTGTCAGATTAGAAAACAGAATACAATATTTGCCCTTTAGAATCATAGAATGGTTAGAACTAGAAGGGACCCCAAAGATCCTCGAGTTCCAGCCCCCCTGCCCTGGGCAGGGACACCTCCCACCACACCAGGTTGCTCCAGGCCCCCTCCAACCTGCCCTTGAACCCCTCCAGGGATGGGGCAGCCACAGCTTCTCGGGGCAACCTGGGCCAGGCTCTCACCACCCTCACACCAAACAAGTTCTTCCCCACATCTCACCTCAATCTCCCCTCTTTCAATTTAAAACCATTACCCTTCCTTCTATGGCTCCTCTCCCTGATCAAGAGTCTCTCCCAATCTCTCCTGTAGGCCCCCTTCAGCTACTGGAAGGCTGTTGCTTTTTTCACCTCCTCTGTTGTGTACAAAGGGTGTAATATCCACCATGTCTTTGTCTTAGATTTTTAATACTAGTTTCCTTCATTTGTTATGGCATTATTGGTGTGTCCCAAAAAATGTTAGTTGCATTATCCGTATTTAGTTGCACACACTGTTGATTGCAAAGGAGAAAGAATAGAGTTGCTCTGAAAAAATGAGATGAGTTAATTCAAAACCAGTTAACCAAGGAGTGACTGTAATTCTATGGCTTTTCCTTGTTACAGTTGCTCATTGTGCGTCTTCGAGACAAATCATCTCCCACTGGAAGAATTGTACTCGGCACGACTGTCCTGTGTGCCTTCCTTTGAAAAATGCCAGTGACAAAAGAAATCAACAACGTAAGTAGTTGTTTCACTGCTGTCACACTGGAAATTATACTGGTAAAAGAAAGTTGATCAGATGTGCAGTGTAGAAATAAACTTCTACATTGTCCCAACAAACTAAATAGCTGTTTAATAATCTTGTATAAGGATTAATATACTAGTGAATTCTCCTTTCTGATCACTGAATGCCATTTATTACTTAAATACACAAGAATTGAAAAAGTAAAGTCTCAGATCCAGCATAGATCTGTTTTTAAAGGGTGTGGCAACTCCTAACTGGTGTTTTATTGTAAGGAAGGTAAATAGATCCCAGTTCTAATACAGTTTTGCATGTAGGTAGAGTTTTGGGGAAGATACAAGCTACTTCATTATTCTTCTTGCTGCTAGAAACAACTTACATCTACATGCTAGTCATTAAGAATAATCAAAAATGTTTGTAAAAAAACCCAAAATCTTATGCACAGAAAGATCTGGTCTGGGTGTCTTAATCATTAAGCATATTTAATGCTGGTGTAGACCAGCTGAAGTTCTGCAAAGCAGAGTGGGTTTGCCCATGCCCGTTTTTTATAAGAGCGTAGCTGTTCCTGATTCTTGGGGACAGTCCATTTCTAGTGCATTTCTTCCCTCTTGCCCTGAAACAGAAAATACTGAACTCAAGTTGGGAGATTTGCTTCTCATCAAATCCTTTGAAGAGAACATTTTACAGCGTAGATGCAGCAGTGCTGGAAGTCTAAGAAACGTTATGCCTAAGTGTATTTAAATAAGGGTTAAGAAGTGGAATATAGCTGGAGGACTTGCAAAGCTTGTGCATCTGAATTGTGTTGGAGGCATTCTGCTGATTTCCATTCAGGCTGAGACTGGAGTGAGGAACACTAATAAGCCTTGGAGGCTAGAGGAGAGCTCCTGACTTAGGGGAGATTAAGGTAGAGAGAGTCGCTGGAGTAGCCAAGTGTCCACGTTATCTATTGAGGATGCTCTCATAGTTTCAGGAGGGTGTGTTTTCCCCTCCAAAACTAAAAAAAAATTGTAAATATAAAGCTACACAGAGGTAAGGATTTTGATTTCATTTCACCGACCTTCGCCTTGTTTACCAAGATACATCTTGTGTGTTGAAAGTAGTAATTTGTTGTAAGTGATTAGTTATGTTTGGCCTTCAAAAAATGTGTTGAAAGCTTTGCTTTTTAATATGACATGGTCCATTTGTGCATAACATCCTTATTACACAGTTGTTATCAAAGTGCTAACAACATCTAGCACAACAGAATTGGTTTTTTTCAATACAAGCTGCTGTAGAGAAGTAGTTTGTGCAGTATTTGTTTTTACGTCATTCATACAACTTGTCAGAAGGCACTTGAACTAGAACGGTCCTTAAAATTAATTTCATTTTGGGATCAAATAGGCTGTTGTTTAAATACAATGGAATTATAATGGCTGAGTGTGGAGTTTGGCTCTTTTATTGCATGCGGGGAAGATAAATATGAAATCTCTTTCTTCTCTTCAATTAATCAATAATCCAATGGTAGTAACCATGAAAATTGGCAGTTTCTTTTGCTGAGGTGAAAGGTTCTTTGTTCTGGATTATGTCTCTGAGTCATACACGTAACACCTTGAGGTTTGTTCGAAGGTAAAAGATGAATGCTAAAAATACTTGCTTGGCTATATTACAAAGGATACCCCTTTTTAGCCATTCCAAAACCTTTGTGAAATGGTTAACATTAGTAAGTGTGTTAGAAAAGCCTGTCAGGTGAGAGCTAACCTAAGCTGGGTTAGTTTAAGACTTGAAGAAAATGTTGGCTCTCTTAGGAATAAATAATTATAGCATCTGCTAAATTGGGAGGAGAAGGGAGTCTGTATTCGGCATAATATGATGAGAATATTTAGAAAGGGAAAAAGAAATGAGAGGCATAGTGACCCTCCCTACTTTTGTCAGGCTGTCATCCTTACGGAATGAACGACCACGCGATGGTCATTGAAGACCTTGAGTCTTAGAATGTCCCTTTCTGTGCTTGTGCCTATTTTACCATTGTTGTTTTGTGTCCTGTTGTGCCTCTGCTGGGCTTTCAAGTGGCTCCTTCAAAGTGTGTCCATCTTTTATTAAGTTCTGCAGTTGAGCACATGAGAAACATTGCGATCTGGTGACTTGCTTCCAGCCCTCCCATGTGCGATGGCTCCTGTGCTCTTTGTCACTCTCTATTCCTGCTCCTTGGGGAATTCCCTCTGCCAGCCGCAAAAAGTTTTAGGTTATTACCATGGAGCTGTTTCTTTCCAGGTATCTTACTCCATGTTTTAGTGTTTTTTAAGTAATCCTGAACTGTCTTTTATTATATTTGTTGCTTGTAATGTGACTTGTGAACAGGACATGTTGGGACAAGTTTGAAACTTTCCGTTCCCCATGGCTCTTTCTGTCTTAAACCATGTCTGCCTCTGGGAGGATAAGGGGAAACCACAAAAAACAAAAGTTATTTTGGACATGCTGAAATACTAAGCTTTTCTTTTGAATAGGCCAGTGACTCCCGTGTTTTGGAGTAATGGCTTAAAATTTGGTAGAAATGCTTTGGGGTTGGAGGGTTGTTCTTGTTAAGAAGTACTTCTTCCTCCCTGCTGAGCCCGGCACAATTTGAGTGACAAACTCTTGCAAACAGCTGTTGATACATTTCCTACCTACTCTTGCAGCTCTATATAGCTATACAGTTATTCTTCTGAATATTTGTCTTGTCATGAACAGACTTGAGCTTCTTAATTCTTTCTTTCCTGGCCTGGATGGGTGTATATTGTGCCACCAAAGGCTTCTGGCTATCCTTCCAGGGGTGATAGGTGTGCTGTGCGCTGCTCACCATTTACTGTGATCTGGACCACCCTCAAGCAATACTTGCTGTGCTTCATTCCAGGATTTAGGCTCTAGAAAATCTTTGGGATCCCTGTTCAGCTGAGTGAGACTGGAAGGTGGAGTTGTGAATGTGGAGCTGGTCTCCCCTATATTTTTCCTCATAGGCAAATTTTAAATAAAATGCAATGAGGAAAAAGCAGGATTGAGAAAGGGTAAATCAGAGGCCACTAATTGTCATCTAAAAATCTGATTTTAAAGAGGGCTGGGCCAGAAATTCGAGAGTATGTGGACTCAGGAGCGAAGGGGGTGGGATTCTAGTAAAGGAAATGGAAATAAGGACTAGGCTCTAGCTGGCCGAGGAAGGAGGTTATTGAGCATGGGCCAAAGAATGAAAGAAGACTGGATGGTAGAACATTTGGGACCTGACCATATTTAGAGAAGGAGGAAGTGCATTGTTGTGCAGAAAAATGTGTTCAGAAAGAGTAGGTAGCAACTTCTTTACTAAAGCCCATTTCCTGTAAAAAACAGGCAACCAGGAAATCCAGTTTGCTCAAGTCTGGTGTTAGTAACTCTAAAATCAACAAATTGTCTTGTTTTTTTTCCAAGTGCTGGAAATGATACATAGTGGTGACCTACCAGCTCTCAGCTATTCTGCTGAGCCCTGTGCTGGATGGGTAGCCCACGGATTAAGAACTTCCATTAATTGACTAATAGGATGCTATAATGTGGAGGCTTTTAGTTAAATGCTTAATTTTAAAATGACATTGGTGGTGAAGTTGAACACTGACGCTTCCTACCTTTAAGTTGCTCATAAAATCTTTACTTACCCCATATTTGATTCATGATAGAGCCTTTAATTCAATGATTGTGTTACACATACCTCTTGTATTCTTGCCTGATTTGGCGTATGGGATGGGCTTGTGCTGAGATGAGTCAAGGTTACCAACAGAATTTTTGCTCCAGCCCCTTTGAGCTAGAATGGCTGTGAGGAGCAGAGCGAGGAGGTGCAGGACAGAGCATTTAAATGCTGCTGAATGAGTCTCAATTCTAGAATTCGGAAGCAAAATTAAAAATTTAGGTTGGACCTCCCCAAAATGGGTTAACATGTTGCTTTCACTGGGGTGGTCAGGCTAGAGGAGTGCTGGGCGTTCATATTTAAAATAGCATTAGGATGTCTGCGTTTCAAATAAATTCTAATCAGTTGGAGGGGCAGAGGAGTTCCCCATAGAAGACATGAATGCAATTTCATTAAGGCAGCATTATCTTTGGACACTGAAATGGGAATCCTGGAGACGAGAAGTGTTTGATCATTTCGATTGCATCCTAATGCATGTGCCCAGGAGGGTCTCATCAGGGCTGTTCAGGAAGTTCTGGGGCTGCTTAAATTCTCATTTGAACTTTCCCCTCTCAAGATACATAAACACATGTGAGTTTGTAACAGTGGGACACACGGAGCTCAGTTGTCTTTAAAGCATTTGGAAGTATAGAATTGTCTAGGTTGGAAGGGACCTTTAAGATCATCTAGTCCAACCATCACTAACCCATGTCACTAAGCACTATGTCATCCCATCTTTTAAATTCCTCCAGGGGTGGTGCCTCAACCCCTTCCCTGGGCAGCCCATTCCAATGTTTAATAAACTTTCAGTGTAAAAATTTTTCCTGATATCCAATCTGAACCTCCCCTGGTGCAACTTGAGGCCATTTCATCTTGTCCCCTCACCTGTGACTTGGGAGAAGAGACCGAATTTAGAATGTGAACAGTCTTATACAGATTTGTCTTCATCCTTGTAGCTTCTGTCATGAGCTCATCGATGTCTAAAGCACCAGTTAATTAAAAAAAAAAAAATCACAGTAGAGGTTTCTTCATGTAGCAGTGGCCTAATGTGGTAACTTGTGTTTGTTTCAGTGCTGTATTTATTTTAATTGACTTGATTTCCTTTGGTACCTGCCACAGAAAGGACTGTTTGCACTTGATCTGTCCAGTATGGAAATTTAATACTCTCTCCCTCCGTCTTCTCGATTGACAGATTGAGATAATGTCATGCATTCATATGAAACCAATGAACAAACAGACAAAACCAAAAAAACCTTCAAAATCAGATTCCCGGTATTGTGAAAATACTCAGTACAGTGTGCTATTGAGTTATAAAATATTGAGAAGCTGAGGCCAAATAGTCACAGTCACTCGTGTCCGCTGGCTGTAAGTTGGTGTAAGTGAACCACTGGCTGTATGAACACAATCTGTCCTCTAATCACAACGCTTCAGTTGGACTCTTTGGCTGTTGACCAGCTTGAGTGAGTTTTGTGTGCCTGAATTGGTATGTGCACACGTGGCACTTCTTGGAGATCATTTCAAACATTTCATCTTTTCAAACTCCAGGTCAAAATAGTGGTCTTCAGACATTGTCCCCTTATGATGTTACTAGTTTTCTGAAGAAACAGTGGGGGTTTTTTTCTGTTTAGAATAGACTCGTTCTCCATCTTGTCACTTCTGAAGTGACATTAAGACTGTCAACTCTGACAAATACCCAAACTGAGGCAGAAATAGAGATCTGGAAATGTGATCTCACCGAAGTGTAGACTTCTCTAGAATGGGCTGGATTGTGGTTCCTGAAGCTGCTCCAACACAAGGGCTGGACTTGGGCATCTTAGTAACCAATATCACCACCAAAGCTCAACCCAAAGCCATGGGCAAGAGGTGGTGGGCTTCTCCAAGCTCTGCCTTAGCTTCAGTGTGAGCTTCAAGCCAAGCTTGGAGTTCTCAGAAGATCAGGGCCAGTTTTTTCCCTGGAAAAACACTAGGAGTGCGAGACGCTTGGCTATCCTTAGCGGGAGGGCTAGAAGCCTTTTTCCTGTTCCCAGCCTTCACCATCACCAGTGGTCAGTCCACCATCTCCAGAGTCATTCTACCATCTCCACCTTGGATTTACAGCCAATACTGAAGGTGTATGGGTTTTTTTTGTTGTAACTTTTCTGGAGAAATACCATCCTCTTGATAGAATTAGCTGGAATTTTTATTAGCTCCTGAGTTGATCCTTTGCTGTCACAACAGTCTCTGAAGCCTTCTAAATTACAAGATGCCACAAGTTTTGTGCTATTGAACTTTCCTAGAGACTTCCTAGAAAACCAGAATCAAAAATACCATGTATTGTCCTTGGGGGCAAGAAAGGATGTTTTCTGTGGGGCTGGTTAGTCTGAAGAGGGGGGAATCTCTGACTGTAGTTCTTTGGCAAATGAGATCAAATTGAATTCCCATCTGGAGAGGGAAGAGGTTGGACTCTGTAATGTGTGTGTTTTCCCTTGGATGGAAGCTGAATGTGTATCTTTTTCAGTGATTCTCCCAGTTTCCATAGTGGGTAAGGATTTAAGAAAGCCTGGATTATGCTCTTAATGTCTTAAAAGGCTTGTTTTCCTTAATTTTTTTTTCCTAACCATGTGCCTCTCCTAGTATTTCAGTTAAACAACTATTGTTTCCTATATTAAAAGCTATTATTGTTGCTATATTTAGCCCAGAAATTTCTAATGCACATTGCATATTTAATCACTTGAGGAGGAAAATGTGGAGTATGTGTTAGTATTACTTCTACCACAGTCTTGGTTATCAAAATGCAGTGTCTCTGCAGTGAAGGATATACTCCATGTGTCATTCACAATGGAGCATGTTATTACTTAGAATGGCAGCTAAAATGAGGACCAGAAAGCAGATTTTTCATTCACTTCTGGGTTTAGTAAAATCTACTTTTTCCTGTTGTTTCAATTTCCTGCCTACAATGGAAATTATTTTTCCGTACATTCTGTGTGGTGAGAGAGATTGGTTGGTTGTGGTGGTCGTATAGGTTAATGAATACCTAAATATTATCATTTACATTGTTTACCAAAACCTGTGGCAGGATCAGCCCCTTTCTGACTCTTCAAATTATTTTAGATTTTGTCAGTACCATCTGAAACCCATCAGGGCGTTTCATGTCTCTGAATAACTTGGGTTTTAGGGTAATTTGGCCTTCAGAGGATTCATCTAGTGACTGCTCGGAATGAAAATTTCTGCCATCAGATCTTCACTATTACCTTTGTGTCCAAGGACACAGTATTTCTGCTGAACTCAGGATCTCCGTTCTGGAGCCAAATATTTTGACCTAATATGGGATTGATGGGAAAGAGGGAAGTAGAGGAATTAATATATATTTTTTTCCCCGCTTAGTCTACTGTCCCAAGCATGAAAATCCTATTTGGCCTAATATTGGAGCCTATACTTTATGTATATTTCAGTAATTATGGGCTTATCTGCCTGAAATTTAGAGCACCTCTCTCTAGACTGCATGTGTTCATTGCTAGGGTGGTTTCTGTCCTGTAGAATCAAAGGCTGAGTTTCCCCACTTGGCATCTCGGGTACCTGTCATTCTGTCCTTTGGCAGGAAAACATATACCATAAAACTATATGCATGTTCTGTTGATTTCTTGGCATGATTTTTTTTTTCTTGTTTGTCCTCATTAATTTTCAATTTTCTCTTATCCTTTTTTGTTTGTTTTTTTGTTTGTTTGTTTGTTTTAGCCCTTTTAGGGTCTCCGGCTGGTGGAATCCAGAATTCCATCGGTTCCGTTGGCACAGGCCAGCAGAATACTCCATCGCTCAGTAACCCTAACCCCATCGACCCCAGCTCCATGCAGCGAGCCTATGCTGCTCTGGGCCTGCCCTATGGCAACCAGCCTCAGACCCAGCTGCAGCCCCAGGTACAAGGCCAACAGCCAGCACAGCCCCAGGCTCACCAGCAAATGAGGACCATTAACGCTTTGGGTAGGTGGAAAAGAATACCAAGAAACTAAGGTGTTAAAACAACCCAAAATGTTGAATTCTTAGGGTAGTCTAGTATTTCACTTGACCAGAGTAGTGACTTTCTATTTGTGTTGATTATTAACTTAAATTTATACTACTTATACATACTACCATTCATTTACATTTGACTTTTAGAAAGCTTTGAATATATTGCTTCTGCTAAATAGCAGAACTTTCTTTAAAAATACAGTCCATAGCTTACTGTTGTCTGAGGTGATAAAACAGAATTGCTGAAGGATTTTGCTTTAACAAGTATTTCACTTGTTCAAGCAGACGATTCTGTCTCAAATTTCTTTCTGGAACTTAATTGTTAGTATTATCTTCTTTTTAGCTTATTGAACTAATCTTAAGAGTTTATGAATTTTAAATTTAGATTCTAGTTTTTGTAGAAAAAAAAATATTCAGCCTGCAAGTAACTTGATTCCATAAGTAGCTGTGTATATGTACCACAGCAGATATTACTGTAGAAATACTTACCTGATACGCTCTTTTGTTTTGTTAATCAGTTGGGTCAGTAAAGTGTAGTTTTGCTGTGTTATTGTCAAAATTGTGAGCTGGGTACCAATGATGTTTAATTTTGTCCCAAAGGAGCCAACCAGATGAACCTTCCCGCAGGAGGAATAACAACAGACCAGCAAGCTAGTCTAATTCCTGAAACTGCTCTTCCAACATCCCTTGGGACAAATAAGTAATGCACACATTTTCATTCTTGCTCAATTAAACATTTATTTACATGCTTATGAATGTAAATAAAGAGCGTGCTTTAAAAACTAATTGTACTGGCATGAAAATGATCAGTCACATCTATAGCTACGCTCTTCTTTCCTGTTTCAATTCTATATCTACCGCTTTGTCCCCCTGGAGAGCCCCAGAATATTTAAGAGTTTGCAATGAATTCCCAAAGGAAGAATATTTTGTATTTTTAAGTTGTGATTCTTTATTGTTCATACTGTATCTTGCAAACATCTGAGCTTTGCTGCTGTGGGGGTTGCAGTTTGCTGATATCAGAATTTCACTTGGCGAATGATGCAGTAGAATCACAGAGTAGTTTAGGTTGGAAAGGACCTTTAAAGTTCCTCTAGTCCAACCCCGTTGCAACAAGCAAGGAGATCTTCAACTACACCAAGTTGCTCAGAGCCCTGTCCAACCTGAGCTTGAATGTTTCCAGGGATGGGGTATCTCCCACCTCTCTGGTCAACCTGGGCCAGTGTCTCACTACCCTCAGTGTCTAGTCTGAATCTCCCCTCTTTTAGTTTAAAACCATTACCCCTTGTCCTATCACAACAGGCCCTACTGAAAAACTCTGTCCCCATCTTTCTTATAAGCCCCCTTTAAGTATTGAAAGGCCACAATAAAGTCTTCCCAGAGCCTTCTCTTCTCCAGGCTGAACAACCTCAACTCTCTCAGCCTGTCCACGTAGGAGAGGGGCTCCAGCCCTCGGAGCATTTTTGTGGTCTCCTCTGGCCCTGCTCCAACAGGTCCATGTCTTTCCTGTGCTGAGGGCCCCAAAGCTGGATGAAATACTCCAGGTGGGGTCTCAGGAGAGTGGAGCAGAGGGGCAGAATCAACCTCCCTTGCCCTGCTGGTCATGCTTCTTTTGGTGCAGCCCAGGATAGGGTTGGCCTTCTGGGCTGCCATTGCACGTTGTTGGCTCATGTCCAGCTTTTCTCCCACCAGCACTTCCAAGTCCTTCTTGGCAGGGCTGTTCTCAATCCCTTCATTTCCCAGCCTGGGCTGATACTGGGGGTTTCCCTGATGAGGTGCAGGACCCCGCACTTGGCCCTGTTTATCCTCATGAGGTTCACACAGGCCCACTTCTCAAGCTTGTCTAGGTCCTTCTGGACGGCATCCCATCCCTCAGGCACGTCAACTGCATCACTCAGATTGGTGTCATTTGCAAACTCACAGTGCACTAGATCCCACTATGTCATTGATTAAGATATTAAACAGTACTGGACCCCGTATAGACCCCAGAGGGGCATCACGTGTCACCAATCTCCATCTGGACATTGAGCCATCCAGCCAATTCCTTCTCCAGTGAACAGTGAACCCATCTAATCCATATCTCTCCAGTTTAGAGAGAACAGTGTTGTTGAGGGACTGTGCCAAAGGCCTTACAGATAGTTGACGTCCGTAGCTCTTCCCTTGCCCACTGATGTAGTCACTCCATCACAGAAGGCCACTAGGTTGGTCAGGTGGGACTTGCCCTTGGTGAAGCCATGCTGGCTGTCTCAAATCACCTCCCTAGTGGGAGATGGGGAGCTTCTAGCTCCCTAGTAGCTAGAAGAGATGAAACAAATTCCTTAAAAATTTCTTCAGGCATCAAACATACAACAAAACTCTGTGTTCTGTACTAAACCAGTCCCCTTTCTTTTTATTTTAGCCCACTAATGAATGATGGCACAAATTCTGGCAATGTTGGAAACCTCAGCTCAATGCCAACAGCTGCACCTCCTTCTAGTACCGGGGTAAGGAAAGCATGGCATGAACATGTCACTCAGGACCTGCGCAATCATTTAGTGCATAAACTGTAAGTATTCACCAAGACCACCTATTTTCCTGAATGTTTTCAAAGAATTTCAGTACTGTAGAATTTCTACCATTAAGCTGGAAAGTTGATGAGGAAGTTACTGGTAGTGGTTCTCTGATACTGGGCCGCTGGGGATAAGCTGTTACTTTTAACCTTCCTCTTCAGTTCGTTCTTTGTGCTCATTAAGGAATGGGCATGAAATCAGTTTGTATTGCTAGTAAATTCGCTCTGCTGTATTTAGACTCCAAACTGTCAAACCTCACATTTTTTTCATCATTGAATTTGCTTTAATCTTTTAGGGAGTAATGCAATGTAGATATTTTATTAAAAACAATTTTGATATGCTTTTACATCCCTGGTGTATGAAGGATTGTCCGGGTTGAATATTATAAAGCTGTATTGAATTATTTAGCTTTTTTTTTTTTTCTCTGAAGAATTTTTCTTTTGTTCTTTCTCCTTTCCTGTAGTGTCCAAGCCATCTTCCCCACTCCTGATCCGGCAGCACTGAAGGATCGCCGCATGGAGAACCTGGTGGCTTACGCCAGGAAGGTGGAAGGAGATATGTATGAATCTGCTAACAGTAGGGTATGTTGCCTCAGTCTAGGGATTCCCTGTGTGTTCAGGAGCAAACAGTTAGTGCAAGTATTACAAATCTTATAAGCACAATGAAAACCACAGAGAATCATTTCACTGCTCTCTGGATGAAGAAAGCTGTGCTTCCTGTCTGTGGCAGTGTTTGCAGTCCCAAACCATCTGATTAATGTCACTCTAAGCTAATTCACGTCCCTCAGCTTCCTGAAAACTCGACAGCATCATCCCAGCCCTCTTTGTGTTCCTCTTGAACGTGTGGATGATGTGCAGGAAGGCTGGAGCAGGGCTTGCCATTCTTGATCTTTCCCTTGCTGACTTTTCTCCTTTCTGGAAGTCTGTGTAGATAGTGGTTTTAAAACTTCCTTAATGCGTTGGAGGTTTTCTTTAGGACTCAGTGCTGTTATATTGCTCACCCTTTTTTTTACCTGTGCTGTTGGAATTCTTTTTCTTCTACTCAGCAGCACCGAGAATGATTTTTGCCTAAGACATGTTGCTGTTTCACATCTCAACATATTAAGAAGTCGGTTTGCCCGCATTGTCTTTATGCGCAGGAAAAGAGACAGAAGTCCTGGTCTTGTTCATGATTTTTGCTCCGAGCAAAGAGGTGTCAGTTCAAATCTCTGTAACTGAGAGGGAGAAATCCCCTGTTGATTGACATGCTGAGGGTATTGTTTCATTGTGACACTGTAGTGAATTGTACCCTGAAGGAACCACTCCATGAAAGTTTTTGTCGGGTAAAGACAGTTTAGTAGCAGTAATAACAGCTGGTGACATCTTACCTGATCAGAATCTTCTTAAAATAAGGTAAGAGTATCTAAAGAGAGTAGTTAGTGGCATTTCAGGTGCTAATCATCCAGTAAGACAGTAACACTTAGTCTGCCCTCTCAGATCGTCTCCCAGAAGAGCTAAAGATGGAATACAAATTCTATTTCCTAGAGGTAGATAGGCAGTGGCCATACTTGTAATGCTGCTCCTCTGTCAGTGTTGGTCAGTGACTATCATATTCTCCTCGTGGCTACCAGGAGGTTGTTTAGCAAGGAAGGATTTGTGCGTGATCACACTGGATCACCCTGGCAGCTTTAGAAAAGAACTTCAGAGAGAAGAAGGATTTCGTAGACACACATAGGCATCTGAATACCTGCTCAGTAAGGATGAGCGTAGTAGAATTCTGGTTATAAAATTAAATGTCTTCTTACCTCTAAGCCAGACAAATACACAGAAGCATCTTCTCTTCACCCCTTCAAACAGCTGTCAGAGCCTCATTGCCAGAAGTCTCCTTTATGGGAATTCAACTAACGTATTTGGCTCCAAGCAGCAAACTTGGAAGAAGGCAGTAGTTCAGAATGTATTAACGATGCCGTGTGGAATTGCATCCTTCTTTTTTGAGGAGCATCTGCTCTACTTTGACATTGAAAAACAGATTAGTGTGAGGTATCACTAAACAGCTTGACCTTGGTTTAGTAGTGTGTGCTCCTTGTGAACATGTCCCTTTTTAGGAATCCTTGCAACATGAAAGTAGCACAATGTTAAATTTACAAGTAGGAAGTTAGAGGTGAAGTGTTTTGAGCAAGAGGTGGGAAGGGGCTGTGGTGCTTCTAAATTGGACAGCAGAAAGTGTCTGCACTGATGGATTTTTTGAGTCATTTGGAGAAGGGAAGTGACCTAAAAATAAAGCTCTGTATTGCAACACTGGGCCTTCTTAACAAGGCTGGTGAGGAATACTTGCCTCATATTAGTTTTCTGAAATGAACTCAGACTTCCAGTAGTAACAAGTTCTAGTTTTGATGAAAAGTGGCTGAAGACAAAATGATTGTGGGACAAGCATTGCTCAACCTTTGCTCCATGTGACACTGGGTTTTAAGAGCGCAGATCACCCCACAAAAGAAATGCCATCTTGAGGGTTTGTGGAGATTTTTTTTGCCTTTTAGCGGGTGCATAGTCTCATGCACTTGGCACGTGTGTGTCCAGCAATTTGTGACAAGCAAAATTGCCTACCTTACTGTGCACTCTGACTGCCTTATTTGATCTGTTGTCAATGTGGATTGAGTAAAATGGATTTTTCATCTTGTCGAGATGTAGTGTTTAGTTGTCTGTGCCCGTGGACTATTTTTCACTGATTTCCTCTATTCCTTTGGGGTTTTGTCTGCTTTTGTTTACTCCCCGCAATGACTGCGGGTAGTCAGGCTCTTTAGGAAGAGAGCGGTTCCGTTCTTTATGTAAAAATTGATCTGTCCTTAACATCGGTCTCCTGAAGTTTATTCAGCGTAACGGTGTTGCTGGAAACATCTTTTTCTTTTGTCTGCAGGTTAGTGGTAATGTTTATTATGAAAATAACACTTAAAAATCATTAACACTTAGAAACTAAATCACAGCTTCCTTTTTTTTTTGTTGAGGCAACACAGAACCTACAGTCTTTTGGCTGCTCATCTTCTCAGAGCAGATATGAAGAGTAGTGAAGTTAAGTCTCTCTTATGTCTTCTGGAGGCTTTATTTTTCCTTTTCCGCATTAAAGCGGTGATGTCTCAATTTAACAGAATTCTGAAAAGAAATATTTCTTTTTCAAATAGGCAGGTGTATACATTAAAAAAAACCAACCCCAAAACAAACCAGGTGATGGTATTCTGGTAGATTATGTGAGTTCTGCTGCTGCTTTCTTATACTTGACACTGAGTACTGCTTTTTCTTTTCTCTTTTAGGATGAATACTATCATTTATTAGCAGAGAAAATCTATAAGATACAAAAGGAGCTAGAGGAGAAACGGAGGTCTCGTCTACACAAACAAGGGATGTTGGGGAACCAGCCGGCCTTACAGACCCCGGGACCTCAGCCCCCTGGGATCCCGCAGGTGGCTGCTGCCATGGGCCAGGCACAGCCCGTGAGGCCGCCCAGTAAGTACTTCTCTAGCAGGTTCTTCTGCTTTTTCAGCTGCAGCTCCTCACAGTCTGTGCCTTTGGGCTCTCGGGCTAATCTCAAGTTCATATTTTAAATGTGTTTTTTGCTGACCCTTCATCTGTTGTGTTGCAGATGGGCCTATGTCCATGCCAACTGTGCCTATAAGTCGTATGCAGGTTTCTCAAGGTATCTATGTTTTCCTCTCTAATTGCAATTTGTGGGTTCAAAGTAATTGTTAAGGGGGAAAAGCTAATCTTCTGTTTTCCTTTTGGAGTTGGGGTGGGGGGAACTACTTGGATCTGCCTTTTTTTAGCCTCAGTGCAGTCTTCTCTTAAGAACTGACAGTACGTACCCAGTTCTTTGCTAGCGACTGGGAAGTAATTCAGTGCTTGCAAAAAAAAGGAGAGCGCAAGCAAGAATACTGTGGCTAATCTCATTTAAAACACTGTAAGGGCAGGGGCGAGGATGTTGGCCTGTTTTCATAAGTAGCTGGAAACTTAGCACATTAATTCTCATAACGAATGATCCTTTCTTGGTTTCTGATGCAAAACGCATCTAAAAGAGCCTCGTAGCTTGTTCGTAGCACTGATGGTTTGCTATCACTGATACAGGCTGCTGTGTGCTCGTGGCTGATTTTTTTCTGAAAAATGAAACTATGATTTTTAGATGCTTAAGCTTACTCCAGAAAAGTATCCCTAGTTATTTTATATCTTGGTTCAGAGTTTCAATATTAAATATTCAATATTCAATTCATTTCAATAGGAGAAAAAGTTGATAGAAAGCATAGCTCCGTAATTATGTACTTACACCTTTATTCTTGTTAGGCAAGCTTAGGTTTTTTTGGAGGGGTTAAATGTTTTGTATAAAAAAACACAACGCCTGTTTAAGCACATTGCCAGCTTTTGTCCTGACTTGGGGGTAGGCGTTGCCTTCATATAGACAATAAGTATTTTTATCATATTTTCTTGAATCATTTCAGTGAGGCCTGAATAAGACATTGCTGTTTCAAAGCAAATGCCTAATTTTTAAGAAACCATCCCAAGGTATTATTTACAAATAGCATCCTGTCTTTGCAGAGCATCCGCAATCTTAATTTTTTGCATTATTTTTTATTTTTCTTTAGATGCCAAGTTATATTTCACCCTAAGTGGTATTCCTCTAAATACTTCTTGCATCCTGATCTGTCTCTTAAGCCAAGTAATTAGAACAAAGCTAAAAGAAAAAGATGAGATGTAGGGAGTTAAACTTTAGTCATAATAAATGTTAACTTTTTAATAGAGTTATAGATATATAAATTCTGATGACTTGTTCCTAATGAGTTGTTTTGGGGGTGCATTTGCAGGAATGAATCAGTTTAACCCCATGTCCATAGGGAATGTACAGATGCCCCAAGCACCCATGGGACCCCGGGCAGCTTCTCCGATGAACCACCCTGTGCAAATGAACAACATGGGCGCCGTTCCTGCGGTTCGTGCTCCTTCTTTCCAAGTTCTTCTCAGAATTGGTTGGTTACATTTAGCGGTGTTAAAGCTGTTCTGAAAAGGCCACGTCAGAGAGTAGTATTGTAAATTGTAGGATAATTTCGTGGCAACGTACTGAGCCTATCATGCCTTTATTGAGGCCTTTGTTTTCAATATTTATGGGTGGTTTGTTGTTTGTTTGTTTGTTTTCAAAAAAAAAGGCCAAACCTCAACTTCAGAGAGGTAAATGCCGGAGATGCAATAATCTCCAGTCTGTGGAAGAGCATAGTTCTTTCAGACACTGTGTCTATGCAGTATGTATACCTCCTTTATTCCTCCATGAAAACATGTTTTGATTCTTTAGAAAAACGAAAATATTTTCAGTTTCACTGGATTATCTCCATTAGCTCAGAGAACAGAACAGAGCTTTAACACTCTTAGTAGAGTTTTGAATGTTACTTGTTTAAAAATAACTTCCTCGTGAATACTGCGGAACAAATGCTAAAGTTATATGCATGTGCCTACTCCGTTTGGTTTCCTGAAGACAATTTTCCCTTTTTTTTTTTTTTTTATTTTTTGAGGATATTTTCCTTTGTCTTACTGCATGATATTAAGTGGTAATATCTTCAATTTGGGTGTTCATTTTTAGATGGCAATGTCTCCTTCCCGAATGCCTCAGCCGCAGAACATGATGGCAGCTCATTCCAACAACATGATGGGTCAGGCTCCTACCCAGAACCAGTTCCTGCCCCAGAACCAGTTTCCGGCATCCAGTGGGGCTATGAATGTGAACAATGTGGGCATGGGTCAGTCAACAGCCCAGGCCGGGGTGGCACAGGTAAGATGTATTTTCAAATACTTGAGTTCTTTACTCTTAACTATTTTGTTCTAACTTACGTAATCTTTGTATGTTTGTTTATATATACTTATGTAGCCATTCATCACTGTAGTCACCTCTGACTTTGGGCAATCCTGGGTTACATCTGCCTACTTCATAAGCTCTTCTGTAATGTATCTGCATATGTTAACTGGGGGGGAACGTCTGTAATTCCTGATTTAAAATCTTAAAAAAAAAAAAAAAAATGCATGTCATTGAGATTTTTAGGGGGAATATCAGGCGGTAGGTTATGGGGCATTTATGAGCAGATGCTTTTGTCTTTGTGGGGATCTTAGTAGCTAACTTTACATGAAGAATTACAATAAAGTGGTTGGGGAAGATCTTATAAAGTTTGTTTTAACCTCTCTACTTTTGAAAAGGAAATTGGGTGGGGTTTTTTCTGTAACATTTTCCTGTGACAGTAGCAGTCAGTGAAGTAGCAGCAGTGTCTGTGATGTTGAAGTATATGCTTTTCCCCAGGGAAAGGCTTGGTATTTAACTCAGAGTCCAAGTAATTCAGGTTAGTTGAGACCTCCAGAGTCCTCGAGTCCAGCCCCATCCTCAAATGTGAGATAACCTCCATCGGGCTGCAAAGGGCTCTGAGACAAATCTGGAATATGTTCAGGGTGGAGCAGCTACAATTTCTTGGCCCTTGCTCAGTTGTTGGACCACTTCTATAGTGAACATTTTTTTACTAATGCACTTAGTTCAATAATTCCAAGTATGTACAGGCAGTATAGAAACATGTTTTAAATTTTAAACCTCCTCTGCAGGAAACTATTAATTGATTCAGATTTCGAAGAGTAAGAGGTACATCTGAGAATAGAGTATTCCTTTTTTATCACTAGTTATCTGATGCAATCTTGGGTAAAATATATAGTTTAGAAGTCTATGCACATCCAGAATATTTTGTTGCTGCTGCTCTAAAAACCATCCAAAATCCACCATTTTCTTAAGCATCTGGAGTAATCAATTTGAAATTTAAAAAGAAAAAGAAAAAAACAAAACAGGAAAACCCCTCGTAAGTCTTGCACTGTGCAATGGGGCAGGTGTTAAATGTGTTGTACTGTCTTCTAAAGCTCTAGATTCCTGGCCTAAAACGTGTATTTGCTCGAAACCATTTTGTGTGCAAAGTCTGACCTTTGCCCAGCTGATGGCGTGGCGTTCAGAGACTGTCTGCCTGCGGGTTCCTGTGTCACTCGGCACGGGAGGATTCCCTCTCTGTGCCAGCAGAATTAACATGAGAAGACGCGCGTGGCACATCTAGGTCTGAGCAAGGTCTTTGACTAAGAGCCGATGGAAACAATTAGAGAAATCAGAGCACAGTCATTTGCAAGAGCAACGTTTATTTATGGCTGGTCTCGTGTTCAGACTTAGAGTATTCTCTTCAAGAAGACTGCAGTGCTGTGATTTCAAGGATAAGTGTGATTCCCAGAGCTGTGTCCATAAGACCATTTCTTTCTCTTTAGCAGGGGCAGGTTCCCAGTGCTGCTCTTCCCAACTCCATGAACATGCTGGGACCGCAGAGCGGGCAGTTACCATGTCCACCGGTGACCCAGCCACCTCTACATCAGACTACGCCCCCCGTGTCCACTGCTGCTGGGATGCCACCTATTCAGCACCAAACGCCAACTGGAATGACTCCTCCTCAGCCAGCAGCGCCCACTCAGCCATCGACACCGGTCTCATCTTCAGGACAAACGCCGACGCCGACGCCGGGCTCGGTTCCAAACGCGACACAGACACAAAGCACACCCACGGGGCAGACTGCGGCACAGGCTCAAGTCACACCGCAACCTCAGACCCCAGTTCAGCCCCAGTCTGTGCCAACCCCACAGCCATCTCAGCAGCAGCCAACATCTGTGCAGGCACAGCCACCTGGCACTCCAGTAAGTACCAGTTAGTTGCGTTTTTTCTTGTGTAGTGGTGTTCCACAAGAGTTCTCCCTGTGTGTCGCACCATGTCCTGAATGTTTAGAGCCCATAGTTGTCAATAGTAGCTTCTACTTTAGACCAAAGGATCCGTTATAGCGGTGTGTAAAAGTGTGTGTGTGTGTGTGTGTTGAGATGTTCTCAGCATTGTTTGAAGGAGGGGGGCGTATTGAATGACTCTAAACTGCTCAAAGTAAAAATGGCAGCAGTGAAAGATGAGGCATAACAGGCCTAATACTATATTTGTCCTTAATGAGA
Organism: Tringa tobata; assembly: GCA_033628505.1. Classification (NCBI taxonomy): domain Eukaryota; kingdom Metazoa; phylum Chordata; class Aves; order Charadriiformes; family Scolopacidae; genus Tringa; species Tringa tobata. Next base: position 184,934 of record JAHREE010000271.1, read on the forward strand.
ATCGGCCTTTTTTGATCATGGAATTTGCATAATTTTTTTCTTTAAGCTTTAGTCAGGATTAATGCACATGTCAAGGAATGTACAGTGTTTTATCGGGCAGGTGTTTCCTCTGTAAAAGAAGCCTCTTCGGGGCAGAATTCTTCCTTGGCTTCTCCTCTGTAAAGCAGAGCTATTAAATGTGTTATATAGAAACTTGGCTACAGTGAGCTCCTGTATCCATGTTCTGCACTGTTTTAGAATATCATCTCATGTCTCTTTTGTGCTGTTCATTTTTAGTAAAGGAAAATATTTCTATATATGCAGTGTCTTTCTTTTGTACTGTTTTTACAACAGCTATCCCAGGCAGCAGCTAGTATTGATAACAGGGTCCCCACCCCTGCCTCAGTTGCTAGTGCTGATACGAATTCCCAGCAACTAGGACCAGATGCACCAATGCTAGAAAGCAAATCAGAAGTTAAAACTGAAGAAACTGAGCCAGAGACTAGTGAGACACAAGTGGAAGCTAAGACTGAGGTAAATGAGATTCTATACAGCTTAACTGAAAGCAGTGATAGATATAAAAGCACTTAATGACGTGTCGGAATTGGTGAGCTAAGGGGCGAGAGGAGGGTAGTTACTGGAAAGTAACTGTCCCGAGGAAAGCCATGGACGGAGAGTGCTTTCACAATCTCAAACTAAGTATTTTGATGCCTCAGGTTTGGGTCATAGATGTAACAGTACATCTCGTTGCATCCTTTCTTAAGGTGGAGGAGGATTTACAAGGATCATCACAAATAAAAGAAGAAACAGATGGAACAGAACTGAAACAGGAGCCAATGGAAATAGAAGAAAAGAAGCCTGAAGTAAAAGTAGAAGCTAAAGAGGAAGAGGAGAGCGGCACTAATGGAACCACTTCACAATCCACATCGCCATCTCAGCCACGTAAAAAAAGTATGTGTGTGAAAACTGAGTTTTTCTTATGTACTTTGTTTTACTAGCATTTGTTTTCCCTGCTCGCAGTTCCTTCTGGGAGGTTTGTTTTGCACATGTGTTCCAGCACATGGAGCTCCAGGAGATCCACACTTTGTGTACTTCATTTTTGAAAGTAGCATTCCGTTCGTGTTGTATGAATCGCAGGTGAGAAAAGGAGGTCGTTGTGGTCTTCGTCCCAGCGGTCTTCTCACAGCTTCCAGTTTCTGCCCAGAAGGACCAAGGCAGTGATTGCTGGAGAAATTATTTATAGAAATCCCTCCCAGTACATCTTGGCCAGTGCTCTTTCGAGGGAGCTTAGTGTAGATGGAGCACTCTCAGAAACCAAGAATATCCATTACTTTGCTTTTCCAGTAGAGGCTGCACACACCGCCTTCATACTGAGATTAAGCCTTCGCTTCTCTGAGAATCGGGTGCTTGAACTCTTCTCCTGCATCTCTGTTCCTCCAAGGCTGCTCTGCAGCAACAATCTTAAACTTTGAAGCCCAGTGTAGTTTTCGTTTTAAAGCTTTCTCCTCAGAAATAGTTAGGTCAGTATTCTCTTCATCTACAGCGTCAACATAGATTTAGGGGTGACTGTGTACTGTGTATTTTTCCAGAAGGAAACGTGATGACGTTACAGATCTTGAATGGACTCACATAAATGATTGCATGCCTTGGGTTAGTGAGAAATGAGTCAGATTCTTAAAGAAAAGAGGCAGGAAAAAGTAACTCCATTTGTAGCGCAGGCTTTGTTTGGAGCCTTTTGGACTCGAAACCTTAGCTGTTTGGGGACTTCTGTCTGTTGGCATCCTGTTTTATGAGATGACGTTTCCTGTGGTTAGTTTTTCGGTTTTGACCAAAGATAAGCTTTCAACATGCTACAAATATCAAAAAAGGGAAAGTAATGATCCATGTCATTACTGTTTTTTCTCTTTCCCTTGCAAAGGAAACTGCATTAGGAGAACGTTATGGGTGTGCGCTTTCCAGAATGAGATCAGGAAATCATAAAGTTTTAAAGTTTGTGCAGCTTGAATTTTGATCTCTTTTATATGCCTTGGGTTCCATTTAATTACTAAACATAATATTTTATAATAAACCACTATGAAACGCGTTTTCCTGTAGATTATATTTTCAGTTTGTAGCACAGCGGGCCAGCCAAATGAGAGTGCACTGCAGAACTCACTGCAGAGCCTATTCCGAACAAAACGTGACATAGGGAGTGAAAACTTTATTAGCATTTATAAACCAGTTTATTCCCAGTGCAAGGAATCGTTGCTGCTTGTTGGAAGGAGTGAACTTGCACCTAAATCGAGGCGAGTGGTTGAAAGAAGAAGGTTCTTGCAGAATTAGGCCATGGAAGAGCTGCACTGTTGTTCTGCTGATTCAATCTGGTTACTACCTATTTCCAGTACCTCTTTTAGTAACACAATTGCAAAAATGTTGTCACTGAGTAACTGTATGGTATAATAATGTGCAGTATGGGCAGGTACAACAGCTTGCTTCATTTTAAATGGTAACGTGTTCTCACCAAGTAGTTTGTCCAACTTTAATAGAGCTTCTTGTATTAAAATGTTAAATAAACCAAGAGATGTTTGAGAGCAAACACTGTGAAGTGTCCTTAAGGGTTATATGATATTTGAAAGCGACTTATGAGGATCATCTGGAGGTTTTCATGGGTTACAAAAGTATTGGAAAATCATCTTCCTTTCCACTTGGCCAGTTTCCTCAGGTGCTCCCCACAGTAACCTGGGACATAGCAGATACAGGCTCGCAGCTGGAGGTGTCATGGAATGGGTATGCAATAATTTGTACTTGATCCCTGATATTTGAAAAGATTCATCTGAACCCTAAAGGAGTGTTTTTCTGGGTCCAAGTGGGGTGTGTTGTGCGGGTGGAATCTCATCTGTATGTACCACCCATCCAGGTGGACACTGTTGGCCTGGCTGTGCTCACCTCATGTAACTAGACAGTGACCTGAGGTTAGCGATGGGAAATAAATACTGTTACTGGCTAGAGAACAGACCAAGAGAATACTGCTGAGATGCTGGTCTGCTCAATTCACACCTGAATTTTTGCAGTTCAGCTTTTCTGGAGAATTGCAGACACCCCTTTGGAAAACCGTTCTTCCTCATAAAGGTTTTGCCTTCAAAAATGGGGGCAACCAGACCCTTCCAAATTCAGGCATTGGGTTTGTTTTGCTTTTTGCCTGCGAATCTGATGTAAGCAAGAAAGGAAGGGGTTTGGTTCCTCGCCTCTGCCCTTGCAATCTTCTCAAAGAGTATAATATTAATTTGCATAGCTCCTGTCTCCTCATTGTAGAGAGCTGCCTTATTTTCACCTTCAAGATTAGTTTTACTGGTTTCTTCCCTTCTTTGCAAGACATAATAATGCAAAACCTGCAAGGACTTGGTTTTGGAGGGGGTATTCAGGTGGATTGTCCTTACTGTTTTGAAGATGTATTGATCTTCCTTTGCAAATTTTTTCCTTAGTAATCATAAGCAGGATTTCCTCTGTTTGAAAGGAAGAAAAATTTAAAAAGGTAAAAAAGGTAGCATTATACTCTTCTCTGGCAGATAATACGTCATCGTGATTCAGGCAGAGCTCCCATTTTCTTTTTACCACCCACGCATCCAAGACAAAATGGGATAACTGGATGCCAGCTCCTTACAAAGATCTTCTCACTACTGGAGGAGAACTGAGAGTGTTTAATTGTGGAAAAGGGGAAGAGGAGAGAAACTTTCTTGTAAAATCTGCAAATAGGGAGAGCCAATGATCAGATGTGCCATTATTAGTCATATTCCTTGGAGGCAGAGCAGCTTTTTTACTGCTAAAGATGAAGGCAACTCTTCTTTACATTTTCAGGTGAAATCCTAAATCGAAACAACAAGTGGATTTTGGTTTATTTTTCCAAACTCCAAAATGAAAGTAGGTTGTGAACTTTTATCAGCAAAGATAATTAGGCTTCAAGGAGCTTGGCAAAAGTTGTGCTGGACCTCTGTAATTTGGGTTTAAATTAAGATTGGATTTATTTTGAAAGGTACTCTAGCTTAGTGATGTGTTGTTACAGGGGCCAGTACAGGGAAAACTCTAAAAGCAATATCAAACAGGTGGCCAGAACAGGTTATTGGAAGGTGCTTTTTGACCTTTATATTCCATTAAATGAAATAATTTAGATTAGTAGGTTATTAACTGCCTGAGCCAGAGCAGGATGGTTTCAGAAGCAATAGAGAATACTTTTTCTCATGAATAAAACTCTAAATTTCCTTCTGTTCTCAAGAATTCCATAATACAATTTAATAGTTGTTTATAAAACTTTTAAGAGTACGTGGTAGGGTTCCTTTCATAGAAAAGTGCCTGCATATATGATACTGATAAATAAGGAAGAGAAAATTGCCATTTTATCAGGACTGAGATTGTGGCAGCAGCTGAAACCATCATCGAGTTGCGTTCGTTGTTGTAACAACAAGCGTAGGTCTCCTTGGCTCATCTCGGTTTTAATCTGGCAGGTCCGAGTTCAGTAGCAGCAGCGTGAGATCTTGATGGCTCTGTGTAAGGCAAAGCCCTTGCAGAAGCCCTTCTGGCAGCTTCCCCAGTCTTTTGCTGTGATTTAGGTGACTTGGGTGGTGTCTTGCAGTTGTGTACACAAGCAGCAGCCCTCTTGCTAGTTGGGGACTCAGAACTCAAATTTTCATTCTGACTAACAATTTCCAGGAGCACAGCCATCTACAAATGGTTAGGAAAAAAAAAAAAGAACTTTTTTGAGTAGTGCCAACTTAATTTCTTGTCTTGCTTTATTTTTGCATGTAATTGCAGTGAGTGTAGTTGAGATGAAAAGGCTTCCTCTCAGAAACTGGAAAAGAAAAAATAAATGAACTTTTAAAAAATCATAGATTTTATTTCTTTTAACTAGAAGTCCCAAAAAGCAATTTATATCTTACCAAAATACCGTTTGAGTGACAAAGGTAATGATCAGCCTTGAAGGGGTCATTGTGGCTCTTTTGATTTAAGTGCTTTCACCAGAACTCCTAATTGCTCCCTCTTACTGGTATCGTTCTCGCTTCAGCCAGGTAAATAAATATTAGATGCCATCCTGCTTTCCTTAGTTGTCTTTTTCTCTCAATAATAGGCATTCTTCCCTATTTAAAGGCTCTGTTCCTAAGGAAATAAATGTAATTACACTGCTGAGATGTTCAAAGAGCTCTCCAAGTTATCATTATTTTTCAGAAAATGCATTACCTTTCTCGTCCTTGTCATCCACTCTTGAAAGAAACATGGCTGTTGCCATGCCACTGTTGCCAAGGGATTGTAATGATGCGTGGAAATCTGGAAGTATTAACACTTTCAAAATCAATTAACAGTCCACCCGACCAGGACTGTTTGTAGGCTACGGCCAGAAAATTCTTTTGCCAGCTATCGAGACATCTGGTTACTCTCTGTAGAGTTGGCTCTTCGGTCCTGTCCACTATGGTGGGTTTTTGCTGGAAGGATTTTGGCTTGGAAGCAGCAAACAAGGTTAGAAGGGAGGGGAAAATATGCTTAGTCTTCTCTCTGAAGAGCTCAGGTTCATCCATGTTGAAACAATTGAATTAATTTGGTTCTGGATAAGTTCTTTTTTTATTAAATGCTCTAGAAGGTGTATCATTGTGGGCTACAGTTGTTCCTATCTCTCTATTCTGAGAATATCACCTGCTGTGAATCAGGTAAACATGAAGGCTGTGCAGTAGCCTCTGGATTGTAAGCTTAGTCTCTCATCAGCTATACTGGCCAGGAAATCCCTCTTGCAATTTTTTATTCAGGGGAGTGAACAGGTTAGGAAACCTGGAAGGAAATTTTCTAACCTTTCTGACTTTTTCTTAACAGTTTTCAAACCCGAGGAGCTGCGCCAGGCTCTCATGCCTACCCTTGAAGCTTTGTACCGGCAGGACCCAGAGTCTCTACCTTTTAGACAGCCCGTGGATCCCCAGCTTTTAGGGATTCCGGTGAGTTGGCATTAAAAAGAAATAAAAAAATGTTTTTGTGTTGTATCTTTGCTCATAGAAACATATAATTTTTTGTGTACAACATAATATGACCGGTTGACATCTTAAAAATAAAGGGTTTTGTGTGTGTGTTTGAAGGACTACTTCGATATTGTGAAGAATCCTATGGATCTTTCAACCATCAAACGTAAATTGGATACTGGGCAGTACCAAGAACCCTGGCAATATGTGGACGATGTTTGGCTAATGTTTAACAACGCCTGGCTTTACAATCGCAAGACTTCCAGGGTCTATAAGTTTTGCACTAAACTCGCGGAGGTGTTTGAACAAGAAATTGATCCCGTTATGCAATCACTTGGCTACTGTTGTGGGCGCAAGGTATGTGTTCCGGGAACGGAGCTGGGCTCTTCTGAAGAGCTTAGCTAGAATCAGATAAAACATACCCTTTGTATGCTCTTTTTAAAAATTGAAATATTTAATGAAATGGCTGGTAAAAGTTTGGCTTTATTATAAGCACGCTAAGAGCTTAAAAAGGTAGATAGCATCCTTTTTGCTGCTGTTCTGTTATTATTGTATTTTTCTCCCTCAAAGAACACCTTTTTTGCTTATAAGCAGTATTAAAATGCTTTGCTTGTTTTCCATGTCCATTGCACTAAAGTAGTGGTTAGAGGGTCAGCTGTGTAGCTTATATTAAATTAAGAGAGCTTGGGAAAGTGTGATAAACATAACAATGTATTATGCTACCTGTAAGCATCAGGTTTGCCTAATAGGTGCTTGATTAAATAAGATTACATTTTAAAGCTTCTTTTCTCACTGTTGTTTTGCAGTATGAGTTCTCTCCACAGACCTTGTGCTGCTACGGCAAGCAGTTGTGTACTATTCCTCGCGATGCAGCCTACTACAGTTACCAGAATAGGTAAGTCCTTGATTTTGGGTTTGTTTTTTTTTCCCCTTATTGAAGAAGTGAGATCCTTTTGAGCTCTGCACATAAGGAGAAGGAGGAGGATTATTAACTTTTTCTTTCCGTTGTCAACTAATTCAGGAAAAAGTTATTTTTATATCGTTGCACGCTGTCCTTTTGTAGGTGCCCCTTTAGTTTCCTGTGCTACAGTTTGACACACACTGTACTTCAGTGCTTGCCGTTACCAGGCTGCACCACGCTCCGCTTCAGAAGAGAAGTTTTCCATGTTTTCCACAAAACGAGTAGCAGGGCTTGCTGGGGGGGAGAAGGGCAGAACTGCAAAAAGGCGCTGAGAAATCACCTTCTGGGAGAATTGTAAAAATATGCAGGTTGGTTTTCAAATTAGTGTCAGAATTTGCAAAGTAAAGGATACAGTGATTGATTGCAAGACTTGCTTTTTCTCTTCCTAGTTAGTACTTAATTCTATTTAAATTAGCTTTGAATTAGCATTGAAAACTACCCAGACTCCATAAGAAGCTATGAAAACAATAGATTCTATTTCTTTTTTTTTTTTTAACATTAGGATTTGGTTTCTGTATGATTAAACAATTTTTGTAATATTAATTTTCCATGTAAAGCTTCAGTCAACAGTGCTTGAAAAACAAAGCAAACTAGGCTTTCATTTTGGTTGCTTAGATCCCCCCCCCAAAAAAAAATAATTTAAAAACATAAATGGACTAAGACACAAACTTCCTTTTCCCTCTTTAAACAAAGTTATGGATTGTTTTGCAGAGGCTTGGCACTCTCTAAGTCTTGCCAGCTTTGAAGTGGGCAGCGGACTGTTGTCTCAGGGAAGTTACAGGACTCATTCAGACAGTCGGTGCCTGCCTTTAGGCTCTCTTGGGGTGATCCCTGCATCCCCAAACACGCTGGGAGGTGATGCCAGGAGAGTTGGGTGCTGCCCAGGTGAAGCAGCACCGTGTGGGAGATGGAAACGTGTCGTCTTCCATCCTGTGTTGGGTCTTAGGTGGCCTTTGTGAGGCGTGGAGTATCGACACAAAGGAACGTGAATTCATGAGCTCTCGTTAAAAGTTATGTACAGCCACTGTGAACTCTGGGGGGAAAAAAAGTCGGTCTGAAGACAAAGCCATTCAAATGTATTTAAAGAGATAGTATTTCAGTTCTGGAAGTGGGGATAAAATAACCCTTAAATAGCAACTTCCTGTGGTAGAATTTCAAATACTTTTTGTATTAGGCATCCAGCTAGTACTGTATTGGAAAAAAAAATAGCAACTTCAAAAATAATTGAGGAAGAGGTAGATTTTCTTTAAGTTATACCTTTTTTAAGTTAGTATTAAATCATTTGGATTACTTGATGGAAGGTAGTGGTGTTTGCGAGCAAGAAGCACAGGGATGGTGGGGCTGTGGGTTCCTCTGGACTGGGTGATGCAATATTTCAGTTTCCTACCTGTAATAAATTTGAATTTAGTCTAAAAGGGTAGTAATAAAAGGGAGGCGATTTCTCTCGGTGTCAGTAGGCCAGGTGGAGATTTCTTTTCACCAAGATGTCTTGAGAAAGGCCTGGGGATTGGATTGGATGGATTTAGGGTGGTTTTGAGTCGGGAGGCAGGGGTGATGTATTTGGACTCTCAGACCATAGAAAGCTCTTATTGATCAGCTGTATTGCTCTAAACCAGTCAAATTAACTATCCCTTGTGACAGCGCTCTTCAAATCTTAGATTTTTCTTAACTGAATAGCAAATTCAGTTCAAGGCCAGGCTGGATGGGGCTTTGAGCAGTCTGGTCTGGTGGGAGGTGTCCCTGCCCAGGGCAGGGGGTTGGAACAGGGTGATCTTTAAGGTCCCTTCCAACTCTAACCATTCTATGATTCTATGAAGTTAGTGAAAAAAGCCAAATTCTGTAGTTCCAGCAGATCTTTAATTGGTCAAATGTTCTCGTCATTTTCCGTTTACAAAACAGACAAAATGGGATGTACTTGAAGTCCAGCATATCCCATAACTCCATTACAACTAAGAATATTTAGACATCATTGAATAAATAAACTCTGGCCCTACAGTTCAATGATTAAAAGTTGATCTGGTATAGAACTCTCTGGCTTCCATAATAAGGCAGAAGTTTACGTTAAAGTAACTCTTCAGAAAATACACTTCATGTGTGACTATCCAGCTGAGAAAACTGATCGGTATTCCATATCAGTACTAGCATCCAGTTACTAATTTAGAATTTCCTTTGAATGCGCTTAATTACAGGTGGAAATTCACCTGTTAAGGCAGAGATAGAGCATTTTCTGGACTTTGGTATTGAGCCATGATGTTTTGGTCTTTGATAAATGGGAATCAGTCACCTGAACAGTCTGCATTTGAAAAGCTTTTCATTTTTGATGTGTTGCAAGAAGTACGTTCTTTGGATTTTCTGTGGCTGTTACAACTAGAACATTGTATGCTTTCCATGGGTTTTGTTGAATATTTGTAGTGATGTCAATGAATTACAAGCAAGTCTCCGTTTCTAAGGACCCATATTCATAATAAGTTATAGCTATTGTTTCATCCTGGTTATTTTATGGACAGTTATTTATGGTCTTTAAGCGATTCATTTTCACTGGATTTCAATTTTTATTTCCTCATTTTAATATCATGGATTAAGGCTTGACTCTTGCTAGCATTAGGCTTTGGTTTTGCAGCCTGTGAAATCCCGTGCTCCCTGTTTGGATCTGGGATTCCTGGAGCACATGCTTAACACGCTGCCGAGCCGGAGAGCAGCCCCGGTGCAATGCCTGGGCTCGTGGAGCAACTTAGGTTTCCGCCGTGTAAATCCAATATAGAGGGCAGCCTCGTTGCTCAGTTTCATGAGTGCTTTAAAAGCCCATAAATTATTCTGAAAATGGATCAGAATTAACCATTTTCGGGGATTGTTTAAATGGAGCGAGGTATTAATAGGAGCCTTGACTGGATTTTTCTGACTTCACACTCCTGCGTCTGGGTCCTCCTGGGTTTCAGTCCTTCCCAACCTGACTCTTCAAATGAGCAACCTTGTAAGTAAGGAAAATAATTAGTGGGGTTTTTTAATTGAAGAAAAATTTGAAGTAGTACCTTATAGAAAAAAAAGGACATGGACAATGTGTAAAAGGATATAAAATTCTACATTTGTTATAATTGGGGGTTTTTTAAATATATTAGGTGATACTGTATCAGTTTAGGGGTATGAGGCAAGGGGCAAGTGAAGTCAGTGTAAATGAGGTGTGCAGTGTCAGTATCCACTCCTGAAATTCTCTTGTCATACTGCTCTGTAATAACCTTAATACATTTATCATTCCCAATGACTACAAGTTAACGGAATTTATTTATTTTTTTTTTTCTCCTGGCCTTCTTCTGTTGCGTTATCAGTTCCAAAAGCCTTTTTTTTTTTTTCCTTGGGAGGGTGATGTCTTTAATCCTAGTTGAGCTGACCCAGGAGAAGTCAAATCTCTTGCGGTGTAAGCGGTAGCGGGCTGGCAAGCAGCCCTCCGGGCAGGGAGCGTGGCGTTTGGCCTCACGTGGTGGCTATCAAAGCGGCAGCCGCCCCGCTGCCGGGATGATGACGTGGGTATGTCAGTATGGGCTGTATTAACTAGAATAAAATACACCTTTTTCCTCTTTGTGTCAGTCCCACAGCAGAGAGGATTCAATGTGCTGCTAGGTTTAAGTGGTTCTTGGCCAGCAGAGTGGCTCTTGAAGGCCGTGCCAGCTGGCAGAGTTTGCTGAAGTTTTCAGGCTCTTGTAAATCAGGCTTTTTTGGTACCTGGGGAGGACGCAGGTCGTTCTGCAGAATGGCTTTTCCCCCATTCAACGGGCACTCCTGAAGGACCTGCTCCGGCTCGCAGTTGGTGACACGATGGCCAGTGTGTGCCGCAGGAGGAAATTCCCAGCTGTACGTTTCCGAACCTGCCCAGAAATGGCTTTTGTTGTCTCCAGGGAAGCTCAGCCTTGGAGACGTCACCTGCATTACAGTAGTTTAAGTGTATGAGCACGTGTTTGGAGGGACAAGCTGCCAGATTTACTGATCTCCATCCCTTCGGTTGTTGGTTCATTGTGACGTTGAGTCTCGTTTGATGCCTTTTATACTGACCATTCTGACGGGTGTAGTGTTCGAGTACTAAAACTGCGTTTTACTGTGCTGCCATTGCTGCTTATACTCTTTCACTCTTGATCCTCCATACAGCTCCTTTATTTTGATGACCCTTTGTGGCCTTCCTGCATTTTACAGCTGTGGCCTCTCTTTGTTACCTTTGTTCATGTGTGAATTCATATCCTTTCCAAACGTTTAGCCTCCTTTTTTTTTTATTATTATTATTTTTTTTAATGACCCTGACAACTTTGGTTCCAGTTCATCTGAAACAAATAAACAAACAAAAACACCCCCCAAAAAAAAGTCAAACCACCCCAAAATCTGTGTAACTTTGATTTTATTTTTTTTTCAAATGCAGATTGTGTTTTTATAGAGTTGTATTCCAATTTACTCAGCTTGGTTTGTTAAACTGCAGTATTGGTTTTGCTGAGTATAACTTGGATTGGCTCTTGGTCTAGTGACCAAAAATTGTACCTAGACTCATATTCGATTTGTAAAGCTTAATTCCACGTCTTTAATGTACCTGATAAATATATTGTATGTATGTACAATATTAAATGTTGTTCACATATATACATATATTGTACTTTTATAGATAAATGGCTGGAAACTCTGACCCATAATTGCATTTCTGTTAAATGTTTGTCTAGAGTATGGATTTGGTTTCATTTATATTAAATAATATTATTTGAGCAATTGGTCACATTTAATCTTGTAGTCAAATAACTTTTGAATTTAATATTTTTGTAGATTTTTTTCAATACCAAGTGTTTCTGCTTTTGCAGTTTCTACTGACAATCAGTAAATGCTTTCAGCATATTTTCCAATTACTTAAATCTGTAATAAATGTGTTCTTAAAGCTTTTTGACAGGCTGTTTTTACCCAAAGGAAACTCAATCAGCCGCAAGCCTGGAATCAAAGAGCACTTTTTTTTTTCCTTAAGTAATGCAAATCAAATCCAAATTCTTAAATTTGAAGCCGATACAAACGTAGCGCTTGGTAGCTACTTCCTTAATCCTCCCCAAATTTTGAATTTGACGCCCGACGACTTGTTAGTACTGTGTAAAATGAGACCGAATGCTAATCTGTGCTTTGCCTTGGCTTTCTGCTCTGTGTTGTCTTGGTGTTTGCGTCTTACCTCTTACGTCTGTGCTGTTTGTTCCCTCCCCTGTTCTCTAATCCTGCCCTCCCCTCTGTTCCTCCTCATTGTCCACACTGACCCATCAATCAACCAACAACGCCCCCCCTTTCGTCGTGGTGATCTGCCCTGCTCTGGTTGGTGGCTCCGTGCTTGGGTGGCTGTATGTTGTGCTGGACCAGTTCACCCAAATATGGCCTTCTTGCTGACAGGTATCACTTCTGTGAGAAGTGTTTCACTGAAATCCAGGGGGAGAATGTCACCCTGGGTGATGACCCTTCCCAGCCTCAAACGTAAGTCGCTTCCTTTCTTCTGCACGACACCTTTTTAAGTAGGAGGGGGTGATGTGTGATCCTCATGTGATGGTAAAACCCTGCAGCTGGTGGTGGGGAAATGCCCGTTCCCTTACTAATGGGAGGTTTTGACAATAACACATTTATTACTCTGTTGGGTCTGTTAATCTGCCCAACGGTGTCACTTGTGTCCCGTTGTGCTACTCAAGCGCTGCCCGTGGACAGGGGGCAGTGGGTGGCAGACACTAAATATGGTTGGAAGGGGCAGGGGGAACGGAAGCTGGGTCAGTAAATGTCACTAATCCGTTATCTTTTCAAATAAATGACTTTGGCTAATCCTGGTGTCTCACCTTTTGAAGCACAGCTTTTGTTTATGAAACCAATGGCTTGTCTTTAACTTGCCCAGAAAATAAGATGTCCTAAGATTTATGAAAAATACAAATTGTTTTGGAAGGTGGCTGCTTTACTGACGACAGCTTCCCATGTTCTTCATGATTTTAAATTTGTGTGTATACCGGGGTACCTCTTATTTTGCTTTTAATTTGCATGGGAATTGATAATATTTTTCTGTAGCATAAAATAAAATGAATTGTTTTCTCTGAATAGAAAATAAATACCGATACGCTTTCTTCAGACATGAGGTTTGTTCATTTGCTGCAATTCAGAAAAGCATGATATTGTCTTGTCCTCTGATATAAAGGTACTACTGAGTTTTCATATTAACTCTTTGTCTCTAGAACCATCTCTAAGGATCAGTTTGAAAAGAAGAAAAACGATACACTAGATCCAGAGCCGTAAGTACCAGACCCTTGTTTTTCTTAAGATAATCTCATCACTTTCACTTGCCCTTTAGCCAGCACTTCAGTGTAATTTATTATTCAGGCAGTGAACAGACTTTCCTTTCCCCCATCTCTGCCCAAACGGGCTGCAGAATCATTCTCTAGAGTTCGTAGCACAGCATACGAATTTGATGTCTACCATTGATAATCCAAGAGGAAAATGTCAGCCTGTTTTAATGGCAGTTCTGTTGATTTGGGGAATTCCTAAGGTGTGGTCTGGAAATGGTCCTCTGTCGTACAGAGCCTTTCTGCCAAGCCCTGAGTACCTGTGGGCGAGTTCTGCATTTCCTCTGCTGCTTTAGCTAGACTTATAAAACCCATTTTTTTTCTCCTCGCTTGAGTACTTGGCCCACTGAAAGATCCATCCTTCTCCTTTGAGTTCATTACCCTCAGGAAGTTCAGTAAAAGCCAAGTTGAACATTTCTTTAGTAGCGACACGCTACGTTTCCTAATGTCCTTAACTGGCTGAAACGAGATTGTATCTTAATCCTACTTTGTTCTTTGGCAGTTTGATACGCAATACATTTTGTTTCCTTTTACCATCTTTGCAAATACTCACCAGAGCTCCTCTGCCAGACCTTTAGAGGTAGGCTGAGATAGACCCCAGTGCTCTGGGCTTCAAAGCCAATGTTGCAGTCTTGACTTGATCCAACAAAAGAATTTTGACATACTATTTTGACCCCAAAAAAAGCCCCACCGAAAAAACAAAACCTACAGCAGACCCGGGCAGGTGAAGACAAGTCAATACATGTTTTCTGGGCACAGTGATTCACGAGTGACTAGTTTCTACATTTACAGTAAGTTGAGCAACCATTTAGTCAGCTCGTGGTTGGTGCAACAATTGAAAACTCAATCTGTGCAGGTATTGTTGGAGCAGAGTCTGCGACGCTGGGAAAGCTCAGAACTCGGCTTAGAAAAGGATAGAAAAGACCCAGAAAAAGTTGTGTGTGACAGCCCATTTTACATTTTTAAACTAGTTTCACATTTCATAGAAATATATATAGAGAGAGAGATATAATGTGCACATGAAATTGATAGATGTATATCTGAAGCTATTCTAATGAGTTTTTTTTTAAACTGGCACATAAATTGAGGCTGCTGAAGTCGATTCAGTTCTTAGCAGAGGGTTGGAAAGTCCTTCTTTCTTGCTGAATTGTGGAAAATGACTTGCCTACCAACAGAAGTGATTGGCTGCTGTTTTTTCTTCTCAGGTTCGTTGACTGCAAAGAGTGTGGTCGGAAGATGCACCAGATTTGTGTGTTACATTATGATATTATTTGGCCTTCGGGGTAAGATGTTTATTAGTTTTTTACCTCTTGTATAATAAGACCAATGTAGTTTATATCATTAAGACTTTCTGCCTTTGCGCTTTAATATGCAGTCACTGCCCTTAAAGAATTGATTATAAAAGGACAAAGTTTTTCTAAATAAAATACATTTTTTGGTGTTTGGGGTCTCATGTCAGTATATGCAGCTGAAAATGTGTGATATATACGCAGATTTTTGTGGTTTCTTTTGACCTGCTGAACAATGGCAGCTGGTTGGAGGTAAATGTTGGGTACTGCCGGACACAAATGCAGGTGTAACTGCTTGGCAGAATTAAACCAGCTCATAGAGGCTTTAAGTCCCTCAAAAATAGAGAGATACAAACTGTTCCAATGCAGAGAAAAATATCTCATACTCTGATATTTAAATTATGGTTCAGAGGTTGGATTTAAACGAGCCTATAATGGATTTATGCTAAATTTTTGGCAATTTTTTTTTTCTCAATAGGTTTGTCTGTGATAATTGTCTGAAGAAAACTGGTAGAACACGTAAAGAAAACAAATTCAGTGCTAAAAGTGAGTTTTATATTTCTATTTTTATCTTCAGCATTCATCCTCTCTCTGCCACACCTAACAGCTTTTTGATTGAGGCTTTCTGTTGTCCTGATGGACAGCACAGGAACATCTACAAAATGTGGAGTAGCGTAGCCCAAGGCTTTTGTAGCTATTGGAATTTTAATCAATATTTTAAAGACCTGCTCTGTGTGTGTTTGTGGTCAGTCTTAATGCTGCTTGAGGAATTTGGCATCTATATCCTTATTTTTCTAAGATTTAAAAAAAGAGGTGGGGACACAATAGAGGAGAAACACACGTCTGCCTGCACTTTGCTGGCTATATTTAGACATGTTTCCGTGTAGTGTTGAAACTGTAGTAAATTGTTGTCACCTCTGCACCCTTCAAATAACGTGTAATGACAAGTCGTGCTGCGTTTCAGGTGTACTGAGGTGCTGCCAAGTACTAATGCAGCTGAAGAGCTTTTCTTGCTTGGAGAGTGGGCTGTGTTAGAACAACTGGCCGCTGGAAGGAGTAACCAATTGTACCATGTGTCTAGATTTTCTTGGAAGTAACCATTGTCAGAATCTGGTTGAAATGTGCACTAAAGAGAGTGCCATAAAGATGCCAGGTCGAGTTGTCTCCATCTCCTTAGCCATCCTTGCCCAGGCATTCTTTGCACGCGTTTAAGTGTCAGAGAACACAATTCGATGACTTTCACTCATACACGTTTGGGGGGGAGTAGGTGTTAGCGTTGGAAATGTGGTGTCAGTGGAGGAAAAAGAAGAGCAGAAAAACAAAGTGAGTGTAGAAGCCAAGAGGGTGATTCAGACACTTGAACAACTGGAACTTGCAGCTACACTTGATTCCTCCCTTGTTCTTCTTTGGTCCTTGGAAGTTCTGGGCATAGCCCTCACGTACCGTGACTTTGCAAGCTTGAATCTTCCAAATTGTCATCAAGCAGTGGTTTTGCATTAAATGTTAACTTCTTGCTAACTTGGTGTGTGGCTGATTGCATAATGAGAGATTTGGAGGGGGATAATTTGGAGATGATAACGCTGTGTGAGACATATTAGGTTACAGCAATCACAACGGTCTCTGGAGTAACCTGACGCATGCAAGTATTGTTAAAAGATTAAAGCTAGCCTCATTAAAGACAGATTAAGATTGTAAGAGAACATTAATAAAATGGTGAAATAAAAATATAGTTTAAGAGAACCATTTTAAATAGATGTCTTTTCCATTATATGCTGACTTTACAGCATATACTGATGTAAATTGTCTTAAATAAGTATGTGATTCCTTGGATGTCTGCAGTTCTGTGACATTGCTTAAAGTTTGAGTGACCAACATTTAACTCAAGGTAACTGTTCTGTTCTTTGGGAATCTGGACAGGGAAATAACACTTTTTTTCTTCCCATTGATCTCCTTTTCCTCCTCCTTCCCCTGTTTTTGGTTATCTTGTTTTCTTTTTCCTGTGATGATTTGAGTCCTGCTGCCAGCTGTAATCCACTGGTGGGCTCAGCTCTTGAGACCAGTTTTCTTTAGTGGAATCACAAGAACGAGGAAGGAAAAGACCTTCTTGTTGTCAAAACCTTGGTCTTACTACTGACCTAAAACCAAACATGAGCCATGAAAGTTTAAAACATTAACATGTTTCCTCTCCCCCTCCCTTCCCATAGAACCCCTTACTGAGTTGCCATCAATATTTCTGCACGCTTTCAAGCATTCTGGCACAACTACTGATAATCAAGATAGCACATCCCTCAGCTGAGAGCTCTTGCTCAGCTGTGATGGTAACATTCATATTCCTAATGTGTATATTAAATAAAGTTGGTTATCTTAACCACATCATAATTAAGTTGCATAAAGCTGGGTGACAGCTTGCCAAATACAACCTATAAACCAGTGTACAGCTGGATTATGCTGGGAAATTGCTACATTTTGAAGTATTTTTCTTACCAAGAAAATCTACGAATGTCTCTGCATTAGCTACTGGTTAAGTGATGTTCAAAGACAAAAGATCCTGACTAATAAGTCACCTGAAGTAGTTTCCTGACAAAAAGCCACAGTAAGCCAGAACTCTGACTTTCTCCCTATGTGTCCAGTTACTCATCCAGTAACAAGCATCTGGCCATTGCTACCCCAACAAAACTTCTGTACTCGAGTTGTTACCCATTTGGAGGCCTTTTTAGCAATTTGCACTGCAGTTTTCATTGAGACCCAAGCTTTTATTGGAAGTACATAGGTTAGAGGTGTTCGAGAACCAAAATCCAGTTGCTTTCTAAAAGAATTTGTGCATTCCAATCTATCAAAATATGCAGCTTTTAGATCCTTTACTTACAGTGCGTGTAATCTTGATACTGCCTATTTCTTTTATCTTCTTATCTGGTCTTTTTGTTTGTTTGTTTTTCAAGTCTTAATGTGTTGCAGCATAAGGAAGGAAGCAGATATCCTTTGGTTGCCTAGCATTGGAAAGATGATAAAATGAAAACACAAGGCAGTAGAGTTAACTAAAATGGCTTTCAAAAAATGTACTATCTCATTAGCTGAAACTGAGCTGTTTCTTTTTTTTTTTTCCTGTTTGTCTCTGGAGAAATCCAACGAAACAAAATAATTCCTATAGAAAGTATTTGTAAATTTCCTTTAAAATTTGATTTTCCTTGAAAATCAACCGCCTTCTATTATATATGGAAAGCCCAGTGTATTGCATTGGGCTGGGAAACACTGGGAAAGGCCAGTATTTGGTAAAAGGCATAGTATATTTTTTTAATTTAACCTGCTTTTAAATTTAATTATTAGCTCCCAGGTAAATAATACTTAGATTATGCTGTGCTGGTTATAACCGTAGAATCTCACTGGACAAGGGGACAGACTAAAAGATGTAAAACAAAATTGCTGAGTTGGGCAATTTCTATAAACTGCTGTAAAATTAAATTTTAAGTATATAAACCCTTAGAAAGTGAGATTCTCCTTTGATTATATATGGCTTTTTTTCCCCAGTATTGGAGCCTAAAATAATTTTTAGCATCAGTATTTGACTGCAGTGTTCTGTGTCTGAGCTCAGGAGTCAGGAAGAAGAACCCAACAGCCTTGTGTCAGTGGCCAAATAACAACTGAAAATTGAGGCAATGGAAAGTTGCCTGAAAATTAAATGGATTTTAGTAGATTCTGTACATCTGTAGATTGCACCATCATATTGGAAAAGATAGAAGATTGACCATAAAAATTAAGTAGAAATATTAGTTGATAAAATAATTACGGCAGGATGAGAGACATCGTCATAAATCTTCAGGTCAAAACAGTGTGCTACTACTGTTTTCTGACTTTAAACCAAAATCTTCATCTTAATTTCTGTCATTTGTTGTGGATTTATTTGAAAACCGTCACATCCTGTAATCCTGCAAAAGCTGCTAGCCCCCACAAAAGCTAATTGTAAATGTAAAGACTTGGGGAGGGGACCTGGACAATACGTGGACTTGAACTTTTAAAGACCTCTATCTCTGCGCAAGAACTATTTAAGCTTTATGTGCAGATTACTGTAACTGTTCAATCTAAAAGCTCTCTTGAAAAGAAAAGAAAAAGCAATGAAATCGCCATTGAAGTCAAAAGGCTTTTCATTTCTGTTGATTTGCTTTGCTTTGCTTGAAAAGGTGTGGCGTTGAGCCAGATCTATAAAGTGATGTAATCTTTGTCAAACTGCCAGATAGTGGTTTTGTTAGGAGAAAAACGTTTGCACTGTTCATAAAATAAGCTTGCAAATTTCAAAATGCTATGTAAAGCCACCTTTGTTGGTTCACTTACTGTCATTTTCCCACTGCAGTGGTTTTAGCTTCTGCGTCGGGGTACAGACACTTAAGGCTTGAGTGAAAACGTGGATGGGTTTGCTTTTTTAATTTTGGCTGTGTAAATAAAATCATCAATTTTTCATATGGAGGTAAAACTTAACAACCATTTCTCCAGTATTAACGTTTCTGGTGTCACGTTCTCCCCCTTCGTTTCTAGGGCTACAGACGACGCGTTTAGGAAACCATTTGGAAGACAGAGTAAATAAATTTTTGCGGCGACAGAATCATCCTGAAGCTGGAGAGGTCTTTGTCAGAGTGGTAGCAAGTTCAGATAAGACAGTAGAAGTTAAACCAGGAATGAAATCCAGGTTAGTTCTGTTAATTACAATCTTGGAATGTGTTATTTTGAGGTCTCCCTGCATAAATATTGTAAAATTGTGCCAGTTTGCACCTTAATCTCTTTGCACGTTTTTGAAATTTAGGCATGAGTAAAGTTATGAAAGGAAAAAAACCAGTATGCAGTAAGTGAACTGGGAGGAGATTCAAAATGCAGTTGTATTAGGACTGGTTTTAGAGGGGTAATGGGGATACCCTGCTTTGGGTTATAATAATTTTGTATTACTAATTCTTGAGAGAGTCTGACCACGTTTTGAGTAGTGTTACATAATTCAGAGTTTAGTTTGAAACCATTGCTGAGGTTCTGTGCCTTATATTTTTTTTCTGTTCCTTCATTTTGCTGCATTGTTATCAATGCTTTAGCTTTCAGAAGTTATTTTTTATTTGCTTCATCATGAGTGAAAAGCTTAAAACGTTAATTCTATGAAGTATATTGGCTTTAATTCATAAAGACAGTGTTTACGTGACATCACTGCGTCGTAATGCATCAGGTTTTCTAATCTGCAGTATATTTAAAGGCCTGTGGTTACTGAGGACACTCTTGCCCTCAGTGGTGGCCTGTTTGGTTGTACGGTGACTATTACAGAAAGTGTCTTTCCCTGAGTTTTATACCAACAGACCACACATTGACAGGACTCTCTGTTTTAATACAACTCTGGTGGACAACAGGATGTCCATGAGCCAGCAATGTGCTCTTGTGGCCAAGGCGGCCAATGGCATCCTGGGGGGCATCAGGAAGAGCGTGACCAGCAGGACGAGGGAGGTCATCCTCCCCCTCTGCTCTGCCCTGGGGAGGTCCCATCAGGAGCAGTGGGTCCAGTTCTGGGCTCCCCAGTTCAAGAAGGACAGGGAACTGCTGGAGAGGGGACAGCAGAGGGCTACAGAGATGATGAGGGGCCTGGAGCATCTCTCTGAGGAGGAAAGGCTGAGGGACTTGGGTCTGTTTAGTCTGGAGAAGAGAAGGCTGAGGGGGGAACTCATCAACGCCTATAAATACTTAAAGGGTGGGTGTCAGGAGGATGGGGCCAGTCTTTTTTCAGTGGTGCCCAGGGATAGGACAAGAGCTAATGGGCACAAACTGGAACAGAGGAAGTTCCATCTCAACATGAGGAGGGAGCTCTTTCCTGTGAGGGTGGTAGAGCCTTGAAAGAGGCTGCCCAGAGAGGTGGTGGAGTCTCCATCTCTGGAGACATTCAAACCCCACCTGGACACGTTCCTGTGCAACCTGCTCTGGGTGACCCTGCTGTGGCAGGGGGTTGGACTGGATGATCTCCAGAGGTCCCTTCCAACGTCACCTCATTCTGTGATCTGACCCTGTTTAACTGCTGCATAAATGTTTCTAATTAGTTAAAAATAAGGTTGAAAAGGATTTCCTCATTCTGGTAGGACACTTGTTTAATAATTGACTTTTTGTTGGGTTTCCCTCCTCCCTACCACCCTTTCCTACAGGTTTGTGGATTCTGGGGAGATGTCGGAGTCTTTCCCTTACCGTACCAAAGCTCTGTTTGCGTTTGAGGAGATAGACGGAGTAGACGTGTGCTTCTTCGGCATGCACGTCCAGGAGTACGGCTCGGATTGCCCCCCTCCAAATACAAGGTACTGTCTCGTTTCTGTGTTGGTGGTGCCCGCACAGAGAACATCTTGCTGCATTCACTGGACAATTCCTCTCAAACACAGGAGATACATTTCAATTCTGTGGCACAAATAAGTCCTACTTTATGTCTACAGATGACTGTGAAGTGGGAAAACAAATATCACGACAAAAATGTTAGTTTTTTGTGTTACATATTTAATTTTGCCTTTCAATGTATGTTCTTGCTGTCCAAAAAAAAATGCTACCCATCGTTGGCTTTTGGGAATCGTTTATACCATGTTAAGATGCTTAAATATGCATTAAAAAAATGTCATCATTAATTTTTCTTTGTTCAGTGTGGTTGTAGATGTATCTAGTGTAAAACTTGGTTCTCAGGAAGCAAAACATTCAGCCCTACATGATTTTCTGCTGTTCTTCTCTTGTCCCCACAGGCGCGTGTACATATCGTATCTAGATAGTATTCATTTCTTCCGCCCCCGTTGTCTCCGAACTGCAGTTTATCATGAAATCCTCATTGGATACTTGGAATACGTGAAGAAACTTGGGTAAGTGAGATCTTTGCAAAGAAAGAAAACTTTTTTCTCAGCATTTTTTTTATCCAGGATGCCAAGTAGCTTTTCACTGGGGATAGTCTCTCTTTCCTTGTGCCCTCTCCAAGATAGGTGGAATATGTGCCTCTTCCGCACCAGAGAGAGAAATTTGGATTTTATCAGTAAGGTGGTTTATCTGTGTTAGGATTCTTAAACTGACAGCACATCATTCTTTTTATCAGAGGTTCACTTGGTGTTTAAGCTTCATTATTATATCCCAGACCTTTTCTCATCTCTTGTATAAATAGAGGTCATTGCCTCGGCATCTTTGTTACAAATTAAAATGAAAAGAAGAAGAAAAAAAAAACTAGAGGTCTGAATTAATATCTTAATTTGGTTAATTTTAAGATGGCAGTCAAAATGGTTAAGATGTTTTTTCCTTGTGTTTGAAACGCAGGTATGTGACAGGACACATCTGGGCCTGTCCCCCAAGCGAGGGAGATGACTATATTTTTCATTGCCACCCACCTGATCAGAAAATACCCAAACCCAAACGTTTGCAAGAGTGGTATAAGAAGATGCTGGACAAGGCGTTTGCGGAGAGAATCATTCATGACTACAAGGTTTGCTGCTCTTCCTGAATTAATTTTTACAGGCTTTTAATTTGAAGGTAGCTCATACTGCTTCATAATGCCTGAAACAGTGATAGCGTTGTACAAGGGGGTTCATTCTCAGCCAGTGTCTTCGTTTTCTTAGATTTTCAGACTGAAAATTCCTTAGGTTTGGTTTCTACATTAATACAAGCGTGTCAGAGACTGCCTTCATGTACTTGTCTTGCGCTGCAGTCTTCGAGGCAAGGAAGTATGGCACTTGTTAAGGTTTACAGAAGCTGTTTGCTTCTGGTGATGCTGGAGGACCAGGTGGAACTGGACCCCACCAGTGTGAAATAAAAAAAAACCTGCTTATAAACAGCTTCTTCACTTGAGGAGGAAAAAGGATGATTTTCATAATTGGAGAATATCACACATGTACCCAAGGAAATAAGTTAAAGATGGTAAAGGTAGCATTTCCCGCTCCTTACATGCTAAAATTTACAGGAATTTCTTAATGGTAGTGACAGCGCTGTAAAAAATTAATGTTTTGATTGCAAGTGACAGTTACTAAGTGTGTGGAACAGCACAGCATATAGCAAACCTTGTCATCTCATCCAGCGCGGCAAAGAGCTAGAAAATCTGTGTCTCTCCTAATAAGGTGGTCTTGAAATGGATCCGAAGAAGAAAATTAGCTAGTCTTGTGTGTGCTTGTTAAACACAATGCACTTAAAAAGCCACCTCCTGGTAAAATAAGTAAAATGCCTGTTCCTTTTCAGAATACCTATTCCTCTCACTGGTCTTTGTGGCCGGGTGGCCACAGAGCTTCAGCCAGCGAAGGGCATGGGCTGCACATAGTCCCCCTTCGATAGCCAGACTTTATTTAATATTCCTGTCTGTAATGGCTGGTGCCTTCAGCAATTCTTCCTGGAGATATTGGGATTATTGTACATTTGGGGCACAGCCTGGACACATGCACTGAAGTGCTCATAGACTTTCAAATTTATAAGGAAAAGGGGTGGATGAGACCCACTTGCTGTCACTAGAACAGCTCCTGTGCTTGTCTCAGACCGGTGTAGGAAAAGTTAAGTGGTGTAGGCTTCATTTTTAATTGGTGTAATTACCAGGGAGGGCTTTGTTATCATTTTCAGGGGTATCAGTCTCTCCCATCATGTCAGGAGCATGAACTGATGGTGTGGTGGAGGTTCAGGAGAGCCACAGCAGGTGTCTGTCTAAGATGAAGCAGGGAGTGGGCTGTTACCAGTATTGCCAGGCTGGTTTTTGAGCTGCACCCAGCAAAGGAGACCTGCCAGGAGCAGGCCCTGGGCTGTTATGTCTCTAGTCCTCCTCTCTGTCCTAAGTGGTCTTCATTTATTTATTCTTGGTATCGTGTGATACGCTCAACAGGACATCTTCAAACAAGCAACTGAGGACAGGCTGACAAGTGCCAAGGAGCTGCCTTACTTTGAAGGTGATTTCTGGCCCAATGTGCTGGAAGAAAGCATTAAGGAGTTGGAGCAGGAGGAAGAGGAAAGGAAGAAGGAAGAAAGCACTGCAGCGAGTGAAACAACTGAGGTGAGAAGACTTTGTGCTGCGTTTCCTTCTGGCTCACAAAGCTGACAGTTAATGCTTCAATAAATTAGAGTTCAGATGCAGAAAACTAGGAAAGAAGGTCATTCACATCAGATGTTAAATCAGGGTTCCCTTTAATGGGAATTTCCGGTTTTCTTCTTGAGTAACAAATATACTGATGGTTTCGTTTGTTTTTTTTAATAGAATCAGAAGTCAGTTATGTCAGTTTAGCATCTCTGTTCTCAGAGAAATCTGTTAAGCTACTTTTGGATTGCATCATGACGGCTACATTTGCTTGCAGTCGTTTGGCTGAGCTTCTGCTTCACACCTTTGCAAATCACCTTCACTATTTGCATTTTGAAAGATGCTGTATTTTTCAAAGCTGAATTCAATTTTGCTGTTATTTAAGCAAAGGTACTTGCAGTCATTCGCAATGGTAGGGGGTTGAAAATTTAAAAGTATTTATTGCAAGCTTTGCACTGGTGTGAAACGTTGGTCCTGATGGTGGTGGTCCTTCACTAGCGTTCTCCCTTTGTTTATTAAAACAAAACAAAACTTTCTCAGGGTCCTGGCCAGAATTTCATTATTCATTTTTATTTCTGTCTTGATTGTATCTGTATCCAAGTGGCCTTGGCACTTTGGTACTGTCCCTTTTACTTGTGATTTGCAGTAAGGTGTTTTGAAAATAAGTTTGTTGCTATGGTTTTTTTATGGAATCATAAAGTTAATAGTTTTCACCTTGTTCCTTCTGAATGTAACTTTTAATATTGAGATATTTTAACAAATACAGCAGTATAACAGTAACTGGAAGACGAGGCTTGGAGTTTAAGTCCAGTCCTCCTTTGCTAACAGTATCGCTTTCAATAAATCATAGCATGGCCTTCAGTGACACATCTACATCTAAGAGGGGGGAAAAAAGGTGTTTTTAAAAAGCCCAGAACAGCTAACTGAAACCTATCCAAGGTGTGTGCCTAAAGTGAGAGGATGCAGCCTCGGCTGGTAACATCCCTTCATTCCCACTGAATGCCATTGACATTGCTTAGGGGAGGGGGACAAAATCTCCATCCGAATTGCTAAGATGCCATCTGAAAATCCAACACAAAAAAACCATAACAGTGTGATCTTTGCCACTGGGCTCAGAAAAAGGAGTGAAATTAAAAGCCTGAGAGCTTGTCCAGTCACTTTATGGAGGAAACTATGCCCAGCAATGGGCATCTCCATGTGCAGAAGTACTCGATGAATCTTTGCAATTTGCCATTAAGATGGTAGTGATCATATCTATCTCTTTTTAAATTCTTAATCCTAAACTTTGTATGTGTGGAGAGAGAGCTTCCTAAAAGTCAAAATGTGCTGCCAGTATCAGTTAAAGAGAGTCTAAAGAGGAAATAAATATTCAGCAGTTTTTGAAAAAGGCTTTGAAGGGATAAGGCTCACTGAGTAATGGTACCGTCGGCATCTCTGGCAAACGTGGCAGAATATGTTAAATGCCATCAAAATAAAGTAGTACAAAATCTTACAGCTGCTTAAAACATCTTGGAACAGCTTTGTAGGATTGACCAAATATAACCTTGTTAAAGGTGGAGTAGAAAGAAAAATTAGATTTATACTATCAGCTAAGTTTCAATCCATTCTTTAAATTTTAAACCTATTTCTTTAAATTTTAAAATCTACATTGATGCACTAGAACATAGAAGCAAAGGAGGACATGCCCTAATTCAATCAGGGTGGTAGAAAATTTGGGGGAAGTCAAGATAGGAATATACAATAGCTCATTCTTTAATATCTTCAAATCACGTAGAGCTCTGTCTGGTTTCCCATAAAATAGTATCATTTTAATTTTCCAAACAGGTTTGGTCAAAAAGTAAATAAAATTAGTTACAGAAAAGCCAAGATTGGACAGGGAATGTCTATCTAAGCCTAATGAATGGAATAGAATGATGGCAGCAGTTATATATAGAATTGCTTTCTTTGGTTGGAATATTTTTGTTTTCTTTGGATAAATATGCTTGTGGATAAACCCTGGGTTTTCTTGTACACAGTGTTCACGAAACTTTCCTGCATGTCTCTGTGTGTGTGTGTATATATATATATATATCAGAGTATTTCAGTAGCTTATTTTTAATATTATGATAACCAACATTCAAGCAGTTAGGGAAGGGATTTTTTCCTGAGCAGCAAGCTCCCTGCTGAGGGCTTGGGTTTTTATTTTTCAAGGACATGAGAAGTCAAAAAGTTATTTCTGTTTTCACAGGTCACCTAAATAGCATCATTTGCTATTTTTTACTTCCTTTACTTACCTCTAGTATTCGGTGTATGGTCACCGTGGTCTCTGGTGGTGTAACTTAAACTCAAGTGAAGATTTGAGGGATTTTATTTTATATTCCTGGAGCAAGTCTTCAGAATGGAGAATAACGTATTCTCTTAGTTTCAAATCCTGCATGTTCTTATCTGTGTGCTAGCCCTACATTTATTCAATAAAAATAAACAAAAAATTAAATCTTAAGCAAATATGTGAAACCCCAAATGCACAGCAAAGCAAAATACTGCACTTCTGGAATTTTTTTTAAGTCCATTTGATTTGTAACTCCTTTTATCGTCAAATATCTATAGGATCCTGTAAAGCAAGCAGTGGAAGCTGAAGTACAGTGTTTGAGAAGGAAAAAAAAAAAAAGTGTAAGATACAAATTATTTAAGGTATATGCATACTTTAAAAATCTATTTTTAAACAGCATTTGAATTTGTTTCCTTGCCAGTTTGGCTTTTGATTTTTCCTGGAAGATAGGATATATTTAACACAGGAGGGCTGATTTGCAGGCCTTGGAACAAAGGTCTGTTACTGCCAGCAGAAGTGTTTGGCTTTCGGCTCTAGGGAATGGGAGAGGGCTCTGTAAAGCGTAACGCCTTGCCTTTGCCTTTATTGCAGGGAAGCCAGGGCGACAGCAAAAACGCCAAGAAAAAGAACAACAAAAAAACCAACAAGAATAAGAGTAGCATCAGCCGAGCTAACAAGAAGAAACCCAGCATGCCAAACGTGTCCAACGATCTGTCTCAGAAGCTGTACGCCACCATGGAGAAGCATAAAGAGGTACTGTCAAAATAGGCTGCCTAAAGAGAGGATGTTATTCCTGTAAATCCAGGCGTGATGATAGTCAGAACTGAAAAAACAGGAGGAGTAAAGCTTGTGATCGCGCTAGAGTTTTGTCTGTTGTATAACGACGTATTGGAAGAGATTAGCCTGAACTAAGTTAATTAGATAACGTTTGTAGCACACCATTACTGCAACAGAACACGAGCTTTTTCCTGCAAGATTATCTAACCTCATTGATTTTAAGTTTGTTTTTTTTTTCCCCCCCATTTATCTGCAGGTCTTTTTTGTGATTCATTTACACGCTGGGCCTGTAATTAACACTCTGCCTCCCATCGTGGACCCTGATCCATTACTTAGCTGTGATTTGATGGACGGGCGAGACGCCTTCCTCACCTTAGCCAGAGATAAGCACTGGGAGTTCTCCTCGCTGCGCCGATCCAAGT
Organism: Tringa tobata; assembly: GCA_033628505.1. Lineage (NCBI taxonomy): Eukaryota > Metazoa > Chordata > Aves > Charadriiformes > Scolopacidae > Tringa > Tringa tobata. The sequence goes on from JAHREE010000271.1 coordinate 211,978, forward strand.
GGTCCACGCTCTGCATGCTGGTAGAACTGCACACCCAAGGGCAGGATCGCTTTGTCTACACGTGCAACGAGTGCAAACATCACGTGGAAACAAGGTGGCATTGCACTGTCTGTGAGGTAGGTGTCTATCACCAGAAGCTTCTGCTCTCTCTTGCCCTACAGCCAAGCTTGACTGGTTTTTTAGGGAGGTATTGCGCAAAGTTCCTCCAAATTAAGCCTGTCCTGATAAAAGGGCTGCTAAGCCTGAAGGGAAGGGGGCTACCACAGTGGGCTACCTCTTCTTCTAGACTAAGTGCCTTTAGTTTCTTGACATGGAAAACACTTAGACAAGTTTTTAACTTAATATTAAAGAACTTTAGGACTGGGCAGTAGGTGTGACTGGGTCAGACTGGTCTGACTCTGCAGGGCACAGTCTTATCTGTGTTCACGGATGTCCAGGAGAAAAGTTAGCGTATCTTCCTGCAAGGTGGCTTTTCTTCCGTGGTGGTCCCTGTCGTGAGGAGCACAGCCGGCACGTGTCCAGGCTGCTGCAGAGCTGGGCAAGGAAGCTGTCACAACTCTTCATCATTGTCTCTTCTGCCCAGCATTAGAGGGTGCCTGCCCTTCAGATCAACCCAAATAATTGCTTCCTAACCTGGCTCAGTGCTTTTAACGACTAGTCCTTTTACAGCATAGATCACTTCCACTCAACTGTGCTAGAGAGCAATTATGCACGGAGTTACACCGGTGGACCTGAGGAGGAGGTAGCTTCTGCAGGGCTTGGGATGACCTCTGGCTGCAGCTGAACCGAAAAAAAAAAAATTGTGAATAAGTGCAGCCTAGTTTTCACACCGCAAGTTATTGCCAGGTCTGTGGTGGAAGAGTCTTAATTAATCCCTCCGAGGAAAGCATTGAACGGGGCTTCTTGAGGCAAGGCTGCAGGAAACGGATCGTACGCACCAGGGGAATTAAGTGGTGGAAGGAGGTATGGCTTTAGGTGTCTTCTGGGTACTTCTGTGTAAGGAGTGCCCTTCCCCCAGCAAAAAAGGTCAGGGCAGTGAAAATGCGGGTGTTTGAGCAGGTTTTCAGATCGGTCTTAGCATGAAACTTGCACTCGATTTGAGGGTCATTTTAGAGGTTAAAAAAATACATATTTCAGGGTAGTAATTATTAGTAATTACACTGAGAACAGCTAAACGGAGAGCCCAACCCTCTTCTTTAAGTACCTGCGTAGGTTTGTCTGCTGGAGGTTTTGGCCCTCCTCGTGTAGGTACCCGAGGTACCCGTACATCATGGAAGAGTAAGCAGTCATCAAAAGGGAAAAACAAAAAAGAATCCCAAACCCTGCAAGATATTTTAATGTAATAAAAATAAGACACAATTACAGCCCCTTTTTGCGTTGTTACCCACCGTAGTCAAGACTTGTGATCACAGGCTCGCTTTGCTGTGGCAGCCGAGGTGGCTGCTGCCCCTGGCTGCCCGGTGCTCCCTGCCCCAAAGGTCCTCTCCCTCTGCCGTGGTGACTGGGCAGCTCTTCCCCAGCATGTGGCTCTTGTCCTGCTTCTCCTCTGCTGTGTGTTTGCACCCACCGAAACCCAGAGTGGGCTTCCACAGCAGGCTCGTGGCGCTCATCCAGCACCTTGATTGCTCTCCTGCTCTTTTCCTGGTGGGGCTAGTGATCTCTAAACAACTGATCCCCGGGTTTTCTTTGCTTTTGCAGGACTACGACCTCTGCATTAACTGCTACAACACTAAGAGCCATGACCACAAGATGGTTAAGTGGGGCCTGGGTCTGGACGACGAGAGCAACAGCCAAGGAGAGCAGCAGTCCAAGAGCCCCCAGGAGTCGCGCCGACTGAGCATCCAGCGCTGCATTCAGTCCCTTGTCCACGCCTGTCAGTGCCGCAACGCAAACTGCTCCTTGCCATCCTGCCAGAAGATGAAACGGGTTGTCCAGCACACCAAGGGCTGCAAGCGCAAGACCAACGGTGGCTGTCCGGTGTGCAAACAGCTCATAGCTCTTTGCTGCTACCATGCCAAACACTGCCAAGAGAACAAATGCCCCGTGCCATTCTGTCTCAATATCAAACACAAGCTCCGACAGCAGCAGATCCAGCATCGCCTGCAGCAGGCTCAGCTCATGCGCAGAAGGATGGCCACCATGAACACCCGAAACGTGCCTCAGCAAAGTTTGCCTTCTCCTACCTCAGCAACGCCTGGTACCCCTACGCAGCAGCCAAGTACACCGCAAACGCCGCAGCCTCCTCCCCAGCCCCAGCCTTCCCCTGTAAGTATGTCACCGGCCGGCTTCCCCAGCGTCTCCAGAACTCAGCCCCCCACTACTGTTTCGACAGGAAAACCCGCGAACCCGGTTTCCGCGCCTCCGCCTCCCGCTCAGCCCCCGCCGGCCGCCGTGGAAGCGGCTCGGCAGATCGAGAGAGAAGCTGCCCAGCAGCAGCAGCAGCTCTACAGGGTCAACAACATCAACAATGGTTTGCCTCCCGGTCGCCCAGGGCTGGTAAACCCGACGGTGGGTTCAGTGAACCAGATGCAGCAAGTCAGCATGAATGTACCCCGGCCCAACCCCGTGAGCGGCCCGGTGATGTCCAACATGCAGCCCGGGCAGTGGCAGTCGCCCCCGATGCCGCAGCAGCAGCAGATGCAGCCGGGAATGGCCAGGCCAGTTATGCCCATGGCGACGCCGCAAGCGGTGGCGGGGCCAAGGATGCAGGGCGTGCAGCAGCCGCCGCGGAGCATCCCCCCGAATGCACTTCAGGACTTACTGAGGACCTTGAAATCGCCGAGTTCTCCCCAGCAGCAACAGCAAGTTCTTAATATTCTTAAATCCAACCCTCAGCTTATGGCAGCTTTTATAAAGCAAAGAACAGCCAAATACGTGGCTAACCAGCCCGGCATGCAGCCGCAGGCGGGCATCCAGCCCCAGCCGGGGATGCAGCAGCCGCAGGCGGGCATGCAGCAGCCGGGCATGCACGCTCAAGCGGGATTGCAGAACATGAACGCCATGCAAGCAGGAGTGCAGAGACCCAGCGTCCCTCCCCAGCAGCAAGGGATAGGAGCTATGAATCCCCAGGGCCAAGCGATAAACATCATGAACCCCGGCCACAACCCCAGCATGGCCAACATGAGCCCGCAGTACAGAGAGATCCTGAGGCGGCAACTGCTGCAGCAGCAGCAGCAACAGCAGCAGCAGCAAGGAGGGGCCGGCATGGCAGGGGGGATGGCGGGACACAACCAGTTCCAGCAGCCTCAAGGACCGGGAGGTTACCCTCAAGCCATGCAGCAGCAGCGGATGCAGCAGCACATATCCATACAGGGGGGTTCCATGGGACAGATGGCTCAGATGGGACAGCTGAACCAGATGGGCCAGCCCGGCATGGGGGCGGAGGGGGCCCCCAACATCCAGCAAGCCCTGCAGCAGCGCATCCTGCAGCAGCAGCAGATGAAACAGCAGATAGGTTCCCCCGGGCAGCCCAACCCCATGAGCCCACAGCAGCACATGCTCTCAGGACAAGCGCAGGCGTCTCATCTCCCCGGCCAGCAGATCGCCACCTCCCTCAGCAACCAGGTGCGGTCCCCAGCACCCGTTCAGTCTCCCCGTCCCCAGTCCCAGCCGCCACATTCCAGCCCGTCACCCAGGATACAGCCCCAACCGTCACCTCACCACGTCTCTCCCCAGACTGGTTCCCCCCACCCGGGACTCGCGGTCACAATGGCCAGCTCCATGGATCAGGGACACTTGGGCAACCCAGAACAGAGTGCAATGCTTCCACAACTAAACACCCCCAACAGGAGTGCGTTGTCTAACGAATTGTCTCTGGTCGGTGACACCACCGGGGACACATTAGAAAAATTTGTGGAGGGTTTGTAGCATTATGGGAGAATCACTTTTTTTTTTTGTTTGTTTTGTTTTGTTGTTTGTTTTTTTGTTTTTTTTCCTTTCGTGTTCTTGGACATTTTGTACTGAAAAATTCAGACATCTGGGTTGTTTTGAATCCTAGATGGAACTGCTGCTTCCTACACATGGAAGAATGAATTGCTGTTTAAAAAAAAAAAAAAAAACACAAAAACAATACAAAGAATATATTTTTTGTTAAAGCCAGGCGGTTAAAATATCTGGTCTCTTTTGTGGGTTTTTTTGGTTTTTATTTTTTTGTTGCTGTTGACTCATAACTTTTTTTTAAACGGGGAAAACAAGTTCATTATATTCATATTTTTTATTTGTATTTTCAAGACTTTAAACATTTGCGTTTAAAAGAGGAAAAAAAACCAACAAAAAACAAAAAATAATATTCAGAAACTGTTCCCTGAAATAATGCAACATTATAATGTATCCCGGTAACTTTGACATGTTGCGGGAAGATTAATTTTTTTTTTTGATTTTTTTTTTTTTTTTTCTATAGCGAACTCTGCAGGCGTTTGAAGTATTACCCCGGGAAAGATAGGAATTGACTCTTGCACACAAAAACCACACATTGGCAATGCCAAAATCTTTGTCTTGCAGATGTAGAAATTGTTGCTTTGTTTCTCTGATAAAACTGGTTTTAGATGAAAACTAGGGATGATCACTCTTAGGCCGTGCTGATTTGAATAGAGAAGAAGCATTCTTTTCTTTCTTTCTTCTGTGTGAAACTTGAAATGAGGAAAAGCAATTCTAGTGTAAATCATGCAAGCGCTATAATTACTATAAATAAGAAAAAAAATCCAAGAAGATTCAATCACTGTATAGAATGGTAAAAAGAAAAAAAAAGAAAAAAAAAAAAAACAAAAACTCATTTCTTACTTATAATATCATATTGTTAAATAAACTGTGTGCAACAGACAAAAAAAGGGTGGTCCTTCTTGAATTCATGTACATGGTATTAACACTTAGTGTTTGGGTTTTTTTGTTATGAAGATGCTGTTTTCAACATTGTATTTGGACTATGCATGTCTTTTTTTCCATTGTATATAAAGTATTGCTTAAAATTGATATAAATTACTGAAGTTTTTAACATGTATTCTGTTCTTTAAAAAATCCATGTAAGAATGTTTAAGGTTTTTATTTATTTATATATTTTTGGATCATGTTCTTTGTTAAGACATGGCTATTGAATATATTCACTCATGACACGGAGCAGCCAGAGGCAGTGCGAGGAGCGGCACCATCCATGGAGTACTGTAGGTAGTAGCACGTCTGTCCGACACCGCCCTTTTAGCCATCGTTTCCTTTCCGGGGAGGGAGAGGAGAAAGGGGAGGGAATGGTTCCCGTTACGTGGAATTATTTTGCAGGTGTTCATCCCTAAAGGGTTAACTGGAATAAATTATTAATAGCCGTCGCTTTTTAAAAAAACAAAAACAAAACAAAAACTGCATTACTTTAGAGAAGGATCACCAATGAAAGGAAAATAGAGAGTATTGAGTTAATTCTAGGCTAATTTATTTAGTCTACAGTAAAATATGAACCTATTGACTTTAACACTATTTTTCTGCTGTTAACTCTGAGTCTAGATTTGAGGGTTTTCTGTGGAATAAAAAATAACAAATCCTGTACATGTTCCCTTTAATATCCTGTCACCAGTCCCTCATGTTCCTGGGATACTCGCCCCTCCTTCCCCCGATGAATCGCTTTCTGAGAGCTAAAAAGCCCAGGGAAACTTTTCCCAGCGTAGGTGTGAGCTTTTAAAAACCCACGATTTAGCCTAAAAACGCCATCAACTCAGACCTCCAGGCTTCTCGGTTCCGTGCGACTGGCGTGGGATTCGCAGCAAAACCCAGCGAGGGATCCCGCCCGGCAGCAGCACCGGGCGCCCTCGGCTTCTCCCGTTAAAGTAGCGCTTCCTCCAGCCTCACGTTTTTATGGGAACAGCGTTGAGGGGGGACACGGGAGGGGGGAGAAGAGCAAAGGATTTATCTCCGCTTTTATCCCCGTTCTGCAAAAAGGGGAGCGCGCTGCGGCGCCTGCTTCGTTTCTTTTTTAACTTGTTAGAGGGTCTCTGCTTACACTTTTTCTCGCAAATTTTTAACTATTGTACCTCCCCCCCCCCCGCCATTGGATTCATCTGCCCACGCAACCATCTTCAGCAAATTCAAGATGTCAAAAGTTTGGGGCTATGGGGTGAGGTCAGTGAACACTTAACCCAAAGCTTGTCCGAAAGAAAGAAATTGCTGTATAAAAAAAAATGAAAAACAAAAAACAAAGATGGAAAGCCCTGATGCTGTGTCTCATGCTGTGTACTTAAAAAGAGGAAAAAAAAAAAAATACTATATTTGTGATCAAAAAGAGGAAACTTGAAATGTGCTGGTGTTTCTAATAAAAGCTAGTAAAACTGCTTGGGTTGGAGGATGGTTCCCCCTTGGCTGGTGCCCGCTGGGATCAGCACAGCCTGACACCCGAGGTTAAGATAACCGCACTCCATCTCGCTAATTCCTTTTAAGTAGCGTCTGTTTTAAAAACACCGGCACTGCTTCCGGA